>VDFB02000002.1:217465020-217652753 GCA_007258455.2 Sequoia sempervirens | reverse complement strand
AGATATTCATCCAACGCCTTAACGAAAAAATCAAAATATCATCTAAATACACAATAACAAAACTTCCTAGAAATTCTTTTAGTACCTCGTCATGAGCCGCATGAATGTGCTCGGTGCATTGGTTAGCCCAAAAGGCATGACTAACCACTCATACATGCCCTCTTTGGTCTTGAAGGCAGTCTTCCATTCATCTCCCTCTCGAATCCAAATCTAGTGATATCCACTCTTCAGATTAATCTTTGTGAAGTACTGAGCTCCACTCAAACAGTCCATCAGGTCATCCATCCTTGGCAGGGGAAATCTATACTTGATTGTTATCTTGTTTATGGCTCAGGAATCTGTACACATCCTCCACTCTCCATCCTTCTTTGGTGCTAGTACTGCAGGTACTACGCATGGACTCAAACTATCCCATATCAAACCCTTTATCAACAACTCTTGGACTTGTCTATTCAACTCCTCATTTTTTGCTAGAGTCATTCTATGATCTGCCTTATTTGGAAAACTGGCTCTAGGAATCAAGTCAATCTGACGACTGATCTTCTGTATTGGCGGTAAACCCTCGGGTACATTATTAGAAACAATATCCTAAAACTCATCCAACATCTCAGAAACTTCTTCTGGAACCTTCTCACTATCCTCATTACTCACTCTAGGAATCAATGCATAACACACATGCTCATGTTTCAGACCTTCTAAAATTTTTCTTCCATCTACATAACAAATTCTAGCACTATTGCATACCCTTTCTTCGGTCTCCTTCAGAGGTTTTAACTTGTGACAAACCCCATCATTTTTCAAGGAATAAGTGTTTGCATGGCCATCATGTATAGCTCGCCTATCGAACTGCCATGGCCTCCCCAACATGTGACATGCATCCATGGGGATGATATCACAGAGTACCTCATCATGGTAGCTCCCGATCTTGAACTTTACTAGGCACTGCTCATTGACCAAAAATTTGTAGTCTTTTCTCAACTAGGCAATCCAATAGGGATGCGGGTGCCTTTCCCTCTTCGGCTTCAACTTTGTGACCATCTCCTCGACACCAGATTATCGGTTCTCCCCAATAATGACATCCTGGCATTTTCCTTCACACTTGCACCTTTATGGCGAAAAGATTCTTCCTCCTGTTTTGGTTCCTTTTCTTCACCACTAGGGCTCCTAATCACTAGGGTTTCTCCCCTTCAGCATCATCTGAATGTTCAGATTGGGCCTCCTCATCTACATGCGCAACCCTTCCATGACCTTCTGGCCTTTTGTCTGCCCTTCCTTGGTGTTGTGGACATTCATAGGCTCGATGCCCTTCTTCACCACACTGAAAACATGTTCCTTTGAAACCACCTCTTCCAGATCCTTGTCCATATCTCCTTCATCCTCTACCTCTTTGATCACAAGGGCAGTAGAAGTTGTCATTCTTTTGGCTTTGGCTAGTACCCACATCTTCACTTTTCTTTTCATCATCATTTCGGCTTCCTGAAGGTCTTCCATTGCCCTTTCCGCTTTGACGTCCTCATCCTTTTTGCTTGCCATCAAATCTTTTATTCAACTTCTCTTCCACCTTTAGAGAAAACTGATACACATCCTCAATGGTGGTCATTCTAACTAGGCTTAACTCTTCCTGAATGCTCGGTCGTAACCCATTAAGATATCGGGCTACCTTCTCCTTATTGGCCTTTGTGTGACCTGTTCTGATGATTATCTTGTGAAAATATTCAGTATATTTTTTCACAGATCTGCTTCCTTGCTTCAACCCTTGCAATTTCTTCAACATATCTAACTTCGTAGTCCACTGGTATGAATTGCTTCTTCAGTTTCTCTACCATGCGATCCCATCTGGTGATCTTGACTTTTCCTCTTCGATTTCTTTCCAACTGGACCTCTTTCCACCAAATACTGGCATGGCCCTTCAGCTTCATTTTCGTAAACTTAACTCGATTTGGGTCCTCTATTTCCTCATACTCAAAATATTCTTATAGCTCGTTGATCCAGTCGATCAATTCTTCCAGGTTCAGACTTCTGAAATGACTGGGGACTTCTACTCTGGGTCTTTTCCCGATCTTTGAAATGGCCCTTATTAGCCGCATTTGGTCTTGATCAATTGTTTCTTCTTCCTCTTCTACATCTGAACCTTCTTTCTCTCCTTCATCCTCACTTTCCTCCCTCAGGTTTAACCCTCTTCTCAACTGCTCTTGTAACACATCAATCTGTCTCTGGAGGGTTGCCAGTGCATCTCTTCCACCAGCATTTTTGCTGCCTCGACCACCTCTGGCACCACCATGCCTACCAGGCATCACTCTTGGAGGCATCTTTCTTGACTTCAACCCACAACCACGGTCCTAGTGTGAACTGCCTCACGATCGGTGATCTGTCCACACACTCAAGAAAACCCGCTCTGATACCACTTGATGAGGGCGCAACCCGAGACATAGAAAATAACCCACAAGTAAGAGAATAATTTTATTATTTAGAAAATGGAGCTTCTTACTTGTAGAGGATCTCAAATCCCCAAGTTCTAGAACACATGCAAGCTATAGAAAGCTACAAGATAACCCTTTCGCAATATGCGAGCTTGTCTCCCAAAAAAGTTACCCAAAAAATTAGAAACCTGTCCATAAATAGAGCTCCCCTTTAGTTTGGAGCCAAAACAACATTAAAATTTTGAGTTTAGATAGTTTGGCGCTGAAAATTACAACTTGAAGTTCAAATTTCAAAAGAACATTTGCAATTGTATCTTTTAGAAAGTGCGCCAACTTCCCGGGGCCATAATTTTTGATTCGGGGCTTTGATTCGCGAACCGTTTGAACCGTTGGAAAAGTCTCAAAGTCAAGAATGCGCTCAAAATTTTCCATGCCGATTTTAGTAAGTTTCAGGGCCATTCCGGAAGCTCTAAGTGCCTCAAATCCAATCGGAAGATTTTCAGGTGCAAATATGGGAAACTAAAGCTGCAATATCTTTCAACCCAGGAATAGAAAGTAAAAACCATAAATTGAGAATTTCATTATGATGAAAAGGGTATCCAAAAATGTAAAAACATCTGAAAACTGAGAAACTTGAAATTTAACTATTTTTGGGTGATGCAAGATTGCCCTTACACCACTGGATGCTCTTGCATCATCATTGAAGGAATAAAAATAAAGCACATGGTAGCAATGCATGTTTTAAGCCAACATCAAGGATTTAGGGTTTAATCCCTAAAAGGATAATTTTTCAAACAACATTGTAGATCAAACCTTAGAACATTTTTCATGTGTTAAAGAGTCCCCAAACTTCACAATGATGTAAAATGGTCTATGCCATTGAAATTAAAGTGGGGGATGTAACTCATGAGTCCTAAAATATATTTTAGAACTTATCTTAATAAATTCATTCTAAAATTATAAACCTTATTCTAGGAATTACACCATAAAAACCATTGTCATAGTTAATGCCTGCTTGAAATAATGTTTAGAGATTTTCAATGAGAGTATAAGTTTCTAATGATATGTTTCAACATGGTGTTCTTAAGTTGATCAATCATACCATACCCCTTAGGTACATTTTGAGTATGTGATATACTAAAATCATGAAAAGTGGTATGGTAGTGGAAAAAGATGATATATCATAAAAAGCAGGATATACAAATGTGAAGGCCATACAAATTTAATATTATCATGATACATAGAAGTAATGGTATAAAAAATGATAACAATTCCATGTGCAACAATAAGAGATGTAACCTCTTTATATAAAGTATTGTCCCCTTACTATATATTTAAAGGAAGATTATGTACTATGAGTACCAATCACAAAAGAAGTGTCACAAATTAAATTATGTGGTGGAAAGATGCTTAAAGGAAAATTATTATTATGTTGAATCATAATGCTATAAATATAGATGCAAGGGAAAGAGAAATGCAATCCCATCCATATGATAAAATGACATGATTGAATCAATCCCATCCTTGATTCAATCATGTCATTTTATTATTAGTACATAGTAGAAGTATGAACAATAGTCAAAGATAAGAGATCATGAGAATCCTTGATAAAAATCACACTACTACATCAAGGGGGTATTTAAGACAGTTTTTAAGACAATATTTGAGTAGAAGTATGAACAATAGTCAAAGATAAGAGATCATGAGAATCCTTGATAAAAATGATCACTAAAGATGTGTCCAAGGGTGGGCGAGTAGAGTTAAAAGTGATAATACAATAAAGACGCAAAATCTTAACAAAAATGAATAAGCAATATATAGGAATAAGTTGACAGCTAACATCAATCAAAAAATTAATCACTAGCATATATGAAAATAAAACCCTAAAGGCACAAACAAGGGTGAGTGAAAGCAAAGTCAAATAATGGATCAAAATCCTAGAATACAAACACACCTATAAAGCAAAAATATGAATGAAAAATCAAATCCTAATCAAATCATAAATAAATATAATCATAATTATTATATTCTAAAAACCCTAATTGGAAATAAGGATAAACCCTATGAAGGGTAGGAATTTTGGGCACCAAAATGGAATGAAATGAAATAATTTCTACTTTCAAAATGACATAATAATTCAAGATAATTAAGTCAAATGATAAAAATTGAGCATGATTAACCTATATTATAGAGCTAAGTTGATAAACTTGTGATAAATAAATTCAAAAATTAAATGAAACAAATAGGGGTTCTTAGCTTTCAAACTAATGTTGAAATATTGAAGTTGATTATTTACAAGACTGGTTATCATATGTTTTGAATTTTATGTTCTCAATTTGATGAATGTCTTGAAATGAAAAGAAAGTCCTAAAATTCCCTACAATTTGACTTTGCACCCCTTAGGTTTGACCTCAATCACCACAAAATTAAGTTTTAATATGTAGATATGATTTAATAAAAGGTAAGCTTAAAATTTTACTGCAGCCTAATCTCTAATATTTAAAGACTCTTGTTAGGACTATGGTATTTGAGAATAATGTTTGAGAATATGTCAAGTTGTTAAGGTCAAACCCCTAGCTAGGTGGGTTGACTTGATGATTTTGAATGAATATTTGAAGACAACTATTCACAAGTGTGTAGATGACTTATATAATTTTGCTATGATAGGTTCTTTCTCATTAAAAAATCAAAGTGTGCTCTAGATTCTTTTTATCCCTTTTCAAACATGTGTTCTAATTGTTGAATTTTGCATTCATGGACCAGCTAGGACTTGAACCTAGGACCTCTCATTTGTCACTGGAGTGCTCTACCACTGAACTACTAGCCCTCTTTGTGGCCGGTCCATCTTCAGTTCGGGTGTGGCTTTTTTCCAACACCCCCCCATTAGCCACATTTGTTGTGCCTAGGGCTCCTAGTCTAGTCTAGCTCTGATACCATGTTGAATTTTGCATTCATGGACCAACTAGGACTTGAACCTAGGACCTCTCATTTGCTGCTAGAGTGCTCTACCATTGAGCTACCGGCACGCTTTGTGGCCGGTCCATCTCTAGTTTAGGTGTGGCTTTTTTCCAACACTAATTACATATTAAATGTTTTTAAATATAAAACCCTACTTACAAGTCATATTAATATCTATCAAATCAATTCATAATGACTAATACAAATAAGAAGAAAAGTTGAAATTCAAAATTTAAATTTTAAATTTGAAGTTTATTTCAACATACATTAGAATTGAAATAGAACAATTTTAGACTATATAAAATTGAACTTTAATTTAAAATTCTAACTTCAAAATATGAAATAAATTAAATAAATATCTAAGTATAAATAAATAAGAGATATGATAAATATAAACAAACCAAACTGTGAGCACTTATTAGGTAGTATTCATTACATCAGAAACCATTTTAAAAAATAAATATAAAGCTAAGAAGAAAATGGAATGGAATAAACTAATGATGTAGCAATAGCCTGTACCACACTAAAACAAAATAAATCTTAAAACTTGATTTAACGTGGCATCTCTACAGAGAAATCCCTGTCTATAGAGAAATTTATTTTCTGAGATGTATTCATCGAAATGTCTAGGTATGTAAACAAGTCTAAAGTTGAGTGAGAACGAAATAAAGCTAAAATCTTAACAGTCAGATTCTGTTGTTTTTAATTATTGTGATTACTGTGAGTGAGCAGGACCTGTGTTGGGGTGTACACCATGATGGTTGCATAGGATTCCTTACGCAACCCCACGATGTGATATAAAGTGGGCCTACACTCTTCTCTGAAGTGTCTACAGAAATACCTGTGCCAACAAGCGTAAGGAGAATGAGGACGGTATGAAGTGAAACCTCAACAGTTAGATTCTCTGTTGCTTTAATTATGGTGCCTGCCATGATCGTGATGGTCGCACAGTTTCCTTCCAAGCGGTTTCCCCGGCAACCCACGTCTACTAATTTTAACCATTGCATATTGTGGGGTAATCTTCTTATGTGGTTGCAGCTCTCCTCAGACCCTTCTGCGTTTCTTCCACGCGGTTTCCATCCCCTTTCAACCACTCAAGATTCGATCACTTTCTTCATTAGTACATCCTCTCCTCTTACAAATACTTAGCACTTCACCTTCTCAACAAGAAGCCTTCTTTCGTTCCAATCCATATTTTAGTGTTTCTTCCTGTCAAAGTTGACATCCAATTTCATGGCATCCACTTCTATTTCTAGTTGTAACACTGGGTGTTAAACAGAGATTGAGCATACACATGCTTGTCAAGGAATCGCTCCATCTCCATCTACTTCTGCTGCACCCTCAGTCGGAACCCTGTTTTCATCCTGTTTCAATTGGTTTTCTTTCTTTCTTTCTCTGTGTTTAACGTAATCTAATTCTATGGCATCTACATCTCCCACTAGTAGTTTACCAGAGAGTGAGGTTACAAATGCTTTTCAAGGACTCGCACCATATCCATCTGCTTGCGCATCGTCTTCACAAATGAGGAGGCAGTATGATGTATTCATTAATCATCGCGGTCCTGATGTCAAACAAACTCTGGCCTCCACTCTTTATAGAATGCTGGATGGGATGGGACTGAGAGTTTTTCTGGATTCCGAAGAGCTTGAATTGGGGGATTCCTTGCCCAAGGAAATAGAAGAAGCAATGCGCAGTGCTTCGCTTCATATAGCTATCTTTTCCCAGAATTATGTAAAATCCCCCTGGTGTTTAGCAGAGCTATCGTTTATGATCAAAACAGGCACTAAAATTGTTCCTGTTTTCTATCATGTTCAACCTGATGATGTTCGATATGCAAAAGGAGTCTATGCGGATGCATTTCTGCAACATGAAGAGAAGGGTAGATACACCTTAAAAATGCTCCAAGAGTGGAAGGAGGCGCTGCGCAATGTTTCATATAATTTTGGTCACATTGTTAATAACAAGGAGTAAGTACTAACTACTCTAGGTCAAGCACTTACCCTTTTTTTTCTGATCAATCTTCTCTTGCATTCTGTGCAGTTTTATAAATTCTCAACTTTTAGTTCCATAGGTTTTTCTCTTATCCTTATGATGTTTATTCCATTTCTTTTATTGTTGTATATGCCCAGTGATGAGGACAAGCTGCTGAAGAACTTTTTTTATTGTGTAGTAAAAGAAATTAAAAAGGTACCATATGTGGTCGCAGACCATCCAGTTGGTTTAGATGAAGTTGTTAAAGATTTTGAATTAACTACACTAGAATCTGCCAAAAGCAGCCATGTCCAAATTGTGGGTATATGGGGCATGGGTGGTTCTGGAAAAACTACTCTGGCTAAACAATTATATAACAATATATATCCATCTATGGAAAAATCTAGTCTTTTATTAGATGTTAGAGATGCTGCTAGCAAAAATCTGTTGCATAACAAACAGAAAAAGCTCCTACACGACCTTGGTTTCAAAAATGTACCAATTGACAGTATAGAAGACGGGAAGGCGATTCTTGCAAGCCAGCTGAGATCTGCTCGCGCATTAGTCGTTCTAGACGATGTGGACCATGTTGATCAGCTGAATGCGCTATTGCCTGCTAAGGACAGCCTGGGATCGGGAAGTTTGATTGCATTGGGTACTCTGATTGTGGTCACTACCCGCGAATTTGAAGTCCTTAGATCTTGGGGCATTTCCTCCATATATAAAATGAGACCATTGCAACCATTTCATGCCAAGCAGCTTTTCTGTTGGCATGCTTTCTTACAATCCTGTCCAACACATGGATTTGAAGAGCTTGTTGAAAATTTCTTAAAAGCTTGCAATGGGTTACCGCTTTCTCTCAAAGTCCTCGGTGGGCAGCTTTATGGGGACTCTAACAAAGATCGCTGGAAAACTCAATTAGATAAGATCTCTAGAATACTGCCCAAAGATATCAGCCAAAGGCTAAAGGTAAGTTACGATGCCCTAGATGATGAAGAAAAGGAGATATTTTTAGATATCGCCTGTTTCTTCATTGGAGAGAAGAAAACTTTGGCTATTGCAGTCTGGGACGGATCAGGTTGGAGTGGTCTGCACAGTTTGGAACGGCTTGTGAATAAATGTTTAGTTGAGATCGATGACAGTGACTGCATAAGAATGCACGACCATTTAAGAGATCTGGGTAGAGAAATTGCAAATCAACAGTCACCTTACCGTCTTTGGTTTTCCGGGCAGCTTATTAAAGTTCATAATGAAACACAGGCGAGTATAATAATTTTTTTTAATGTTAAACTAACAATGGCGTGGCAACCTTCATTGTCTACTTGTATTTGCTTGATTCTTGTCTCCGGTAACTTTAATGTTTCAATAATTTACTGATTTCACTGTTTTTTTCTGTTACAAGAGTATCGGAATTCGAGGAATAAAGGCCACAACTAGATGCACAAGCGAGTTTGAGGAGTTAGCATGTTCCGTTGACAGAAACCTCATACTTGACGCAAGGAGTGGATATCGTTGCACAAGTGAGTCTGAGGAGTTAACACAAGCGGAGGATATCGTTAACATAAAGGGAAGAAAGCTCATAGTTAACACAAGCGGAGGATATCGTAGCCTTGCACCCTCTTACATCGGATTAAAAATTCTTCAGGTTAGAGGAAATTATTATAATCAAATAATTGGTGATATATCAAAAAAGCTGGTATGGCTTCGCTGGTTTGACATGGGGCAGAACAATCTGGGTTCACTGGGTTCATTGAAAAATTTGAGGGTTTTAGAACTCTACGGAAAAAAATATTCTGAACATTTGTTAGAAGAATTGTGGAAGACTGACAGTGATGTAAGTGTCTTCTTTTAAAATGCTTAAAGTTATATATTTTTTTATATATAATTGTATGTTTTCTGTTCATCTCATGGACAATTTGCTGCAGGCTCCTGTGCAGTTAAGACAGTTGGTTATTTCTGAATGCCGTAGCTTCCAAAGATTTCCAAAGTCAATAGGATGTCTTACGAATTTGAAAAAACTAGTTCTGCGTACCAGTTATGGGGAAATTAAGTTGGTGAGTCTGCCCATAGAATTTTGCCTTCTGCAATCGTTGGAGCACCTTGAGTTACCTGGCTGTCAAGAGCTATTATCACTACCCAGAAATTTTGGCCATTTGAGAAATCTCAGGCATCTTGATTTGTCCAATAGTAAGAATTTGAGGAGGTTGCCAATCTCCTTTAAGGAGCTCACTCTCCTACAACACCTCAACTTACAGGGATGTTCTGAACTCACCTTAGAGTCGGACATTCTAGACAACATGATGAAGCTTGAGCATTTAAACCTTTCCAACTGCGAGAGATTGGAGGAGTTGCCTCGTCATATCACAAATCAGGTGTCCTTGAGAGAACTCTCTTTAGATGGTATTCGCTGGTTAAGGGAGCTACCAATGAACATCAGTCAGCTGAGCAAGTTGCTAGTCATGAACATCGGGAGTGAGTTGCTCACAAGTTTGCCCACATCTCTTGGAGATTTGTCATCCTTGAATACTCTTACGATTAACAAATGTCCCAAGCTACAATGTATACCAGAATCTCTGGGACATCTTAATCTGTTAGAGAATTTAAAGATAATTGACTCAGGATTGCAATCTTTACCAAAATCAGTTAGGCAGCTGAATAATCTTGAAACTCTTTTAATATTCAGGTGCCCAATCAGCCAATTGGATCTCCGGGCGTGGTCTTTCGCTTCTTCTCTCTGCAGCCTTAAGTTAATAAGTTTGACACAAACAGAAGTGTCCAAGATTTCCATCCCTAAGGACTGTTGTCCGGGCCTTGAGACTCTGCTCCTCGACTTTAATAAACGTCTAACGGAGATAGAAATTCTACCAAGTACAGTGAATGAAATAAGATTGGAAAGGTGTAAAATGGTGAGGAGCATATGGGGTATTGATGGTCTGGTAAACATGCAATGTCTGAGGATAACTGAGTGTCCCAAGCTAGATGCGCTTCCCAATTTTGCGCAATTTTCTTCTCTCCGAGAATTTCACCTCCAAGGTTGCTACCGAGTTAAGAAAATACATGGTTTGGAGCATTGCAGAGCGTTGGAGGTGCTGACAGCAGAAACGAGGTGGAAAGAGGCGGCCATAGAAAGTTTGGAGCGCATGGATAGATTGCGGATTGTGCATCTCATGGCAACGAGCAGATCAGGTGTTGAAGGTTGCATTCAACGCATGCAGGTAATAATAGTTTATATGCATTTAAAATTCGAATTATTTTCAATTGATTTTGCATTGACTGAACGTTGTGCATGGAATTTGCAGAAATGGCCGGACGAAATTGTAATATGTACGCAGGCAGTCCCGGCCGCGGGTTCGTTTGCAAACTTTGTCTTTAACTATCTCTCTGTTATTGACTCAAATGATAAGCATAATATGAGTTCCAATGCCCATGGGACTCTGGTATGTTCCGTTGTGGAATGCAAATCTTTTAAAACGAATTTGAGTTTAAGCGTTGGTAATACGCGTATTAATATGCCTATATCTTCAACGGAGGTGGAGAAGGGTAAATGGGTATGGATAGCTCTGTTCTTAGAAGGTTCCAGGTGGCACAAAACAGAGGAGTATCAAGTGGTCTCTGACAATTGGAAATGGATCTCAGAAAGCACAACCCCTCCATTTGAAATGGAAAGACCATATTTTGTGAGGGGAGAAACGGAGAGACTTGTGGAAGCTTTCAAATTCTTATGGCAAACTGTACCAAATTAATATTGTTTTATCGGGCATGATATGAATAAAATAATTTCGCTCTTGTTCATGTTCCCTTTGAAGTAGTGAAAGTTACGTGAAAATTTGCACAAATAGCATTTATATAATTTTATTTAATTTTTTTAATTGTAATATTATAATTATTATTTAATATAAACATTGTTTTTATACATAAAAATTATGTTTAATTTGTTTATTTTCCATTAATTTCTTTAGAACTATCAATAATTTTTATAAATAAAAGAATAATAAAAATTTAAATGTTTCTAATAGACTGATAAATATTTATCATTTTAAAATTGATTATTTAAAATTTTTATTTAAAAATAAATATTTAATTTATAATCTTAGATTTTTTATGTGAATTTGAGTTAGATATTTGTATGTGAAATATTTATCTTGATATTGTAATATTGTATAATAAATCTTTATAATTCTAAAATTGATAATTAAGAATTTTTATTTCAAAAAATAAATATTTTATCTAAAATCTTAAATTTTTCATGTCAAGTTAAATGATTTGATATATATTTTAAAGTAATGGGATTGACTCAAGTTAATTGCATATTTTGTGTAAATAAATTGGTGGAGGAATTTAGTTGTGTTCCACTTGTGGCACCATGCACAAATATGAATCTTGGAAGGTAAAATTCAATGAACACCTTTCAATGATGGTTCTTCTTTCGATGAAGCTCCTTCATTCGAAGGTACGATTGTTTTCACAAGTAAATTGGATTCAAATGAAGTAGGGTAGGATGGTCAATTCAAATGAAGGTCATCTCCCCATTTTTAATGTTCCACACCCAATATACCTATAAGAAAGGGCCTTTGATTCAATGTTATTTAGTTGAAAATATATAATTTGGAGGCCCTCAATTCAACCATCAACTTTTGTTCACCTAGTTTCTAACATAAATTCATAATTTGGGGCAAAATTTTTAGCAATCAAATGAAGTCACCATGACATGAGATTTTGTAGGATCACAACCCTTGAAGTAAGTTTTGTAATCCAAGGTAATTTGAAATTAATTTGAAAGTAACTCATATGAATTCCCCATCTAATCCAATGACAAGTTTATCATCCATCATTCTTATATCCTTGGTTGGAGGATTATAATGCTTCATGCACTCTAAGACAAGGTTAGTGCATTATATGTCTAGAGGAAAAATTGTTACTTGTAGGATCCCACTATCTACCACTTTCTGTGCAATTACTGGTCCATTTCCATCTCTACAAAGGAAGTTTGTATTCCTTGTGAATTACAATAATAGAAGATAATTCATTTTCTTAGAATTTGGGAAACCTCATACCTTGCATCACCTTAGAAATCTTCTTTGTATAGTCATTGTGATACACTCTAAAATTTTCTATTTTAGTTCACCATCTACTTTGATAAATTCCCATCAAAGTGTTTAGAGCTCTATTCTCACAAGGTTCCATGTGGCACAAAAATGAGTATCAAGTATGTGAATCAATTTCAAAATTATCTAACAGTTAGAAAGAATTCTCAATCTTAGAAAGTGCAATGCCAATCCCTTCATATGAAGTAGAAATATCATATATTGTGAGTGGAGAAATAGAGAGATTTGTGGAGGCTTTCAAATTCTTATGGAAAATTGTACCAAATTAATATTGTTTTATCAGGCATGAAATGAAAAATAATTTCACTCTTGTTCATGTCCCCTTTGAGGTAGTGAAAGTTATGTGAAAATTTGCATAAATAGAATTTATCTAATTTTATCAAATTTTTTATTGTAATATTTTGTGTAAATAAATTGGTGAGAATATAGTTGTGTTCCATTTGTGGCATGATGCACAAATTTGAATCTTGCGAGGTAAAATTCAATAAACACCTTTCAATGAAGGTTCTTCTATGGATGAAGAACCTTCATTCGAAGGAACAATGTTTTTCACAAATAAATTGGATTGGAATAAAGTAGGGTAGGGTGGTCAATTCAAATAAAGGTCATCTCCCCATTTCAATGTTCCACACCTAATATACCTATAAGATAGGGCCTTTGAGTGAATGGAATTTAGTTTAAAATATTTAATTTGAAGGCTCCCAATTCAACCATCAACATTTTTTCACCTAGTTTCTAACATAAAATGATGATTTGGGAGAAATTTTTAGCAATCAAATGAAGTCACCATGACATGAGCTTTTGTAGGATCATAACCCTCGAAGTAAGTTTTATAATTTGAGGTAATATGAAAGTAATTTTAAAGTAATTCCTATGGATTCGACATCCAATTCAGTGATGAATTCGTAATTCATCATTCTTGTCTCCTTGGTTGTAGTAATATAATGCTTCATGCAATTCAAAACAAGGTCAATGCATTGTACATCCAAAGGAAAAAAATACTATTATGATCCCACTATCTACCACTTTATGTGCAATTAGGGATCCATTTCCTTCTCTCATCCTATTCCAAAAAGTCTCCAAGTTTATATGCCCTAGCTTTGTGTCTCTAATTTTTGGAAATATGCTTTCCAAAATAGATAAAGTTTCATACCCGAAATGTTTATACTATGTAATTTCTAAGATAAAATTTTATAGAGAGAAATTCGAATCCTTAAACACAATATTGAGTGAATTTAGGGGAATCTTGTTCTTTGGAAATAAATACTATAGGGAATAAATTTTCATGAAGTTGTCTCTACAAAAGAAGTTCATCTTCCTTGTGAATTGCAATAATAGAAGATAATTCATGTACCTTAGAATTTGGGAGACCTTCTACCTTTTATTGCCTTTGGATATACTTTATATAGTCATTAGTATACGCTATAAATTTTATTTCGTAGTTCACTGTCTACTTTGATAAATATCTATCAAATTGTTTTCCTTTTTCTTTACATCACCTTATATTTATCTATATTTAACATGTCCTTATATTTTGTGAGAGAATTAATGGTGCCATGCAATTTTTGGTACATGTGAAGTCCCACCACATTATTAGCTTTAGTTCCTTTTTGTAATTGTTAGTGTATTCTACTCTAGTGAGGCTAACTTAAGCCTAGTTAGGTGTTGGAGTTAACCCTTGACTCATTCCCCATGAGGTGTCAAGGTTGTTGAGGTGACTTGAGAGGTGTAAAATCCCTCTTTATACCTCTCCTTTTTATAGAGGAGAGCAACTCGCAACCATTGTAGGATGAGGAGTCTTCTCCTCAATCCATGACATGTGTGCCTATTCTTATGGCATGCAGTTGCTCGTCCTTATGCTTTATATTGAGGGTTTGAGTTGTTTATTCTTAGGTCAGCTAATACAATATTATGTTGTTCATGTAAATATTAAACAAGCAAAGAAATTAAAAAAAATAAAAAATAAAGAACAAGACATGAGACACAATTTATAGTGGTTTGGCAATTGCCTACATCAACTCTCAAGCAGGGAATCACTTTTATTATTAATCACCAATATAATACATGATCTATACCATATTTATACAAAGCTGGGAGAATATGAATAGTCATGTGACCGTTGGGCTTCACATCCCAACAATCTCCCTCATGAAGTCCAACTGGCACAACCATACACTGTCATCCTCTGAATTTCACTTTGAACCTCACATTGCAACCAGGCCCATCGAAGATTTTAGTTTTTCCATACTTTGTTCACAGAAACTTTGGATTAACCTTCTCCATGTCAAATAAGAGTTAACAACTTCTCCTCTTACTAATTTCTCAAGCACAAACTTGCCCATCAAAATATTATTTTTTGTCGGTTTATGAAACACTCCTTCATCATGCCAATTTCCCATGAATGCACTCAATCCATAGCCACATGTGCAAAAGTAGGATATCCACCTCTACCTCCAGTGATAGGGTCGTATCTATTGTCCATCTTAACCCAATAGCTATGCAGGACTTGAATTATATGCTTGTCCATAACCAATACTAAGATTGTTCCCTTTATTTCCACCTAAACCAAATCCACCAATAGGAGACCGAGCAGGACTAGGTGAAAGCTCTTTTGGCACTACCTTCTTAACAACAACAATTCTGAAAATAAGATCTGCAACTTGTTGACCAACACCAATCTTTTTGTCTAATATGAACCCTTCATCCACAAATGAATCCTTTAAAGAACCTCCTGCCTTCTTAATAATCTGTATTGATTCCAAATTTTTGCTACCCTTCAGTCGCATGACTGCATCAACTACCAACACCTGTGAAAGGATTTTATAACTCAAAATGGTCATTGAAATCTTCATCAGATCTAAATAAAACTTCTTTGCATTCCCCTTATTGTCCTAGACCCGCTTTTCTAATGCATTATGGGTACATAATAAATGATGTCATTCTAGCGCAATCACCCTTCTCATCAGTTGCCTCATCTTTGAATAACTTTTCATTTGCCACGGCTAGATGGGGCTCTTTGGTTTCCACTGTAGTGACAGGCACCTCGATAACAATCTCATTGTGCATAAGTCCCTTAACATTTTCACGAACAGGTCTTCTTTGCTTCTCTTTCCATTGGTGATGTTTCTCATGATTTGGGATTGGAATGTAACTTCGAGGTGGCTTTAGCTGTAGCAACTTGCTACTCCTCCTTTTCAACCTCACTTCCTTTGCATGCTTCAGCCATATGGGCAACACCACCAATCTCCATATTGCTTAATGGAAATGCAACTTTGGCTTCTTCCTGCTTTGAATATTCCATAATAGCGGTGGGCACCACGGGAATAGGGGGTATCTCTGTTTCAGGTGAAATTTTTGTTTCTTCCCAAACAAATACCTCCTCTGCAATAGTTATTATGGTTGTCACAATCTTGGGGATTCAGGAAGAGTCTCTAATACCATAAACGGTAGTTTGCCACACATCATCATATGCACTTCTACGTGGGGAAAAACTTGAATGGTTTTGAGGAATAGTTTCCTCTATGTGAGATTCTTTATCTACAAAAACTTTAAATTCCTTTTGTTTATGTTGATCTTTCAAGGCGACGTCTTCTTCTTCATCCTCCCCATTTCTGTAAATAAAATATTCATTGTCTTCTTCGCTACTGTGAATCTCCTTTACTGCCAAATTCCTCCTTACCAAATCCATAGAACTAGGCCTTCCACCCAGTCATTCTAAAACAAAATGCCTTGGAGTCTCTCTTTGTACAAGCATAGGACTTAGTCTATCAAAGAAATCTCTCTTTCATTCATTGTAACCAAAAAAACTACAAGATCTATCAAAGTCAGAGCCTCCTGTAAGATGTTTCTCCCTTGCTGGTAAGGAACTTTCTCTCTCGGGAACTAAACCTCTATAGGTATCACTTCTCTTTGAGTTGGGTCTTGACCCTACCACTGCTAGCTTTTACTTCTATTAATGGTTGCTTTGACTTCCAACTAGAAAACTTGTCATCCATAGCAAGCTGCACTAAATTGTCATTGTCAAAGCTTTGAGTGAATTCTGCAGACTCAGGAATAAAAGCGTCTACCTTCTCCAAGTTGTCTGCTAGGATATCCTCCACCTTCACAACTGTTGGCAACATCTTCATTCTTTCTTTAGACCGGTCTTGGATCTCCACATACCTGTCTGAGTGGGCAACCAAAATGTCACAGGTTGGAAACCACCTATCTTCCACAGTGCTAATAGTGTCAAGCTTCTCCACCACTAGACCTTTGGCCTTGTCACCGTCTTCATCCTCCTTGGCATCAGAAGAGCCCTTGTCGTTCCTACTGCCAACAACTCCTCTTTTGTTTGGACCTTTCCCTCCACTGCCAGCCTGCAAGGCTTTCGTCTTAGAGTCCTCCAAATCGGCCACTATTGTACTTGCCTCTTTGGCTTCACATTTTTCGTTATCAATGCCCAATTCGGTAAGGAAAATGTCCAACTCAACCAATTCCTTCTTTAATTCCTCATTTCTTTTCTTTCTAGGAAACTCCCACTCTTTTGTAAATTTCTCTTTTTTCTTCTCCATACAGTATATTTGTTCTCTTAGCATTAAAATCTCCTCCTTTAGAAATACAATTTCTTTGTTTAGATGCTCCTCCCAATTCTTAGCCTCTTCCTCGAGTTCATCTTCACTCACTTGTTACTAGACTGGACCCCCCTCTCATAGGGAGGCATCCTCCTCATGTCGAAAGGAAAACTCTAGTCTCTCCTTCAACCAGTGATTACTTCAAACCCTCTTCTTCAGTCAAATCCAAACTGCCAAGAAATTCTTCAATGACAAAATCAACCTCGTCATCTGAAACTACAAAATTAGTTATACCCATTAAAATATACCAGAAGTATGAAGAGGCACGAAACGAGAAACCATTATCCATTTCCCAAATTTCACCTTCTTCTTCTTCTGCTTCCATATCTGCTCCTTGGTTCTAACCAAAAACTCAATACTTCTCCATGGCTCTGATACCAATTGTAAATATTAAACAAGAAGAGAAACAAAATAAAATAGAAAAATAAAGAACAAGACACGAGACACAATTTATAGTGGTTTGGTAATTGCCTACATCCACTCTTAAGCAAGGAATCACTTTTATTATTAATCACCAATAATACAATACATGATCTGCAACATATTTATACAAAGATGGGAGAATATGAACGGTCATGTGACCGTTGGGCTTCACATCCCAATAGTTCATGCGCTTGTTTCTCATCCCCTCCTTATTTCTAATATGGTATCAGAGCATTAGGTGGAGATTTTTGCAAGCCAAAGTGAGCGTTATTGTATTTTGTTGATGCCATTGTTGTGTGCAACGAACTGCAGGATGTTGGTTAGGCGTTTCTAGAGCATCATAGAACACCATTTGGAGTCAACCTGTAGATCAACTCACAGCAAGTAGATTTCAACCCCACTACTCAAGCAAATCACTACTCAGTAAAATTGTGACACCTCTGCTTATAGAGCCACAATTTTGTCAAACCGTCGCTTTGCAACTTATTCAAGAGCGACCTGCGTTAATCTCTTTGCATTGATTGTGGAGCTTGGAGAGGCGATTGCTTGTTTTGATCACCGTGACTTGCAGTTTGGAAGCGCCTCGGATTCTTCACCAAAAGCAGCGAATCATCCATTCAAGCGCACCAATAACCCTGAGTCTTTGGAAGTTTTTGAGCTCCTCTTTGTTTTTGCAAGGTGTTTCTATGCTGGGGAGGCGTGGCATTCTGCCCAGGCAATCTGAAACCTTTAGTGAAAGGCACAAGAGGAGGCAGGCTGTGCTTTGGTGAAGGAGACCGCTCAGTGGAGAGACCCATCGCGTCCAACCCATTGCCGTGCCCTTTGATTTGCTGCTGGTGTCTTTAAAAGACCCTCTCATGCAGGCTAAATCACTAGAGGCCGTGTGAGTTAATGATGTAGAGAGCACCTCACTCTCTCTCAGCACTCTTCACCGTTCAGGGACCTGCAAGTTAGTTTCTAAGAAATAACCACTAACACCAAGAGAAGATGCAACTGCAACTGATAATCCAAACACAAAAAAGACTCAAACCCAGAACACAGATCCATTTTACCACAGATATGCCTGATAACATTGACACTAAATAGCAATCTTCTTTCCTTTTTTCTCCCCCTTTTTATTCCCCTTACAAATGAAACGTAGTCTCCACTTAACTTAACCCCATCCCCAAAAATAACCAAAAACCCTGCGCTTCCAGAAAGAAGGCAGAACAAGCCAAAAATAGAGTCAGACTGGAGCTGACCGTTACAAACCAAAAAGCACGAACAGCAAATAAAAGAAAAGAGCAGACCGGTAGTGGAAGACCACAATTAATTAGCCGTTACATTAGTTAAGAGTTTCCTTTTGCAGGCCGCACAAAGCCCCTTTATCTCTACTGTGATTTCTGATATCTCTATTGCATTCAAACTGGAGGCACGAATCTTTTTTTTGCAGGCGTGCTTTGTAATTTAGAGGCCCAACGATTTTGCTAAGGAGAGGCGTTCATCAGTCTCTCAAGAGGCAGCGAGGCGTGTTTTTCCATTTGAGGCACGATTTTGTGTGGAAGAGGCACGATTTCTACAAGCTCGACATAGGCAGGCTTTCCCCACATTCAGGAAACTGCTCTAGTCTGCCCCTCAAAAAGTTTGGTGTGATTTGGCAGCCCCCAATCTCTACGTGGAAACAGATGCCGATCTATGGGTTTGCTTTTATGGTTTGGCTCGGTCTTTTCTACACTGTTAAAGCGGCCAGCTCCTCCTCCACATCTCTGCAACAGCAAAAATCCCTAAGATGCTGCATGTGTGCCATTAACTTGACTTTTACCAGTTCTCGAGGCATGAACTTGGGCAGTTTTTGTCCCATATTTTTCCACAGATCGTCGACCCAAGTCAAAAGGCTCACACACGTGGTGTTGCATTTTTGTTTGTACGCATCAAAATATGGCTTTTTACATTAATGATTTGGTTAACAATTTACATTAATTGCTCAATCATTTGACAATGTTTAAAGGGGGAGGTTATGATTTTTTTTTTAACATATATAGGTAGCCTCTAATGCTAATATATAAAGTTACATATTGTATTCATTCGTGACAAAGGGTGAGGTCTAGGTTGGCAAGAGGCCAATTCCCCCTCACAATCAAACCCTTTGTAATCTACACTTCGACCGGATCCCAATGAGTAGTTGGAAGCCTATGCTAACCTCTTTGATAGGTTTATTTTTTGCTTTTCAAGTGCAGTTAATTAAATTAGGCCATTTTTACAGAAAATTATTTAATAACTTTTGCTCTATAGCTCAAAATTGAGTATTGTTTTTGCAAAAGTGAATGGTTTTTCATTCTCCATGCATTGGTCAAATTTATTTTGTAAAATGCACTAAGCTATAAAGTGTCAAAATTTGGAGGGTCTCTTTTTCAATAGTTTCATGGGGGGAGAAGGGGGGGAAATTTCTTTTCTGCTTTGTATAGTGCTATAATTTTGATCATGTCTCTCATGCACAATCCCTTCCATATGAGTATAATTCAAAAACTTCATAATTAATGGAAACTCAAACGTGCATATCGTGTGATGAAAAGACATACAATAGAAGAATGTCAAATTCATGAAATTCATGAACTAAGACAACATCTTCTTGATGTTACAGATGCTCTAATTGATCATTATAAAGCACTTGTAGAAAAATCTCATCTCACTAAGATATATTAGGAGACATCATCCATTGGGTATGTACATGGTAGTCAGATGACTTACTTTGAGACCCCATCATTACCTGTTGCTACATCTGAATCCAGAGTTGATATCTCCATGGCTTATAGTGATTTGTTGCACCAGGATATCGTCTTTCGAGATCCACCTCATTGGGATGAATATCTACTTGACATTCCATGTCTTTTTGTAGAATCCCATCTTGTTTATTTGGATGACACTATTGAGGACATTCGTCTTCTTTTTGATGTTAGATCTTCATTGAAGTTGCATCAGCCTTGACTTCTTCAGATATTCTTGCTCATTCCTTGCCTACTTCAGCTTCTATAACTTGATAGTGTCGGATTCTTATTGTTCCAGTTATCATCATACATCTATAATCCTTGCGGTCCCTATTCCCGAATCTTTGCCACACATCAGCTTCGGGTTGGAGATCATTAAGCATTCTACAAAGACATTATTAGCATCATCTATGCCTTTATATCTTATGCATAATTCAAAGACCTTTATACTTCTTTTTGTATGTTCCTATCAAGAATGGGAAGATTATTTACACACTTCTATAGTTTGTCTTCTTCCTAATGGGAGAAATGTGGTTCAACATTCATCAATTCTCTTTAGCATACTTCATCGAGCATCTATGCGCACTACAACATATCTTATGGGGGGCTTCCAAATCTCTCTTTGTATCTCATATTTTGGGGAAATTTATTGTACTCATGTGATAGAAGTTGTCCTAGGGGGGCCATGATACAAGTCTTCCTTCTTCACTTTTTTTCTTTTTCATGCATTTTGTTTCTCTTTTTTGAGAGGAGTTTTTTCCCACATGGGTTTTCTCCTTTACTCCACTTTACGAGAAAATTTTGTACATGGGTACCTAACATGGCTAGTAGTTGGGACCCATTTCTTCATACCCACCTAATCGATGCTTAAGGGGGGGTGTCAGTGTATTCTACTTTAGTTAGGCTAACCTAAACCTAGTTAAGTGTTGGAGTTAACCCTTAAGTTATTCCCTATGAGGTGTCAAGGTTGTTGAGGTGACTTGAGAGGTGTCCAATCCCTCTCAACACCTCTCCCTTGCATAGAGGAGAGCAACTCGCCACCACTATAGGATGAGGTGTCCTCTCCTCAATCCATGACATGTGTGCTTATTCTTATGACATGTGGTTGCTCATCCTCATGCTTTATGTTGAGGGTTTAAGTTCTTTATTAGACTTTGGTCAGCTAATACAATTTTATGCTTGTTTGTGTGCTTGTTTCTTATTTCCTAGATCTTCCTAGTTTCTAATAGTAATAAATGGCCCTTTAACTTTCTTGCTAGATATTTGGGGAGTTCTTGAAACCCTATTGACTTCTAACAATGGTTTTGAAACTAGGTTAAGAATCCAACATATAAGATTTACCTGACACATATCTTTACAACCTTCAAATTTTTCCTCTATATCTTTTCCAATGGTTGTGAAGATCTTTCCAAGTTTCAATTGTGGGTTTGTGACAGCCTAGTCAGAAGCCAACATAGGTTTTGAGATGGTATAGATAAAAAAATATAGCACATATTATTCTTTTTATATTCAAGTAGGTATGTATTTGAGTCATAAGGGTATGTAAACTAGATTAGTGCCTAAAGTTACAAAGACAAAAATTCTAATAACTATTCATTGCCTATAACATAATTAAAATTATGATGGTTTGTATGTAATCACTAACTTGCAAAAATGAAAACAACTAAAGGAATAGAACACACTCATTCTTAATAATTCAATTACAATGATCACACACCCTATATATCTATCGATATCTTTACTCTTCTCCTTGAACATAAATCAACCATACACAATACAAAATGCAAGAAAGATGTATATATGAACTCAAAATCCTTAATTTCTTATTCACAATCTTAGAGATTTTACAAAAATCTTGAAATGTAAACATTTTACCTAAATATTATGATGCTTTTGTTTCTCCTTATCTTTGTTCAATAACACATTGCATATATATACTAGGATTCACAAATCCTATTTTTTATTTAACTTCCTAAACTACCTCCCTAATTATATTGAGTTACTTTAACAATTCAATATAAAAATATATTTTTACCATCAATATAATAACCTTTTAACAAACCTAATAAATAATTATTATATGCATCCTATAAATGATGCAATATTCCTAACACCCCTCCATATAATATTAGTCTCCTAATGGGGACAAGTAGACCAACAATACTTGATGAACACATTCAGTAGTTCATCCTAAGGTATGAGTAGGGACATACACATCTACTCATGAGAAGTAGTAGTGGAACTAGCCTCACTATGCTCATTATACTTTCATCTAAGGATAGGGAAAAACACATCTACCCATGGCTTTACAACAAGTTTTGATGGGGAAAAACATAGCTATCCAACATCAAGGTTATGAATAGGAACACACACATCTGCTCAACAATTATTAATGGGGACAAACACATCCAATTATAATTACTAACTCTTGTGATTGGGGGAAAACAATTCCAATCACTTACGCCATCTTGTGAATGGGAACAAACATGTCAATTCACAAACAATCAACAATTGTGATTGGGGACAAACACATCCAATCACTTGAAGACACAATATTTTACTTGATTTAGAAAATATATTACTTCTCATTGTTTTTCATGTGGAGGGTCTTCAATAGCCAATTTGAAAAGGAATTCTTCATAATCATCTACAATCAATGTTTTATTTCAATTTAGCTTTCCATCAAGGAGATCCTTGGTACATTGAATGTAATTCACAATGAAGTGTCATTTTTTCTTGCTATAGTAGCATAAAATTCTATCCTTTGAGAACCAATTTCCCTTTGGAGTAGAAGAGCTAGATGTACAAGTATGGTTAACCTTGTTTTTGAAAAGCATTGTAGTTTCCTCAATAATTGAGTCTTTTTTCTTGGTTCCTTCATCAATCAAAGTAGTTATTATAACTTCTATAGTAGCATCTACTTTGTTCAAACTAAACACAATATTACCATAGTTAGGAGGCATGCTATTCAATAAAATGGACTTTGTGTCATCATCTTCTACTTGGGCTTTTATACCAACTAGTTGGTTCATGAAGGAATGGAAATTACTAATATGCTAAACAATATTGCTGCCTTCCATCATTTTTAGCCCAAATAATTTTTTATCTAGACCCATCTTTGCACTTGATGTTTGTGATCAAAAAAAATTTATTAAGGATATCCCATACTTTCTTTGAGGTCTTTAATAAGTTAATATGGTGGAAGTATGCATCTAAAAGTGCAAGTCCAATCAAAGCTATTTCTCTTTGATCCTTTGTAGTCCATTTTGTGATTCCATCCACATTACTTGGTTGTGGCACAGTTCCACTCACTACATCCCATAGATCCTTTTCAATAAGGATAAATTGTAGTTTGAATTGCCATGTGTGGAAGTCTTTACCTTCAATTTCTCAATCAATGTGCTATAATTCTCCAAATCAAAAATATCTAACCCTCCCTTAATGAAAAAGGTCAAAGGTGTGGTTTCCACTAATAATGCACCTTGAATAATACTTTTAATATATAGAAACCATTAAATGAATAATTGATTAGAACTATAAAACCAATAAATAATACTACCCCTTTTTTTAATACACATATTTTTAGAAGCTAACATTAATCTTTAAACAAATAAAAAATTTCTAAGCTATGGGAATGGCACTCTTCTATTGTGGAAAAATCACCTCTTTGTTATGGTCTAGAAAACACCAGAATAAATGCATATTCCTATGGAGTCTACAAGAATATAGAACACATGAGTGGCCTCACTTTTTTACCATATGAAACAAATGAATCTCCAACCCAATTAGTTTATATTTACCAATGTATTCACAATGTACATTGTGATTTGAAATTCTCTATCTCTATGTGTGTATGAAAATAGGCATATGAAAATGAATTCAAAACACATCAATAAAACATTAGATCAAAGAAGCTAACAAATAAACCAAACTCTCAGTGCAACAACTCCTTCGAAGACATCTTATTTTCCTCTATCTCCAGTGTTTGTTAAATCAAGCTAGCTCTTAGATTGGTGTGCCAAGCTCAACACAATGACCTCCTAGAGAATGAGATTTAGGATGAAATGAATGCTAATTCTAAGATGCAATTAACAAAATGTAATGCTATGATTTGTGCTAAAATGAGATAATGCTATGCTAAGATACTAAATTGCTAAATGATATCAAAATAACATATGCAAGAATGCAAGAAATCTGTAAGCATCTAAGTCTATGTAAGTATAAATGGATGCAAGAAATTGTGTAACTAATGCTTGGATTGAAATGGGTATTTATAGAGTTTTTTGAAGATTTTGATTGGCTGAGTTGATCAACGGTTGTGAAAATTCCTGGCAAATTGAACGGTCGAAGATGGATGAGACTGGAGAGGACAATAGAAGAAAACCAATAAAGTAGGATTTTTCTATTTTCATGGAAGAGATAAGATGAGATGATAAAAAATCATCTTTTTTAGAAGATATTGGAAAGATATTGAGAAGATAAATAATGAATTATCCCATTCAATTATTTATTTATGGGTGCACATGTAGATTTTTCTTAATTAAATAATTATTTAATTAAGATTTGAGGAAATTAGAAGATTTTATAATTAAATGAAATATTTAATTATGATTTGGAAAGAAAGTAGAAGATTTCATAATTAAATAAAATATTTAATTATGATTTGAAAAGATATGGATATTTAATTAATTAGAAGAAAAATAGAAGAAGGGAAATATTTAAGTTTAATTAAATCAAAAGACTTAATTAAATCCAAAAAGTGATAATTAATTAAAATAAATAAAGTGTATTTATTTAATTAATTACGTAGACATATGAAAGTGAAATAATTAAATAAAGTGGATTTATTTAATTAAGGTGGAAGAATAAAGTGAATGAACAATATAATTAAATTAATAACATTTAATCATATGTAGAAGACTTTAGAGAAATTAATTAAATAATAAATATTTAATTAAATGCCAGGATTAATTAGACATGACCAATTTTATGCATATACACTATGTTTTGATTATTTATTTTATTACAAATATGATGGAAGTTGTTGCAGATCTACACCACTACAATAATCCTCTACAATTTTCACATCCAAAAGAGCCAAAGTTCTTCATGTAAATACCATGCTACATGCATTCACAAATATAACTCTAAACAATTACAATTAATTTCAAATCCAAATTGTGATTAATTTTTCACTAGCTAAAATTCCTCACTTCTTCTCACGTCCAAGAAATATCAAATTCAAATTTCTACCTCAAATAACTCACTAATTATTACAAATATGTTCAAATAATTTATGGGTTTTGGTCCCCTCTTCACCTTCTATACAAAACACTTTAAACTTTTAAATTTTGTTTAGAAATGAATGAGATATCACAATTTTACTGAGACTACATTATAAAAATATAAAAATGTGATTTTAAAATTTGTGATTTTGATCGATTCAACCCTTTGTGACTTGAAAATTTGTGATTTTGATCAATTTTTCATGCTTTTTAGGGCGGATTTAGGTCAAAATGTCTCATTTTAGCGCTTTCACTGGTCTGTTCTAGCACTTTCACAAAATTTTGTAGCACATATAAGGTGTTCTTTAGCGCATATAGGATAGGAGTGAAAACAAGTCTTTTAGTGCATTCGATGTCTAGAGTAGCACATTTAAGATGCAAATCCAGATTAAAAAAATTAGCGCATCTAGGGTAGAGAGTTGCGCTTCTAGGGTTGCCACCTGCCAAGTTGAATTAGCACATACAGGGTATGAATGAGTGCTTTTAGGATTTGAGCGCATTAGGGGATGAAATAGCGCATCTGAGGGAAACAGTAGCACTTTTAGGACACAAAACGACACAAAGGAAGTTTTAGCGCTTTTGAGTTTTAGTGCATATGAGGCACAAATTAGCGCATCTAGAAAAATTTTGGCAGAATGCTTGTGTGAGGAAATTTGATGAAAAAAATGATGGTGTATATTGCTTCAATAGATAGATAAATATTGTTGCCATCATGCTGATATGGATAGAAATGATAGAAACTATGGTGATGAATTGATAACTTTGATTCCTAAAATACAAAACAAAGAGTAGATAGTTGATAACTTTGTTTCCCAGAATAGAAAAACAAAGAGTAAAAGATTGTCTGATAACTTTGCTTATAGAAAACAAAGAGTAGACGCCTGATAACTTTGTTTCCCATAATAGAGAAACAAAGAGTAAAAGATTGTCTTATAACTTTGCTTATAGAAAACAAAGAGTAGATGTCTGATAAATGTGCTTTCTGCGATAGAAACCAAATAGTAGATGATGATGATTGAAACATATTTGCATTCATGACTGAAGTACAAATAGAAAAATGAGTTGATTGTTGATAAATTTGCTTTCCTGAAAAAGAAAAAAAATAGTAAATGGTGATTAAATAGATTGATTTGATAGCCAGATAGATTGATGTCTAGCATTGATGTTCAGGATATGAGTCACGTAGATAGAGCACTTGATATGGGACACTGATATGATGCACTGATATGAAGCACTTGATATGGATCTGAGTGATTTGATATGATGTCAAGTAGATAGATTGTGTTGATATGAGTCTGATTGATTGTCCTTGTGATGGCCAAAAATAGGAGGTTTTCAAAAACCTCCAAATTAGAGAGCGGTTCTCGACAGGTTGGGATTGGATAGGAGAGCTTACTTTGGCCAAGATACAATGGATAGTTGGATGTGGTTTGGGGTCCTTGTTGAGTATGCCACGAGGGATTCAGGTCAACAGGGGACTGTTGACCACACTGGTAGAGAGGTGGCATTCAGAGCATAATACCTTTCATTTGATGACTGGTGAGATGACTGTGATGCCCGAGGATGTATACAGGATTCTAGGGATTCCAGTAGTAGGTGCCCTTATGGTTTATGACCACAAGGAGATAGGTGGTATAGAGGCCCTTAAGAGGGTGTATGGAGATCCTCAGATAGCAGGATACTGTGTGCCATGGGAGGATATGAGGGGATATTCAACCTTACCTGTAGTGTTGAGTGCATTTATTGGAGGCTTCCTTTGTCCAGACCACTGATCAAAGGTATTTTCAGTCAGTTGGGGGAGGATACTCCAGTGGATGGTGACACAACAGTGGAGATATGCCTGGGGGATTTGTATATTGGCTCACTTGTATCATGACCTACATCGGGTAGTGTACAAAGGATCTACTAGTTTGGTGAGTGGTGTGACCCTACTCTAGATCTAGCCGTGGGAGCATATTGCTATTACGAGACTGGAGTGTGCTAGGGTTAGGCCACCAGGGAGACCATATGTTTATGCCTATTTAGGTGTATTTTTCCAGCCCAAGCTAGGCAAGTTGGAGTATTGGTGTCGTGTTTTGGATGATGTGGACTCAGTGATATGGAGGCCTTACCAATTGCGAGGCTTGGGACATTGATCACTTGGAGATTCCATTTGTGTGTATGCCCCAATATCTGATAGGACAAACCCCTTATATTATTGAGAGACTTTTGGCATTGCGAGTTCAAAGGTAGTATGGATACACACAAGGGATGCCATAGAGCATTTCTCATTATGGGCAGTGCAAGGATGATCCTGGATGGGAGCGATACATTAAATACCAGTTGGCATATACAAAGTATACCAGCTTACAGCTGGAGGGATGGGTGTATAGGCTAGATGTTATAGATGTGGGTATGTCAGATGATTACTTAGTGTATTTTCACACACATCCATTCCCTCAATTTACATGTCTAGAAGAGCTAGGGCCCATTGTGGTAGCATAGCAGCTAGGGGGGAGAGACATGAGGATGTGGCCGAGGGAGAGCAGGAAATGGGTGGAGGAGAGGAGGAGGAGGAGGGTGGAGAAGAGGATAGCTCAGATGATGGGGATGATGATGGAGATGGTGGAGGGGAGGAGGGAAAGGCAGTGAGGTAGAGGTTGGACTTCTTGGGCAGTGCTCAGATTATATGGAGGCCTAGATCTAGTGGCAAGCCGTGGATAGTTATCAGGGTTTCCTCTTCAATGCAATAGGTGTAGACTTCTCAGGATGAGTTAGGTCAGGCTCAGAGTGTGATTTTACAGTTATAGGCATAGCTTGCACAGGCATGGGCACAAGATTTGATAGTGCAGCTATAGGCAGAGCTTGTGTAGGAATAGGCACAGACACATGTACCTCCTCCTGCCTCGGACCCACAAGTGGCGTATTTGATAGTATAGGGACACATTTAGACGGTGGGCAGCAGAGGCAGAGGGTGCTGCACAAAGACTTATGGGCAGTGTGCAGAGTGTATCCTTGCGAGAGGCCATGGCAGAGGGGTTCAAGATAGCTAAGGAGGTTGAGCACTATCGGGTCAGATATGAGATGTGTCCTCCTGAGCATCGAGAGCCTTACTCGTAGTCCCTCAGTAGATCGAGGACCAAATAATAGACGATGACACATGGCAAAGAGGTCATAGGGCCTCAATAGGATCCTAACATAGGGGGTAGTGGCAGGCCACCTTGTTCCAAACCAGCTCCATTAGGGACTTTGGCTAGCTAGCTTGTGATGTTGTGATGTAGATGTATTTCACACATGTATAGCATTTTTGGAGCATGCATATTGATTCTGGTCACATCCCATGTATCTCTTTTTGAACTTTTTAGTTTCATTGGACATTGGAGTGTTGTATTATTTTTTGATGAGCGATGATATGCAATGAAGATAATTTTTGATGATGTGATGTGCGTTTTGTGATGTGATTGATGATGATATGGATATGTAGTTTTTTGTATATGTCATGAAATGAATTTTGATATGCATTTAATGTTTTGAGGACTAATCTTGTGAGGTAGGATGAGTTATGATATGATGGCGATTTATGCTATATACTAATGATGTCATGCAGGTGGATGACATAGGATTGTTGATTTTATGAAAATATGCAATGAGATTTTATGAAAAATGTAATGTTTACCAAATGATGTGATAATGTATGTATGAATTGGTTATTTTAGATTTTTCAAATGCAAGTGAAATAATGATAATGTGATGGAAAATGAATGTTGTGTTTATGAAATGCATCATGGATTTGTAAAATGGTAGGATGATATGAAAATGGTAGATTATTAAAGATGTGATATGCAAATGATAATGAATGGATGTGATTAATAATGATGAAAGGTATGATGAAATGATAAATGATATGTATTGAAATGTAATGCAATGAAAATGATAATGATAAGTGATAATGAGCTGAAATGATAAAATGATATGAAAGGATATGAAATGAAAAATGAAATGAGATGGAATGGAAGAAATGATAATGTAAATGATGGAATAAATGAAATGAGAAATGTTAATGATGAATGAAGTGATGATGAAGATGAACAAATGAGAATGAATCAAATTTCCAAATGTCCTCCACAATTAGTCCAAAGATACATGACAACCATTGATGTTTATGTTCATCCTTTTAAAACTCTAATGTGAATCCATTATGCAGTCATGTATAATGATCTAAATGAAATGAAACTAAATGAAACCAACCATTTGTTGAGCCTTTCATTAGCATTCTTGAATCATCATAGAGAATTTTAAAATGTTGGAAGTATGTACAAGCATCAGTGGGGGAATTAGCACCAATGATGACCTGAGTACAACTTTTATGATTTTTGATATAGCAAGTGAACACAATCATCGAGGTATAATTGAATAGAGATGACCTGAGCATTTCTTGCATAAAAAAAGAAAGATTAAGGCTATGTGCGGGATCATCATGGAAAAAAACATGCCCTTAAGTGGCAAAAAATTCAGAAAAATTAGAGTTAGGCAACTTGATGTAAAAATTTGAATAAGTTATCTATATTATTTCAAAAATATGTAAGAATAGAATCTATAGAAAATTGAGTGTAGTTTCTAAACTTCTAGGTTTATTTAAAAAAAATCTATTTGGTGAAAATTTGAAATTTCAATGCAGAGTACTTAAATTTTGGGGAAAAAATAAGTAGGTGTCTATCTAACCACCCTAACCACAATAAAATGATAATATTTTTTTATAATATTTTAGATATAAGTAGAGGAATCATATCCCTATGTGATGCATATTTTTTTGTAATTTATTTCCAAGTAAATAATTAATTATGATTTTTATTACAACTTAAAAAATATAAAACTCGTAATCGACCACCTTAACTTGGTCAAAACTTCATGAAATTCAATTTTTATTTTTTTAATCCTATAGTATGTGAAGCATAGAATGTGATGCATGTTTTGGATTCAAAAAATGTGATATCGTTTGAAAGTTATAGATGTTTCTCAATCAACTTATCACTTAGGAATTTGCTCGTAATTCAAAAAGAAGATAAATAATTATTATTTATTAAATTCAAAGTAAAGCATAATTTATATTGGTGTAAAGCTGAGAATCTCTTTTAAAAACCCTTTTCATTTCATCAATTTTGGGTAAAAAAAAGGTTGTCAGCCACATACCCTACAAATATCCATCATATCACCACTTTTTGGCCCATCATGATCCTGCACTTACATTTAACCACTTTCTGATGCACATGTGGAACTATCATTAATGATATTGCTTTGGAAATCATGTCTCACAACATATTTGCACCAAAGTGATAGTTAATCTCAAGACATCAGACAAAGAAAAATCATCCTCTTTCCTCGCCACTCTAGTTCATTACATCATCGAGTGTGCTTCAGAGAGATGATATTGAAAATCAAATAACCATTGTTCAAAATGTAATACTGCTATTCCAAATATTATTCAGATTTTAGATCATCCAGATATGAGTCATGATATGAAATTTTTTTATAACTATTGTGATATGGATCAATGATTGGATATTTGTTCATGTGATTTGATTGTTTGTTATCATGATTGTATTTTATGTCACTATCTAGCTATTTTTAGTAGAACCTGAAAGGTTGGTTGCCCCCAGTATTGATCAAGCCATGGTAAGACGTTGTCGCTCTAGGAAAATGATGGCAGTATGATGCTGTTATGACCCTAAGATGGTGGCGAGAAGATGCATGAAAAGAAGGCCGAAAGGCTAAGTGCAGAACATGAACTAATAGATGGAGAGCTACAAATAGCGTCTGTTTGCAAGATTTTCACTATCTATTTTTATTGCATTTCTCTAATTTTTTTTTTTTTTTTTTGTATTTTTCTTGTCAATAGACTACCTGTTTGCCAGGTTTTCACCTTATGAATTATTTATTTATTTTTGTTTTTTTAATTTTCAGGACATTTTTCTACTTTTTTTTATATTTCTTTAGGACATTTTTTGTTGTTTTTGATATTTCTTCAAGACTCTTTCTGATTTTTTATGGATTTTTTTTAGGACTTTTTCTAATTTTTATGGATTTTTTTAGGACTTTTTCTTTTGTTTATGTATTTCTTCAGGACTTTTTCTGATTTTTATGGAAATTTTTAGGACTTTTATGGATGATGATAGCTAACTTAAACATAATACTTTTTTAGGTGCATACTTCTGATGGGCTTGTCAAATAGGCCCCCTTCTAGCATCAATAGCTTGTAGACTCTTGAACCGTAGAATGCGATAACCACATATGGACCTAGACAGTTTGGTTCAAATTTTCCTTTCTTCTCTCTTTCTTTCTCATTTCATGGATTTTCTTTCAAAACAACATCACCCACCTAAAAGGTATGTGGCTTTACTTTGTGGTTATAGCTGCAAGACATCATCTGTTGATAGGCTTTCAAATAGTTAGCTTCCCTTTGTCACTTTTCATCAAGCAGTTCTAGTTCTTGTCGTCGAGAAACCTTGTATTCATCATCCATTGTGAGACCCTTTAGTGATACCCTGATTGATGGAATTTCCACTTCTAGATGTAATATGGCTTCTGCTCCATAGAAAAGAGCATATAGTGTTGCTCTTGTTGGCATTCAGACACTAGTTCTGTAGGCCCATAAGGTGGGATTGAGTTGAACATGCTAATCTTTCCCAACATCATTCACAGTCTTTAAAATTTTCAATATAGTCTTGTTTGAAGCCTCTGCTTGGCCATTCCCTTGTGGATAGTAAGGTGTTGAATATTTGTGTTGAATATGGAATCTCTCATAGAGTTATCAACATCCTAATTCTTGAAAGGTCATCCATTATCTGTGATGATGGAGTTCGGAATGCCATATTAACAAATGATATAATTGAGTATGAATGATGATATTTTTTTGCTGGTAACTTTAGTGAGAGGTACTGCCTCAATCCACTTGGTGGAATACTCTATAGCTGTGATGATGAACTTATGTTCATTTGATGATGAAGGATGAATCTTTCCTACTAGATCTAACCCCCATTGAGAAAAAGGACAGGTTGGTGTGAACAGTTGAAGTTCCTGTGCAGGAGCATGAATGAGATTCCTATGAATCTGACATTTTGAACATGTCTTCACAAAAGTGAATGATTCCCTTTCCATTGTAGGCTAGTAGTAACCCATTCTAATCAATTTCTTGGATAAGGTCAATCCACTTGAATGAGTACCACAAATGCCACCATGAACTTCTTGTAAGGCCTTGTCATATTTTTCATGTTCAAGACATCAAAGTAAACTACCATCAAGACCATGACAATAAAGAATGTCAGCGATAAGAGTATACCAAGAGGATTGGAAAATAAAGTTACATTTTTGGTTACAAGATAAGTCAGGTGGTAAAATATCATCTTTTAGGTAAGCATAAATCTTACCATACCAAGGGGAATCAAATCCTACCAAGTGGCAAATGATTTGTCTTTTAGGTGTGTCATAGGAAGGTGCAAATGATTGCTCCACCAGAAATTCATAGCGAGCCTAATTTTCTAGGAGTTGTAATAATGATGCGATTGTAGCCATAGCATCAACTGCTTTGTTATCAAGCCTTAGAATTTGTGTGAACTTGATGTCCATAGAGTACTTCTTGAAGTCGTCAACCATCTTCTTGTATGCCAACAGTTTCTCATCTTTAGTTTGATAATCATCATTGATCTAATTAATGACTACTGTGAGTCACCATAAACTTGTAGCTCTGTAATCCTCCATTCCAAGGTTGTCTTAAGTCCAGTGATTAATGCTTCATATTCAGCTATGTTGTTGGTGCAAGGAAACATTAGCCTATATGATTGAGGAATGGTGTTTCCTTGGGGGGTGACAAAGAGTATGCCCGCCCCCTATCCATGTTGAGTGAAAGAACCATCAAAGTATAAGGTCCATGGTTTTTTGGATTCTGCAGTGAAGACATCAACATCTAAAAATTCAAAGTGCAAGGGATGCTCTGCTTGTAGTGGTGCTTCGGCTAGTTGATCAGTGATAACTTTCCCTTTGATTGCTTTACAATCAACATAATGGATGTCAAACTCACTTAGTATCATCACCCATTTTGCTAACCTTCTTGTTAATGATGCTTTGCTTAGCAAATACTTGAGTGGATCAATCTTTGAAACAAGATTGATGGTACGAGTTAACATGTAATGTCAAAATTTCTATGAAGCAAATGCTACTACGGACAAGCCTTCTCGATGAAAGTGTAGTTGAGTTCATGACTTGTTAGTGTTATGTTGATGTAATAAATGGCACGTTCCTTCCCTGCATTATCTTCTTGTGCTAGTAATTCCCCCAAATATGTTTCTATTGTGGCAATATACAAGATCAACAGTTTGTCCAGATTTGGTGGTACTAGAACTGGTGGGGTAATTACATACTATTTGATTTATTGAAAAGCCATTCCACACTTGTCCTCCCACTTGAAAGGAATATTCTTATGCAATAGATGTGTGAGAGGTAGACTTTTGTCAGCAAATTATGTAATGAACCTTCGTATATATTGAAGTCGTCCCTCTAATTATCTCAACTGACTGATGTTCTGTGGTGGAGGCATTTCCATGATTGCCTAAACTTTAGCAAGATCTAATTCAATTCCTTTTTCTAAGACAATGTATCCCAAGAGTTTTCCAGAGGTGGCCCCAAAAACACATTTCTTGGGGTTAAGGCATACTTTGAACTTTCCAACCTTACAAAGATTTTAGATAACACTTCAAGATGCCCTTCTCTTGTGTATGATTTAGCCAATATGTCATCTACATAATCTTCCATCAATGTGTGCATCATGTCGTGAAAGATTGTAGTCATGGCTCTTTGATAAGTAGCCCCAACATTCTTTAGACTGAAAGGCATGGCATTCCAAGAGTAAGTCCCCCATGGACATGTGAAAGTTGTTTTGTCCTGGTCTTCAGGTGCAATCTTAATTTGGTTGTAACCAGAAAAACCATCCATTAGTGAATACATGGCATGGACAGCTATCAAATCAACTATAGTATCTATGTTTGGAAGTGAAAATTCATCCTTAGGACACACCTTATTAAGATCTTTGAAATCAGTGCAAACTCTGATACATGCATCCAAGGGTTTAATCGTGCTGCCAATCAGAGTGGGACCTATTATCAAGAATACTTTTTGTCAAGTATTAGACCATGATTTTGCATACAACATCTTGTTGGGTCATCCTTAGATCCATGAAATGCAAGTTGTTCCATCCACATATCATCAATGTCTTAAATTCCCTTATGATGGACAAGAGATCACAATACCAGCTAATAGTTCAAAAATTCAGACTTGTGCCAATATCAAAGCTAGTCAAGATACTTTGGTTCCCAAAAATCAAGAAGCTCTTGCTAATACTTCTCTTAAGGTTGACACACAAATTAGATAGTTAACCAAAAGTTTTGACAAGAAACTATGGTTCAAGGAAAATGGAGTTGGGGAATACTCTCTCTATCTTGCTTATTTACCCACATCACCTCGGTCACATGGACAACCTTCTATCACACAACAACATATATCAATAGCGTCAACATCAATGCAACCACCAACAGAGCCAATCACCAAGTTTAATGGATAGTTTATCAAAGAAAAATACCCCATGGAAGATCCTAAAGATAGGGAAATTCTAAAGTGGCTCTATAAAGATGAAGATGAAACAATCCTTAATGTCAAATTGCTAATGGACTGATATGGAAAAGGGTATTCAATCATGTAGAAGATGGGCTATGATAATGGTCCTATCAGAAAAATAAAATAAGGAGTAGTTGAGCCTATTCACCTCCTAGGACTTGTTGCATACAATAAAACAGGACTAGGCTATGATACTAACTCAAAAGAAAGAACATCCAAACAATCACATGATATTGTCTTCACATTGCAAGAAGGTTTTGATACAAAGGAAGCATGTTTGGCAGCAATTCAGAATTTCATGGATAATAACTCTGACATAGACTTTGTTGAATATGAATGGGACACCATCTACTATGATAAGTTTTGGAGGGACAAAGAGGTTGATGTGATACATAGGTATACCCCAACTCTAATTGAAGGTGAAGGGTTAGGGTCCCAACCATGAGAATATGAACTACAAAGTTACTATGATATGATTTTGAGTCAAATTTTAATGAACAAGACTATCGTGAGAATAGTACCATCATTGACCCACCTCATACCTTGGATCCTATAGACAACTCTATTATGACCATAACCATAGCAAATCTCACATAGCCTAATGACTTGCTACCTCTGATCCATCCCAATCTCATTGACTGGGATCTATCTGAACCTATTGATATACCTATGTTCCCAAATGACGAAGCTATCATGAAATTCCTTTCTATAGATGACACAAATGATTGTTCTACTAGAGATTTTTGGCATAGAGTCTTTAATCAGGAGAGTGTCAAGCCTCCTAGCTACAAAAGTAAAAATAGAAAAGAAAGATCTAATGGTGAAAACCAAAATCTAGCAGTATTAGATCAAACAAAAGATAAAATATGTATCAGATGGTGAAAACCTTTTTAAGGTGCTAGATGATGGGAAGCTTGACACTCTCCCAGAGCATTATCATGAGTGATCGCTCATTTTGATCTATCCTACAAAAGAAGTTAATATTGAAACTACATAGAAATCGAGGATTCTATAATTAGTTGCATCAATGACAGATAAATGACAGATAAAGAAGTTCTCGAGTTCATGGAATTTCTAAAAGAAAATCAAGTCAACTTTTCCTACTCTTATGCAGACATGCCGAGTCTTGATCCTAATCTCATAATGCACCATTTGTCTATTAAACTAGGAGTTAAACTAGTGAAACAAAAACTCAAAAAGATGCATCCTCATGTTGCATTACTGGTTAAAGAAGAACTCAAGAAACTCCTTGATGCAGGATTTATAAGATCAATTGCCTATGTAGAATGGATCTCCAATTGTGTATTGCTGACAAGTGATGTTCTTTCCAGCATCTGCCATTGCTTTTGACAAGCCTTGACCTCTAGCCAGATTCATAGGATGGATTTCTAGATCAAATTCTTGTAGAATGGCCATCCATTTCCCTCTTCTTTCTCCTAATTCACTTTGCATGAGGAGAGACTTCATTGCAGCATCAGGAACTATAGCAATAACCTAACTTCTGAGGATGTAATTCCTGAATTTTTTAACGGTTCTAACTAGTGCAAAGGATTTTTTTTCAATAGGTGAATATCTGACCTCAACATTCTTGAATGGAGAACTCATGAAAGCAATTGGTCTTTCATCTCCCTCTTCTTTTCTTTGTGTTAAAACAGCTGCACATGAATGTTCAGAAGCAAAAGAATAGATGTAGATGACTAATGAGCACTGGCACCTCTAAGATTGATTGCTTGATCTGAGAGAAAGCAGCCTTTGCCTCATCACTCCACTCTATCTTCAACAAATGCTTCCTTCTTCATCATCTCATTCAAGGGCTTAACAATTTCTGCAAAGCTAGTGATGAATTTTCTAACAAAATTAATCTTCCCGAAGAAAGATCTCATCTCTTTCTTGCTGCCTGGCATAGTTAATTTGAGAATGGAGTCAACTCATTTTGGATCAATGGATATTCTCCTTTCTAAGATTATGTGTCCCAAAAGTTTCCCTTTGGAAACTCCAAACACACACTTTTTAGGGTTCAAGGAGACACCATATTGGATGCATCTTTCTAGGACCTTTGCCAAATCTGCAACATGGTTAAGTTGGTATTTTGAAAAAACTATCAAATCATCCATGTAGATGATGATGCACTTGCCAATCAGATCCTTAAATGCTACATCCATCGCTCTTTGAAATGTTGCCCCAACATTTATCAATCCGAATGGCATTTTTCTATAAGCAAATTTCCCCCACTTTGTAGTGAAGGCTGTCTTCATTCTATCCTCATAATTGAAAAGCACTTGGTTGTATCTAGAGTAGCCATCTAGGAATGACATCATTTGGGATCCACTAACCATTTGAAAAATTTCATCGAGAGAAGGGAGTGGATAATTATCCTTCTCTGAGGCTCTATTTAGATTTCTGAAGTCCACACACAACCTGATTTCTCCATTCTTCTTCCGAATAGGGACCAAGTTGGCAACCCATGTGGAATGCCTCACAGGGAAAATTATTGCTACTAACAGTAGCTTCTGGACTTCCTTGAAGATGAGAGGTTCAATCAAAGCATTGTCAGGGTGTTGTTTCTGTCTAAATGGCTTTGCTTCAAGTTTCAAAGGGATGGTATGAGTTATCACCGATGTGTCACATGTCTTTAAATCCTCATATCCCCAAGCCAACGCAAAAATGTCTTTCTTTAAGGTAAGCAATATATCTTCTTTGATTGCCTCAGGGAAAGCTTTCCCAATGTAAATATTCCTCTCGGGGCTTGAATCAGCTAGGTTAACTACTTCATACTCACCTCCCTTGTCTTCAGTTGGCACCTTTTTCAAAGCTCTTGGATTTGCATCAAACATCCTTTCCAAGGCTACCATTCCCTTGGGAATGGTGTTACTTTTAAGATTGAGGATGCCATATGTATCACTATCTTTAGGGTTCCAATCTCCTTGATCTCTGTTAGATTCATCGATGATCTAGCCTTCAAAAGCATCTGAGCTTGCTAGAAAAGCAAGAATATGTCGATCATCATCAAAAACTTGAAAGTGCTTGACATTATCAGGGATAGCTGGGGTGGATATCAGCTCCACTGATAACTTCTTCAATTTGGAATTTTGCATAAGCTCTAAGGCACTTGCAGCAACAGCCAATGAATCAGCAATGTTGTTCTCCTCTCTAGGGATTAGACTAATCCCAAAGGCATCAAAATCCTCAATCAGGTTCCATACCCGATTTCATCATCATAGGCTTTAATAGTAATCTTTCTTCTAGGATCAATAGAGTCTTCAAAAAATCCTAAAGCTTGAACTAACTTCATGGTACATATGTTCAAACCAGCCCCTCCATCTATTAGGACACATTTGACATGAAACTTGTGGATCATGACTTCTAAGTATAATGATGAATTATGGGGATGAGTCATGGAAACATCATCTTTTTTAGAAAATGAAAGATATGTGGGTGAGGATAAGTGTCCTACCATGGCTTGAAATTGGTCCACATATAGATTAGTGGATATAATTGTTTCAATGAGGGCCTTTTCGAGAATTTCCTTATGTGTTGGGGAAATCTTTAGAAGTTCGAAGATAGAAATTTGAGCTAGAGTTCTTCGAAGTTGATTGACTAAGTCATATTTATGTTGAGGTGGAGGCTCAGTGTATTTTAAAGAGGCACCCTTTAAGACAACTTTAGCTTGTGCCCTTGTTGTTTCATTGACTTGTCTATAGTCCATCTTCTCATTGACTTTTATAATATTGACCCGCTCATCATCAATGTAGATATGATTGATTATAGGGTCCTCGATATGATTCACATTTTTTCTAGAAGATTCACCCTTTTGATAGTTGGGAAAAGGGTTACAAAATGCTTGGTGGTCTTTGTTTGATTGTTGATGTCCTATTGTGATGGTGCCATTTTCGATTAAGTCTTGGATGGCATTTTTCAAGGCTTGACAATTATTTGTATGATGACCTTTTCACTAATGATAGTCACAATAGTATGTGTCATTCCATGATGGAGGTTTCACACTGGGTTCATAGTTTCATTGAGGCAGTAAAGTAGGGGAATTTTTAGCCATCACTTCTTTGAATGCAGATTACAAAGATTAACCCAGTGGAGTGAAAGTTCTACTAGAGAAGAATGAATATTTTTTTGGATTCATGTTTGAAGAATTTCCTAAAGAATTGTTGTTATTGTTTCCACGGTAACCTTGATTGTTGGCAATCCCTTGATTGGGAGTAGGATTTTGATTCATGTTGTTCCTCATAGGAGGAGGATTGTTTCCTTGATTTGTGATAGAATTGACATTGTTATAGTTGTTGTTGTGTGGAGCACTTGGAGCACTAAGAAAAAATGGCCTAGTCGAGACATGATTTGCATCTACAACACCATCATTCACTACATTTTTGTTGCAAGTCCAAAACTTAGACTTGTCCTGATTATTGTGGTGATTGGATGAGCTAGGATTGTCCTTGTCAAGTTTTATTGTCCCTCTTTTGACCAAAGTGCTTTCAATGGTTATGGCATCTTCAATAAATCTCTCAAAAGAGGGAGGACAATGTAAATTCAAGTGATAGCTCATTACTAAATTCAGGCTATTAATGAAGGCGACCATCATTTCCTTTTCAGGAACAGGACGCAGATACCTAGCGAACATTCTTCTCCATCTTTGAAGAAAAGTAATGAAAGGTTCACCAAGTTTTTGCGCAACTTTATAGAGATCTATCGTGGTGATTTGGTGTTAGATGATGTAGGAATATTGTGATATGAACAAATTGATCAATTCCTCAAATGTCTTGACAGGAGGTGTAATTTTTTATAGCCATTCCATAGATTGACCTCCAAGACTCCTAGGAAACAAACGCATTAAGTTTCCTCATGAGTAAATTCTAAAGTCATATTTCAGAAGTCTCTAACATGATCTATCGGATCTAATTTCCCATTATAATGATCAAATTTTGGAATTTCACAATGCTTGGGAAATGGAAAAATGTTGAGATGTCAATTGAAAGGATAAGGACATATGTCCTTGAGAGTATATTTCCTTGTTGTGGTTCCCCCTTGTAACTCTTTAATTTTTCCTTGAAGTGCTTTAACTTGTTGAGTCAAAGCACTAAGATCAGATAGGGGTGTTTCTTTAGATTTTCTCTTTAAGTTATCATTATCGAAGTCATGAGGCAATTTGGCTCCTTGATTAGCTAGGTAGAGGAAATAATTTTCTTTATCATGTTGCAAGATCTTTTCTATGGCTTTGTGAAACTTGGGATCTTGCTTAGCCTCTCTAAGGTTACGTTACTCCTCTTGTTCGTCATCAATATCTATAAAAGTTTTTCTCATGTCTTTATACTTGGGGAATGAATTTTCTTCTCTTTTGTCCATGTTGTAATTGAAAATGGGATTAAGACTCATACTATAAAGTGGAGTACTACTCTCAACCTCTTCTTGAGTGTTTTGGGTATGACCACCTTGTTGAATATCCTCTATCAGTTTATTGTAGTGAGATCTTGTAAATACAAGCATATGATTTTGATGGGTTCTCCTAGACTTAGATCATAGTTTTGATAAGTGCAACAATGATGATGTCCTTGATCTGATAAGATGAAAATCCTATGAGATGATCAAGGATGTTCCTAATTATTATTGTGGATTCCAATGATGATGTTAGAATCCTGTTGGGGAAGTTGAATCAATAATCAAAAAATCATTTGAAAGGTGCCCTCATAAGACTTGATCTTTGTTTTTGAAGAATAGCCTAATTAAGATCACTGAAGGATGTGACTGGGATGTGATGGATATTCAATGGAAGGTTGAGGTATATTATCAAACTCAAGAGGTTGATTAAGATTATGTCGTTGAGATAGAGCTAGTCTCTGATAATAGGCTCGAGAGTCCAAAGGCTCTACAACATATTCGTTAGTAAATCCCCTAACAAAATCTTGGTATCTATGAAGAAATTCATGATAGTGAAGCAATACGTGTCAAATTTTATACAAAAAAAATTCTTCTTTGTAATGTGTTCTTGTACCCTAAATGTTTCTTGGGTTTCTTGATCCTATTGGAAATTGATTTCTTGACAAACTTTTTTGTTTTCCACTCTCTAAGCATGGGAGAAATTTCAAGATGTTGTTGGACCAAGATGTTAGAAAGTCAAGTTTGTGAAATTTTTTGATAGTGGCAGATGCGCTACTTTGTACCCTATATGCACTACAGAAACAGGTATATGCGCTGGATAAATAGTCAAATGCGCTATAGAATACCTCAAATGCGCTATAGTATGCCTCAGATGCACTACAAAAAATTGTTTTGATAGAGATTGAATTGTGTATGTTTCGGCCTATGCAACAACAAGGTATAAATGCATTGAACTAACCAGTGAATGCACTAGAACAAACTTCATATGCACTAAAGTATACCCTAGATGTGCTGAAACAGTTTTCTAAAAGTAGTTTTTTCGAACAATTTTGGATGATTTCAGCTGATGCTTTTCATGTTCATTTTGAATGATCTTTTATCTGAATTAATGTGAATGAAAACACCACAAACACTCTAAATTAAGTGGAATGTAACCAAAGATAGATAAAGAAAGCACAATAAACATGGGGTTCACAATGATTTAAGATAAGTGAAGATGTTGCTTCACAATAGACATGGGGTTCATTTTAACTGCATGATCAATGTGTGGTGACTACCCTAAATTGCTTCATTCTAAACTAGAAAAGATTATGTCTACAAAAGGCATCAGACTTAGAATCCTATTTTTGTGTTAGAACCTAAATGCATAGAAACAGACAGTAAATGCACAAAAACAGACCCTAAATGCACAGAAACAAACCCTAAATGTGCTATAGAAAACCCCAAATGTGATAAACAAACCTTGAACACGCTAATCTAAAATATGCAGATTTTAATCTATAAATGAAAAGATAGTAAATGCACTATAATCTACCTTAAATGCGCTAATATAAACTTTAAATGCGCTACTCTAAGAGAATGCAGGTTTTAATTATAAATGAGTGAGACTAAATGCGCTATTCTGTCACCCAGATGTGCCAAAAGAATTGTCGTATGCACTCAAACAGTCCCTGGATGTGCTAAAAGACCTATAGAGGAAAAAAAGTTAAAACCCCAGATGCACTACATAAAGTCTCAGATGTGCTAAAATGTGGAATTTATCGAAAGCCGAACTCTAGAACACGAAAAACCTGTCAGAAACTCTGCAAGAAAAAGTTAAAATTGGAGCATAGGCCCCACGGTAGGTGCCATTTTATGTGTGTATGAAAATATGCATATGAAAATGAATTCAAAACACATGAATAAAACATTATATCAAAGAAGCTAACAAATAAAACACTCGCAGTGCAACAACTCCTTCGAAGACATCTTATTGTCCTCTATCTCCAGTGTTTGTTAAATCAAGCTAGCTCTCAGATTGGTGTGCTAAGCTCAACACAATGACCTCCTAGAGAATGAGATTTAGGATGAAATGCATGCTAATTCTAAGATGCAATTAACAAAATGTAATGCTATGATTTCTACTAAAATGAGATAATGCTATGCTAAGATACTAAATTGCTAAATGATATCAAGATAAAGTATGTAAGAATGCAAGAAATCTGTAAGCATCTAAGTGTATGTAAGTATAAATGGATGCAAGAAATTGTGTAACCAATGCTTGGATTGACACATATATTTATAGAGTTTTTCAAAGATTTTGATTAGCTGAGTTGATCAACGGCTATGAAAATTCCTGGCAGATCGAATAGTCGAAGATGGATGAGATTGGAGAGGAAAATAGAAGAAAACCAATAAAACATTCTATTTTCATGGAAGAGATAAGATGAGATGATAAAAAATCATCTTTTTTAGAAGATATTGGAAAGATATTGAGAAGATAAACAATGAATTATCACATTCAATTATTTATTTATGGGTGCATGTAGATTTTTCTTAATTAAATAATTATTTAATTAAGATTTGAGGAAATCAAAAGATTTTATAATTAAATGAAATATTTAATTATGATTTGGAAAGAAAGTAGAAGATTTCATAATTAAATAAAATATTTAATTATGATTTGAAAAGATATGGATATTTAATTAATTAGAAGAAAAATAGAAGGGAAATATTTAAATTTAATTAAATGATTCATTTTCCTATAGAAAAACTCCTTGTATGAAAAAGAAAAAAAAAATGGTGTATGAGCTCTGCTAGGGTTTTGTTCTTTCTGCGAACTGTGTCATACTACGCATTTTGCACAAGAATTTTCCTTTATTGTTGCATGTACAACCACATTTAGTGCGGCCTTCAGCGCCTTATAATGCCTTCACCATCCCTAACCTAGCAGTTCATGTTAGTGTTGGTGGTCCGACGACTTTTCTCAATGGCTCCCCCTCCAAACAAACGTCCCCAAAAATTCGTTCCAAAAGTGTTCCACGAGGTATGCATTCTGACTCCCCTGTTGATGTGGTTGTACCTTTACCTAACTTTGATTCTGCCTGTCAATGGCTTGAAAGTCACACCCTTGTTGGGTATTTTTTTGGGAGAACCCCACTGAAAGTGTGCTTAAAGAATGGGTCAACAAGGCTTGGGTCCCTCATGGGGTTTGCCTTGAGATGGTCCAAAACCTGAGCAAGGGTTTTTTTTTGTTCTGCTTTTCAGAAGTTAGCCATGTGTAGGCCGTTTTGGGTCATGGTCCCTGGTATGTCCAGTCTTCCTTGTTGGTTTTCCAATCCTGGACCCATGACTTCACTATCTTAGATGAGACCAAGCTCCGGGTCCCAGTTTGGATTGAGTTTCTTGGTCTTCCTTTGCCCTGTGTGCCTTTTTTGAATCATATTGCTTCCTCCCTGGGGAGAGTTATCTGTGTGGAGCTGGATAGGTTCTTCCAAGCCCATCCCTAGAAAAGGGTTTGTGTGGAAGTTGACCTTTCTCATGATTTGAAAGACACCATTGATATTCAAATAGGAACTCTCCAGAATACCCAAAAAGTCACTTATTTCAATCTACCCAACACGTGTTATCGGTGTTACTCCGCAGACCACAAGATCAAGGACTGCCCTTTGGCAGTGCCTCATACACCTTCTCCACCATGAGAATCTTCACAATCTCATCAAGCAGATTCTTTTGCTCCTAAACAAGACTCTACCTGGACTATGGTCATAGGTCGCAGGAATAAATCTTTTGGTTCTGCGTCGACTTCCAAAGCTGCCAAACTATGAAGAATGTTTCAAACCCTTCTTAGAAGGGGATGGCAGTTTCGGGCAAGGTCGATAGCGTGCCTCTTCAACCTCAGCCTGAGACCATGCCTCAACCTACTGCCATCATGATGGCCCAGCCACATAGTTATACTTCTGTTTCAGGAGCCCAAAGGTGCTCTCGTAGCCCCTCTCTAACTAGGGAGGAAGGGGAATATGTTCAAGAGAAGCAGAGGATTTCCTCTCCTATCTAGATTGGCTCAGTTCTGCCATAATTTTTATAAAAATAATTTCTCTTCTCTGAATGGAGAGGAATCAGAGTCCATTGATATGGATGCAATTCATCCATGAATTTTCTCTCATGGAATGTTTGAGGTCTTACTGACCTCTCTAGAAAATATATTGTTAGAGATACTTTGAAAAAGTTGATTGGTATTGATATTCTGTGCCTCCAGGAAGTTAAAATTTCTAATTTTTTACTTGCTTCAGCTTGTCGGTCTATCTGGCCGGCCAGTTCTATGTTCAGTACCACCCATGAGTCTAGGCATGGAGGAGCAATCAGTCTTTTGTCCCCATGGTGGCACTCTAGCATGGTCGACCATGGGTCTGATCCCACGCAACGACTTGTTTGGATCCTGCTCAATATTGATAATCATTCTTTCGGGGTCATTAATGTTTATGCCCCGAATGATGTTGTGGAGCACTCATTACTCTGGCAATGGATTGTTGACTCTCTGGCAGTTGCCACTTGGATTTTATGTGGGGACTTGAACATGGTTGAAATGGCCTATGATAAAGATGGCATCCTACCCTTTAGATGGGTAGCTAGTGAACTTGAGTTTGGTTTTACATGCGCAATAAATTGGGACTTTTTGATCCCAATATTGGCCGCTACCATTCTCATTCTCCCTGGCACACCTGGTGCAATTTCAGGGCTGGTTCTGATAGAATTTTTAAGAGCCTTGATCATGCCATGATCTCAGCACAATCATTCTTCTCCTTTTCTAGCTCTTCCCTTCCGGTTAAGCCATTAATGGATGTGACATTGTCTGATCACTTCCCCATTAGTTTTCACATTGAATGGCAGACTCGACAGCCTCAGACGTGCAAGACGCAATTCTTCCTCAACACTTCTCTTCTTGGCCATAAGGCCACCCTAGCCCACATTCATAGAATTTGGAACTTGGAATGTAGGCCAGCTCATAGTACTAGCTGGATTACGTGGTGGAATGATGCCATCACCCGTACCACTCACTTCTTGCACATTTATGGGTGCTAGCTAGCCATCTTTCACTGGCGGTTTTACAAGGAAACCATAACTAATCTACTCTCAGCTAACAAGGCCTTAATGGCTAGCCCTTTTTCTCCAATTTTGCAAGTTAAAGTTGTAGAATTATGGCACAAAAAGAAAGTTGCGGACAACTACACCACTAGAGGCGTGCAAATCAAGGCCTGTTTGCATTGGCTCAAAAATTGTGATTGTGCCTCCAAGAAGTTTTTCTTGGCCTTGCATTCCAGGCACTCCTCTTTAGGCATTACAAAGATTAAAGACAATGTACAGGTCCTTTTGGAGCTGCTTGACATTTTGCAGACTTTTGTGCATCATTACGAGCAAGTTTTCACTGCCTAAGACCCCATGCCTGAGCACTAGCAGGCCCTCCAGGATTGCCTTACTGTCGTGTCACATAGGCTATCTACAATCCAAAAGAAATTTTGTGACCAGTTGGTTACACTGGATGATTTGAAAGAGGCATTACATTCCATGGCCGATGATAAAGCCCCTGGGTTTGATGGCTTTCCTTGTGAATTTTACAAAGCTCTCTAGGATTGTGTGGGTCCTGACTTGTTTTAGGTCTACTTAGAGGCTTTTCATTCTAATTCTTTAGGAGAGCTAATAAGTAAAGGGAATATTAAGTTCATACCTAAAGCCAGTGATCCTGAGGATATTTGTAATTGGTGGCCTATTACGCTCCTTAATGTTTCTTATAAAATCATTGCTAAAACTCTTGCTTTAAAAATCCGCCATCTTCTACCTCTCATTGTGCATCTGGAGCAGACTGGGTTTATCAAATCCAAGTATATTCTGGATAATATCATCGCCATCTAGGAAGGCATGGAGTGGGCCTGGCGCTCCAACCAGAAAGCTTTATTCATCAATATTGACTTTTCCAAAGCCTATGATCGCATTGAATGGGCTTTCATTCTTGCCATGCTACAAGCTCTGAGTTTTGGGCCCAATTTTATTTAGTCTATTCGAATGCTCTTTGTGGATGCCTCAACCTGCATCACCATCAATGGTCGACAGTCCTCTACCTTTGGCCTCTTGTGCTCCATTCAATAGGGTTTCCCTTTGGCACCCTTGTTGTATGTGTTTTCCGTTGAAGGGTTTGGTTATATGTTGGCTAATGCGGCCTCTCTGCAGCGCATCAAAGGCATTTCATTGCCGAATTCCTAGTTGCAATTGCTCAATGGGAACTTTGCGGATGAATCCTTTCTCACTCTCTTGGAGGAAGAGGAGACCATTCACGAGGTGCTCTAGTGCCTTAATGTGTTTTGTCTTACATCTGGCTCTGCCATTCAGTGGCACAAGACACTTTGCTATCGACAGTCTGTTCTACCTTGCCTTGCTTGGCTGCAACCTTTTGGCTAGAAGTGGATTGGGCCAAGTGAAACTTTCTAATTTTTGGGCATTCCTTTTGCTTTCCAAGCTTCTTTGGTGGAGCTTTGGTAGGTTGTGCTTGCTTCGGTGGAGAAAAAGTTGGCTTACTAGATCACCAAACATCTTTCTTTGGCTGGAAAATTTTAGATTTTTTCTAAAGTTTTGGCTGCTACCTATGTTTATTATTCTTCTTGTTGGGTGCCTTCTAAAGCTGCTTATAGCAAACTTGAGAAATTACTTCGTGATTTTCTTTGGGCCTCCTCTGATACTCATCATGGCTACCATCATGTCGCCTAGGATTTCTGTTGTCTCCCCAAGACTCTAGAGGCTTGGGTTTTCTCTCTACCCAGAGGCAAGGAATTTCTTTATGTGTCAAATGGGTAATTCGTGCCCTCACAGGTGACAAGGCTTGGAAAATTCTCCTTCACCATTGCATTCAGTCTAATTTCCCTTCCAACAGAACTGCCTAGAAAGAAATTGGCCTCCAGACCCTTTTGGTAATGAACAAGCCAGTTTAGATAATTGGTACGTTTGTTGAAAAAAGCATTTGGCGTGCCTGGGAGTCTATCAAACCCTGGTTCTGGCTTTCAAGACGGGCTCTCCCTGAACCAACACAATATGTGGTGGTTGCCCCTTTTTGCTAGAAATGATCAGCCTCTCACTAAAGTGCCTTGGATTAAAGCTCTCAGATTTCATAAGAAGGGTATCCAAACCCTCCATCAGCTTTTTCTCAGACCTACCATGTGCATCATACATTGGGATGAGTTTCGTGCCTTGTATAGTTTTCATTACCAGTATTGGGCTACTTTTGAGGGTCTGGTAAGTGCTATCCTAGATGAGATGCTTCACAAAATTGGTATTCGTGGGCCCAAGCCATGGTGGAAAGATTGGAAATGGTACCCAGATACTCCTTTGAGAAATTACAAGCCTCGACTTGGCTACAGGTGGCTTTCGCCTCACTTTCCCATGCTCCAGAGTTTGAATTAGAGGTGGTTACTCCAATATTCGGCTCCTATCTGGCATAAAATATTTTCCAACACTTGATCTGCAAGTGTTGAGCCAAAGCTCATCCATTTTTCCTAGTGTATTCTTTTCCAAGGCTTGTCCGTGGGCTCTCAGCTTGTTCATTTGGGGGTTCCGGACCCTCAGTGCCCGTTTTGTAGAAATTCTGAGACTTTTAAGCATCTCTTTTCATTTTTTCCTTGGGCCCAGGAGTATTGGACCTTGATAGATGATTTTTTTCGGTCATTTCAACTGGAGCCGTTCTCTTGGCACATGATTCTATTAGGGGATTCACCCAGATTCCCAACAAAATATACCCAGCTTTGGCACACTTTCAGGGTGGAAATCCTTTTTACTATTTGGAAGGATAGAAATGCATGCATATTTTCTCATTCTCAAATGGATTATCAAATTTCTATGTATTCTAAAGCTGTTATTTGCTCTAATGTATTATTTTAGATACAGGTGCAAGCCAACAAAGTGGCGTTAGAAGTTGCTCACCTCTAGGTTCTCCTGGACCATTGGGGCAATGCCTTATTCACTGTGGCTCGGGTCCCTAACTCACCCTCCTCCTCCTGGCACCGGTCGCCCTCTCGGGGCCGACGGTGAAGTGGTTCTGCTTGTCCCCGCTCTCAACCTCTGCCTTGCCGGGACTCCGCCCCCCTAGGCGTGCTCGCTCTCCTCCGCCATATGCTGGCCAAGGGTGGTTTTCTAGTGGGTCATCGGGGAGTGGTGGTGGCAGGCCCTCTAATGATGCTCCTATTCCTAGTATTGCCTTTGGTTCTTGTTGGCTAGATACGGGTAAAGTCTTTCTATGATTGGCCCTTGCAATCTCGCCCTGACATGAGGAAGAAGTTAAAGAAAAAGATGACAATGATGGTTGGGCTCCTCCTGACGTCAATCCTGACCTCGCTGATGTATGGGGAAAGAAGGATCACAGAGACCCTCCTGGCTCTGCTGGCACTGCCTTGGTTGCTTGATGGCCATTTCTTACTTGTTAGTTTGGACTTTTGGGCCTAGCCCATGATTTTTTTATTTTCTGGGCTCTGCCCATGTGACCTTTGGGGTGTGCTTTCTTACCACCCAAACTTTTTTTTGTGAATATGTATTTAATCTCTTTATTAATATAGATTAGAAGCTTATTCATTTAAAAATTAATTAAATCAAAAGATTTAATTAAATCCAAAAAGTTATAATTAATTAAAATAAATAAAGTGTATTTATTTAATTAAGTAGACATATGAATGTGAAATAATTAAATAAAGTGGATTTTTTTAATTAAGGTCGAAGAATAAAGTGAATGAATAATATAATTAAATTAATAAAATTTAATCATATGTAGAAGACTTTAGAGAAATTAATTAAATAATAAATATTTAATTAAATGCCAGGATTAATTAGACATGACCAATTTTATGCCTATACACTATGTTTTGATTATTTATTTTATTACAAATATGATGGAAGTTGTTGCAGATCTACACCACTGCAATAATCCTCTACAATTTTCACATCCAAAAGAGCCAAAGTTCTTCATGTGAATACCATGCTACATGCATTCACAAATATAACTCTAAACAATTACAATTAATTTCAAATCCAAATTGTGATTAATTTTTCACCAACTAAAATTCCTCACTTCTTCTCATGTCCAAGAAATATCAAATTCAAATTTTTTATCTCAAATAACTCACTAATTATTACAAATATGTTCAAATAATTTATGGGTTTTGGTCCCCTCTTCACCTTCTTTACAAAACACTTTAAACTTTTAAATTTTGTTAAGAAATGAATGAGATATCACCATTTTACTTAGACTACATTATACTAATATAAAAATGTGATTTTAAAATAAAAACCTACTCTTAATAACTCACCTATGCATCATTTTGGTTCAAATAATATTCTTCATTCTTCCATTGACATTCTATCTTCCTTGAAGGAAAATCCATGGATTTTCATAAGAACAAAGATGATTATTTCTTTGATACCATATATAAGAGTGTAGTAACGGAAAAAAGTATCCCTTTTCCTTGATTTGAGAATAATTGACATTAACTTAACATAATAATCCATTGGTTTAATGTTGTAATGTGTTGTAACACACTTTCACACTTTTCTAGGGTTTCTTTAATTAATGGTGCCTAATGGACCCTTTTTTCAAATCAAATGTACCTAAAATGTACCTTATTTATGGTGTTGTAAAGTGTTATAACAAACTTTCACACTTATCTAGGGTCTAATTAATTAATTGTAGTTAATTAGAGTTAATTAGCCCCTTTAATTAAAATTTAAGCCTTATTTATAATACCTTTTGAAGGATCTATCCCAACACCTAATATTAAAATTGCAAAACATTTAATTTGGAAAAATAAAGGTCCTAGAAATTAGTTCTAGAACCCATTTTTGACTAATGGCAAATGGGTTCTCTCCAAATAGGAAACCCCTTTCTATGCATTTTTGAGGTGGGTTTTTGATGTTCTTTCCATCCCCTAGAGCAAGGTCCTAGAAAATTGTGCTAGGACCCATTCACCCTAGGTGGCAAATGGGTCCTCCTCACATAAGGACCCCCCTTTTTGAATTTAATTATGGCAGGATTTTAATAATTTCTATTTCTAGATCTAGTGTTGATCTTAATTATTTTAATTTTGGGGTTAATCTCTAAATTTAGTATAGTAAGGGGTTAATTCACATAGTTTCCTCCTAATTCTTGAAGAATTCATACATTATAGAAAATTTGAATTCACAAGAATATTACAAGAGCATTTCAAAGGCATTTCAAGGCATATTAGTGAAGTTTATTGCAACAATTCATGATCATTTCATCATGGCAAAGGTATAGTGCATCCAAGCATGTTGTTGAGCTAAGATAGTTGATGTAGCATTGAAGATATATTTGCAAGCATTGTTTCACATCATAATCAAGATCAAGATCTACATTCTTCATGGCAACTTCATGTTAGTTTATAGATTTATACTCCAAGACATCTTCCAAGGTATCAACATTGCATATTTCATGTTTCATGCTTCTATTTCATTATTTCATCATTTGGTTTAATTACCTAGAAGGGGTTTGAAAAAGGAAAACCCCTATTCACTAACAATAAACAAGTTTTTCTCTTCTTGAGTGTGTGTTTGCATATTTATAGGTTGAAGATCAAGTGGAGAAGAAGTTTAGAGCGAAATTGTCAAAGTTGTCAAGTTGAAAAGTTGACCTTTATAGTGCAAGAAGAAGAAATTGAAGCTACAAAATTTATCACAAGTTTTCAGGTGCTAACAACCAGGGATTTGAGAGTGTACACATCAAAGAAAATAACCCAAATCTCAATTTCAAAAACCCTAATAGTGATCCATTCACCACTAAAGGCGAATGAGTTCTTTGTGCCCTAAAAATAGGCTTCTTATAGCAAGGTACACATCATTTTGAGCTCTAAAAACTTCCCTCATAGTTTCTATAACAATTAGGGTTATTTTTTTGCTATTATTTGCATCATTTCATACACATAATTGCATATTTTATGGTGAAAATTAGTGGTTCATCATCTTGTTGACTCATTTTGCTGAAAACACCTAATTTTTATATTAAACAAAGAGATTTTACAAAAATATTAAAACATAAAGATTTAACACAAATAATATGATACTTTTGTTTCGCCTTATCTTTACTGGATAACACAATTGCATATTTATAGGATTCACAAATCCTATTTTTTAGGAAACTTCATAAAAAACCTCCCTAATTATACTGATTTGTTTTAACAACTGAATATAAAAAATATTTGTACCATCAATATAATAAGTTATTAATAAACTTAATAAATAATTATTATATGCATCTTATAAATGATGCAATATTCCTAACACCTCCCATATTGAATATTTGTCCTAATGGGGACAAGTAGACCAACAATACTTAATGAACACATTTAGTAGTTCATCCTAAGGTATGAGTAAGGACATACAAATCTACTCATGAGAAGTAGTAGTATAAATAGCCCCACTATGCTCACTATAATTTCATCTAAGGATATGGACAAACACATCTGCCCATGGAACAAAAGATAGGGACCAACACATCTGCCCAAGGATTTACAACAAGTTTGGATAGGGACAAAAACATCTATCCAAGATCAAGGTTATGAACATGGACACACACATCTGCTCACAATAATTATGATTTGGGACAAACACATCCAATCATGATTACCAAATCTTGTGATTAGGGACAAACAATTCCAATCACTTACACCATCTTGTGAATGGGGAAAAACACATACATTCACAAAAAATCAACAATTGTGTTTGGGGACAAACACATCCAATCACAAATACAAACTTTTTTATTTCATTTAAAAAATATATTACTCCTCACTTCTTTTGTGTGGAGGGTCTTGTTATGCCTTGCATAACCACCCCCATTTTTACTAGCTTAAAATGGGTCCCCCCTTCTTGTTTTGCTTCCCTGTGGTCTTCTGTTTTGTGCCTTTGAAGTTTTTCTTGCTTCTTTCAGCCCTTTTCCTTTTTGCTCTGGTGGAGGCGGAGCGACGATTGAATTTGAACTCAGAATCCTCTTCTGAGGTTCTGGTTCCATTTTGGTTTCACTTCCAGCTCTATGCGTTGTGTTTTGCCTTGTTCTTTTTCTTCCTGTGGAGTCGGAGTTGGAATGGGAGCTAAATGTGTGACTTGCATTTATTTTTGCTTTCTGTTCCGGTTCCCATTTTGGGTCCGGGTCCGCCCTTCCTTTGTCTTTTCCCTTTGACACTTTTTCCTTTGGGGTTTCTACTTCACCTTTTCTTTTGTCAAAAGTGGGCGCAGAATGTGAACCGACTTGGAAACTTGTTTCAAATTTCCAAGTCCTGTTTTCATCTCACTCCCGCCCCCGCATTATGTCATCCGGGGTTAGTTTTGGTTCTGAACCCACTTGTTTCCTTCTTACGAACTCGGGTGCGGAATGGGGTTCAGACTTGGAACTTTCCTTAAAGTTCCAATCCCCTTTCCGGTTTTTCTCCCGGTCCTGGTTCTGCATGTTCCTCTTGTCTCTTTCTTTTTTCGTTCTGTGTGGTACTTTTTTTAGGGCTGGGGTCAAAACGAAAATGAGACATGGAACTTTTTGTGAGTTCCATTTCCAATTCTTGTCCTAGTTCCGGTTCCGCTTCCTTCACCTTTTGCGGGGTCGGAGCGTTCAATTTTGGAACTCCTCTTGAGTTTCAACTCCGGTTCTAGTTCTGACCCCGGTTCCGGTTCTGCCTTCGTTTTTGGTTTCCGCTCTGCCAGTCTTTGAATGCTAAGCCCTTTCCTGATTCTGTCCTAGTTCCACCCCCGACATAGTGAAATTTTGCTAAGTCTAGAAGTTTTGGAGTATTATTTTATGATATCTTTTGTACCTTCTGGGACTTATTTTTGACACGTGGTTTTGTAGGATCTGGACATGTGTTCCCAAACTGAGGACTTTTCCACCCTACGATTTCTACCTTTCCACTAGCAGCTTAAGCTCAACGTTCCTCGCATTACTCACGGCTGTTAACAGTTTGCATCTTTCCTCCCGCATGGATGGCGCACGCTTGCCACGTGTCCATGGACCCCGCCTTCGGACCCGTGCTAAGGGTAAATCTCAACAAGAATCAATGGCTCCTAGGTGACTTAGAGTAGATCCAATGGCCCACACTGCTTCGCTCGCTTGATGTGCTCGATAGATAAGACCAGTGGGGGTAGTGAATGGCCACCATGTGTTTGGTCGGGGTCACTCCTGGTGGAGCCCATTGACATGGAAGGGAGCATGGTGGATTGCGGACAGTGGGGATGCATCATGATAAGATAAGATCAATGGTCCCCATTGCTTCGCCGGTTTGAAAGGCTCGAAGGATAATTCCGGTGAGGTGAGCGAACGACTACCGCGTGTCCTGGCTGGATTTGATGCCGATGGGGAGATCTTAGTGTAACTTCTTGCCAACCCCCCGAATGTCTCATTGAATGGAACTGCCATGAATCTGGGTCCGAATCCACTACACGAAGCGCGAACATTGATGGCAGAGAAGATGTTTACCAACCTAAGTTGGTGGCCATAAATGATGACACCTCTGCAACACTCCACCGGACATGAATGCCATGCTTCTTGATTGAGTATGGGACACTTACCAACTAAAGTAGGTTGGCATTATGGCAAGGCTCCTAGAACACTCAACCGATCCAATTGCAAGTTTAAAAATGATGATGTGGCTTCAAATCTGGATGCCAAAGGGAGATTTTGTTGACAGAAGGCCATGCCTATGGGGATCCCACACTGACATGGATAGTACCAACATTGAATGCACATCTTGTCTTAGTGGGAGTAACTGGTGATCGTTTCAACCTGGTTCATTCTAAAAACCCTAATTTTGGCCCACTGGCCCTTGGCATCTATAAAAATGGAATTTCGCCTCATTTGTAGGGGTTAGATGTTAGAAAATTCAGGTTAGCTATTGTAGTTTAGATTGTTAGAAGTTAGGTTTTTAGGAGTTAGATTTGGAGGTATTAGGAGTAGAATGCATTTTCTGATTTTCTTAGTTTAGATGGAGGTAATCTGAAGACATGGTTCTTTGTACATGTTAGAATTAGGTGTTGTACACCTTGCATAATGTTTGTAATATTTTATTTATTTATTATGTGTGTGGTGCACCTAGGGGTTTTCTAGGTGAACGTGCATCACAAGGAGTTATAATGTTGGGGCCACTTTGTTGTATGTAACATTGGGACATAATTGTAAAATGTAATTATTTAATATTGGGGAATAATAAATAATAATAAAGTACCCAATATTAAATGTGGGGTCACATGATGTTGTATGGTTTTAGGCACATGGTTTATGTAATACCACTTGGTGGTTTTGTGGGAGCTTGTTTCTATAAAAGCAACCACAAGGGTAGTTGTTTAGGGTTGGATAAAAAGGTTGGATCAAAAGTTGGTCAAGGTTGAGCTTGTGCATGTGTGAGGGTTTGAAGCATGGCATGGGATGTGTGGATTCATGATTGGTCACATGGAATGCATGGATAGCTTGTGCTTCAGAAGTGTTCATGGAGTCTCTGCAGATGTATTGTAATGGGTTTTCATTGCTGAATAATACATGGAGTGTGGATGCTTTTGGAGGCTGGGTTTTTCCCTCTTGAGGGTTTTCCCAGGGTATATCTTGTGTCATCTTTGATGGGTATGTTGTCTATTCTCTTGCATGTTGATGTTGAGTATTTTACTTGCATGTTTCAGATTTGGGTTATGTGGAAATTGTCATTATATGGCTGCATAGTTTCCTTATAGTACACTGGTGAAGCTTGCCAGTTTTGTAAATGCTGGTTATCTATCTTGCAATAGTAGGGGCAACCAGACCTAACCTTCTTCATGTTATGCTCTAGAATGGTATTCATCTTGTTAATCATTTGATTTGAAAATTATTCAAGGAATGAAAAGTTTGTCTTGTGTTTTGTTTAAAAATGGTGTTTTACAATCTGTTAAGTTTATACCGTGAATGAATGCAATTGTGTACAAGTTACAAATTAACTTCATTTCATAGCAATAGTTTAGAGATTCCTTGAGTGATAAAAAATCTGATTAATGTGGATAAATCAACATTATTTTCTGTCCCAAAGCCCTGACCTATCATTTCTATTTCTTTGAAACCCTAGTTAGAGTAGGTTTAGATAGATGTTTGACCTTGTAACTATCTAGAAACTCGACATCAGTAGGCCCCTTGAACATTACAGCCATATTGACCACTTTGTGAAAGATACAACATTGTGAACCAACACCAATGACCTTGGGAGCCAATCAGTTTAACCACTAATTGAATCTTTCAGGAGAGGTGAGATACTTGTATCCCACCTGCATGTTGTGTGTGTCAAATGGCATCTCAACAGAGATGGCGCTAGAAGGAGGGCCAAAAGAGAGAAGAAATTGGATAAAATCGGGTCTTCTTCACCAGAAAGGTCACAAAGAGTCCTTAGGTCAATTGAAAATCCACCCTCACTGATAAGGCTCAAGACCCCAACAAGACCTAAAACTCGCAGGATTACACCTTTACCCGCTCCATCCACTCCACCCAGTTTTTCACCAATACCCTAGCTGGTACTAGTGAATCCCTTATCAAATCCACCTCAAATGCTCTTGCAGCTAGTTCAGCCCATCCAACAACCAGCTCAACCACCACCACCGCCACCAATGGCTTTCTTTCAGAATAACCCTTCTCCATTGGGTGCTATCCCTAGAGGTTTTCATGACTTGCCAAAGAATCTTGAGAGATTTTTTCCGAAGTACATCCATGGTGAAGCCAGGAGTACTGAAGAACACATCCAAGCCTTCAAAGATGCCTGCACTAGAGCCCAGATAGCTCATCATGACGTAGTCTACAGGTTAATCCCTTATTCTTTAGGGGATATGGCTTATAGTTGGTATTTGAACCTACCACAAGGTTCCATTCTGAGCTGGAATGACTTAGAAAATGCCTTCATCAATCAATTTAGAGTTTATGTGGACCCAGCTATCCTGTTCCAACAGTTTGCTACTATCATAAAGGAGTCGCATGAACCATTGCCCTTGTTCAATACCAGATTTCAAAGAACGTATAAGAGGTTACAAGACCCTTATTTGATCATAGAAAATGGTGCCATTCAAGCATACTTTCGAGCCAATGATCCATGGCTTGCTCTATTTTTGCAGAGAGCCTATCTTCCAGGGGATATTGATTCCCTTTCCAAAGTCTCACCTGGCTATTAAACTGCAACACCAAATCAGCTCTCAGCCAGGAAACTTAGGTGGGGGTATTCCTTCTATGGGATATCAGATGCATACCCCCACTCCCTTGTTTAACATTGTCCCAGGGATGTCTCCTTCCCACTATGGACCCATATCTAAGTTGTAGACTCAACCCATGGTTCCATTCTTTGGAAATGGAATTCCTAACCCATCACAACACCCGTAGGGTCATTATGGCCAACCTAGAATGCCAAACCCTGCTGATCAGCCAACTGTCATTAAAAATGTTGAGAGTGAGCAAACAACCCAACTCACAAATGAGCTAGAAACATTGAAGAAAACTCTATCTCAGGTCACAAATGACATGGCTCAATTGAAGTTGAACCCCTCTTAAACCAATCAAAACAACAATCAAGGAAATTATCAGCACACTTACAACCAGAGGGGCTATCAAGGCCAAAATTTCCCCAATCAAGGGTATCAGAATCAAAATAGGGGATATAATTAGAAGCCCAACCACAATAGGCAATGGAACACCGGTCCAAACAATGGTGGAGTTCCTCACAACTACCAACCTAATGAGGATAGACCACACACTGCAAATGTAGCTGACCTTCACTACATGACCAATTGGTGCAGGCTACATCAGACTGCATCCCATTCTGAGGTAAATTGCCCAGAAGTGGAGAAGGTGGTAAAAATGGCACAAGAGGATGCCCAAACCTTTCAAGGAAATCCAAACAAGGGAGACAACCTAGTAAACACTACCATGGATTTTGACCTCTTCGAAGAGGACTCTTCATTCCCAAGGCAGAACAAAAATGAACTAGAAGAGGATGTGTATGATACCCAGGCCTTTCAAATGAAGGGAGGCCATTTCTTGAGAAACCAAAACAAGGGGCCATTCACTACATCAGCACCACCCAACCACATGGTGCCCCCAAATCAGAATGCTGATAGTAATCCTCCACCACCAAAGGGTCCACCTAATTTTTCTGTTAAGGGTAATCCATCTGCTACTTTTGGGCATAATGACAGTTGCAACACAGAGTTTGACATTGTTGCTGAAATGCAAAAACAAAAAGCCTCGTTGTCATTCTTTGACATTCTAAAATGGTGTCCTCCTCAACGAGAAATAGTACTAAAAGCCTTAGAAGAGGCTAATAGATCAAAAGGAAAAACCAGGACAACCCCTACTATTGATATGAATGTAGCCTTGTTCAAAAATAAGGTAGGCACCCCACCATTTCTGATAAGCTTGAGAATTTGTGGGAGGAACTTACATAATTGCTTGTTAGATTCAGGAGTTTTTGGCAATGTCATGCCATTTGCTATATGCAGAAAATTGAGGCTGAATCCAATCCAAACCAACAAGAAAGTTATCCAACTGGACAAGACAGAGGTAAATGTAGTTGGAGAACTTAGAAACATACATGTTCAAATAGGATCAGACCCTAGAATCCAGACGAACATGGACATTCAGGTAGCTGACATTCCTAAGAACTATGGTATGCTCTTAAGTAGGGACTTCATGAAGAATTTAGAGGGATATCTCTCCCTAGACTTCTCACATATGTGGTTACCATGGAGAGGAATGCCTAACCAGATTAGAATTGAAAGTGAACCCCACCTTAAGCACATCATCATTGAGTATGACTGCCCCAATGAGGTGGCCTACTTCGAGACTAAGATTGGGGTCTACAAGAGAGAAGAATGTCTAACCCTTTCAGTCTTAGATCCTGGTAGTTTTCCCATACAAGAACCCTAAGACTCAGTGATTGGTGAAAATCAGCAGATACTGATCAAAAAACTACAACAAGATCAGCTTGTCTTAGGGAAAGACATTGATTTACAAAGCCTTTTTCTTCCAAACTGGTGTAGGGTTCATTACCAAAGCCATTCAAAACTCACATGTTAGCCTTGCGTTAGTTTTTTGCATCATGTATGCCCTACTAGAGGGGCTGCTCCAAGTCACTTTGAGACCATGACATGCCACTTAGCTATGGAATCTAGAAATGAAATAATCTTAATTGAAGACAACCCCCTTTAAGAGGAAGTTCTCCCTCAGATTAAACCCATCACGATCCTAGCACTGGATCAGCATGGCCATGGGGAACAATCTCAAGTCTTGACTGATGCCCCCACACCCTCAAAATTACCAATACCTAAAGGGCTGATTGAAGCCACTACTGATTACCAAGAGAAATCCCAAGAGACATGTATTACATCAAACATCAAATATTCCTCGACATCACTTGTTATTCCTCCCAACCTAGCTTGCAATCAGTTGTGGACCCTCACCTTTGATGGGTCTAAGTCCAAAACTGGCTGTGGTGCTGTAGTTTTGCTAACCAATCCAAGAGGAAAAAGTTTCTTTGCTTCTTATAGGTTGCAGTTTGGATGTACCAACAACGTGGCGGAATATGAAGCCTTGGCAAGAAGACTGATGTTTGCTCATCAGAAAAGGGTCACTTCCCTGATGGTCAGAGGGGATTCAGAAGTAATTGTCAAACAAGTACGCAGCCAATACACATGTCACAACAAGAGGTTGGCTACTTATAGAAATCAGCTATGGAACTTGATTGAGGATTTTGATGCCTTTGGGATTAGTCTAATCCCTAGAGAGGAGAACAACATTGCTGATTCATTGGCTGTTGTTGCAAGTGCCTTAGAGCTTATGCAAGATTCCAAATTGAAGTTCTCAATGGAGCTTATATCCACCCCAGCTATCCCTGATAATGTCAGGCACTTTCAATTTTTACCCCTGGTATGCTGACATTATCTATTTTCTACTCAATAATTGGTGCCCAGAAGGAATGAGTGCAACCCAAAGAAGAGCACTAAGGATGAAAAGTTCCCATTACATGATCAAAGGGGGACTATTATACAGAAAAACTTTGAGGGTGTGTATTTGAGGTGCTTGGATCAGCAAGAAGCCAAGCAAAAAATTACAGAATTTCATGGAAGGCATGGCACAGGCCACAGTTCAGCTGATTCATTAGCACACCAAATCCTCAGAGCTGGATACTATTGGCTATGTGTGTTCAAGGATGCTCACCAACATGTGACAAAATGCCATACTTGTTAGATTGTTGCACCAAGAGAATGCCACTCAGCCATGCCATTGTAGCCCATCTATGAGGTAAGGCCTTTTGCCCAATGGGCACTTGATTTTATTGGGGTGATTAACCCAAACTCTGCTGCAGGGAACAAGTTCATTTTGACTGCCACAAACTACTGCACAAGATGGATAGAGGCCATAGCTTGCAAGAACAACACCACAGATGTGGTGATTAAATTCCTTATAGAGAGCATTACAACTAGGTTTGGAGTGCCCTTCGTGCTGGTATGTGATAATGGTTCTGCCTTTTCTTTTGCTGATTTCATTGCATGGACTTATGAACATAAGATTGTATTGAGGTACTCTTCTAATTACTATTCCTAGGGGAATGTAGTAGCTAAATCAACCAATAAGAATCTCCTAGGAGTGATCAAGAGACTGTTAGAAAAGAATCCTAGAGATTGGTATACCCAACTTAGATTTCCCTTATGGGCAGACAGAACTAGGATCAAATCTGCTCTCAAAACTTCGCCCTTCAAACTTGTGTATGGCCAATAACTTGTCTTCCCCATCCACCTACAAATACCTATCTTGAAATTTATGCAAGAGTTTTACTCCAATGATGATAGGATAGAGGTAAGGCTAGCCAATCTGCTAAAATTAGAAGAACAGAGAGATGTTGCTTTGCAACAATTCTCCAAACACCAGGTTGTTGTCAAATGCTAGTTTGACAAAAGAGCTAGGATAAAAGCTTTTAGGATATCGGACCTTGTCTTGATGTGGGAAAAGGCTAATGAAAAGAAAGGTGATCACCAGAAGTTTGACAAGCTCTGGTTGGGCCCATACCAAATTGCTAAGATCCTAGGAGAAAATGCCTTTAGGCTAAGTGCTTTAACTGGAGAACCTGTCCCATTGCCTGTTAATGAATAGTTCCTTAAACATTATTTTGGGCCATGAAGGCTTGTTGTTTCCCGTGGTTGTATATATGTAAATAGTTTGTTTTTCTACTTGCTTATTGTCTTGTGATTCTCTTTTCTTGTCTTTTCTTTGTGTTCTTTTGCTTCTTTTCCTTTGTCTTTCTTTTGGGGACCTCCATTTTATGCAGTTTTGATGCTGGGGTTGTTATTTGAAGTATACTTTGGTCACTAGGAAGGAAGTTGGTTTAGATATTTTTAGGGTTTTCTAAATTGGATGATTTTGTCCTAGACTCAAGATTTATGCCCATTTCAATAGAGGTTGTGAAAGTTCTTCCAGAACAAGGTATAAAGTAAGTAATCTGCACCAACTACACCTGAATCTATCACAAAATCAATAAACCATCTCCTCTTGTAAGGGTATATTTTTCTTAGGGTTGTTATGTCTCAAGATTTGAGTGAAAAATTCGATCCTTCAATTGCTGTTATGAGGTCCATAGTAGTTTTCAACCCAATACATGTGTTTAACATCTGACATATTGATAAAGGATTGAATGAAAAGAATTTTCAAATGGAAAAGAAAAAGAGAAAAGAAAAGAGCACTATAAAAGAAGAAAAACTCAATATGAATGGGTGATTCTAGTATCTCTACTAGGGATATGGATGCCTGACTGGAAATAGAGCAATGCTATGAGAAAATTAGAGGTACCTCCGTCGGAGCTATAAACGCTTGACTGGCAGCAGAGCAATGCCCAGGATATCATTGCACAATAGCAAAGAGGGATCAACTCATGTAGTTCAAATCTTGAGTATAGTCATCTAAAAGATGAGGAGAACCTTGAATTAGAATGATGCACCATCAAGCACACAATTAGATTCAAAAGTAGCCAATGCTAACTTACATTTGAGATTCTAGCTCTACCTTGACTACTGAACTGATCCAACTTAAGTTGTGATGTCCATAAACCAAGAGTTCTGGGTGACTAAATCTTTTCGTATCTTGAAAATGGTTAAACCATTTTTCCAGCCAAGTCGCCATTTGTTATGCCTTGCATAACCACCCCCATTTTTACTGGCTTAAAATGGGTCCCCCCTTCTTGTTTTGCTTCCGTTTGGTCTTCTATTTTGTGCCTTAGAAGTTTTTCTTGCTTCTTTCAGCCCTTTTCCTTTTTGCTCTGGCGAAGGTGGAGCACAGACTGAATTTGAACTCATAATCCTCTTCTAAGATTCTGGTTCCATTTTGGTTCCACTTCCGACTCTGTGCGTTGTGTTTTGCCTTGGTCTTTTTCTTCCTGCGGAGTCAGAGTCGGAACGAGAATTGAACATGTGACTTGTATTTATTTTCTCTTTCTGTTCTGGTTTCCATTCTGGGTCTGGGTCCGCCCTTGCCTTTGTCTTTTCCCTTTGTCACTTTTTCCTTTGGGGTTTTTCCTTTGCCTTTTCTTTTGTCGGAAGTGGGCGCGGAATGGGAACTAACTTGGAAACTTGTTTCAAATTTCCAAGTCCTGTTTTCATCTTGCTCCTGCCCCCGCATTGTGTTGTCCGGGGTCAGTTTTGGTTCCAACCCTGCTTGTTTCCTTCTTGCGGACTCGAGTACGGAATGGGGTTTGGACTTGGAACTTTTCTTAAAGTTTCAATCCCCTTTCTGGTTCCACTCCCAGTTCCGGTTCCGCCTGTTCCTCTTGTCTCTTTCTTTTATCATTCTGTGTGGTCCTTTTTGCGGGGCCGGGGTTGGAACGGAAATGAGACATGGAACTTTTTGTGAGTTCCATTTCCCATTACCGTCCTGGTTCCGGTTCTGCTTCCTTCGCCTTTTGCGGGGTCAGAGTGGGATTGGATTTTGGAACTCCTCCTAAGTTTCAACTCTAGTTCTACTTCCGGCCCTGGTTCTGGTTCTGCCTTCATTTTTGGTTCCCGCTCCACCGGTCTTTGAATGCTAAGCCCTTTCCTGATTCTATCCTGGTTCCACCCCCGACAGAGTGAAATTTTGCTAAGTCCGAAAGTTTTGGAGTATTATATTATGATATATTTTGTACCTTCTAGGACTTATTTTTGACACGTGGTTTTGCAGGATCTGGACACGTGTTCCTAGACTAAGGACTTTTCCACCCCGTGGTTTCTACCTTTCCACTAGTGGCTTAAGCTCAACACTCCTCGCAACTGCTAATAGTCTACATCCTTCCTCCCACACAGATGGAATGTGCTTGCCATGTGCCCATGGACCTTTCCTTCAGACCTGTGTCGAGGGTAAATCTCAACAAGAATCAATGGCTCCCGGGTGACTCAGAGTATATCCAATGGCCCGCGCTGCTTCACTCATTTGATGTGCTCAATAGATAAGACCAGCAGGGGTAGCGAATATCTGCCATGTGTCTGGTGGGGGTCACTTCCTGGTGGAGCCCATTGACGTGGAAGGGAGCACGGTGGATTGCAGATGAGGGGGGATGCATCATGATAAGATAAGATCAACGGTGAGCGAATGACTGCCATGTGTCCTGGCCTGATTTGATGCCGATGGGGAAATCTTCTTGGTGTAACTTCTTGCTGACCCCCTGAATGTCTCACTGAATGGAACTGCCATGAATCTGAGCCTGAATCCACTGCATGAACTGTGAACATTAATGGCAGAGAAGATGTTTACGAGCCGAAGTTGGTGGCCATAAATGATGACACCTCTGCAACACTCCACCAGACATGAATGCCATGCTTCTTGATTGAGGATGGGACACTTACCAATTGAAGTAGGTTGGAATTCATGGCGAGGCTCCTAGAACACTCAACCAATCCAATCGCAGGTTTAAAAATGATGATGCGGCTTCAAGTCCGGATGCCAGAGGGAGATTTTGTTGACAGAAGGCCATGCCTGCGGGGATCCCGTGCCGACATAGATAGTACCAGCATTCAATGCACATCTTGTCTCAGTGGGAGTAGCTGATGACCGTTTTGACCTGGTTCATTCCAGAAACCCTAATTTTGGCATCTATAAAAATGGCATTTCGCCTCATTTGTAGGGGTTATATGTTAGAAAATTTAGGTTAGCTATTGCAGTTTAGATTGTTAGAAGTTAGATTTTTAGGAGTTATATTTTGAGGTATTAGGAGTAGAATGAATTTTATGATTTTCTTAGTTTAGATGGAGGTAATCTGAAGACATGGTTCTCTGTACACTGGTGAAGCTTTCCAGTTTTGTAAATGCTGCTTATTTGTCTTGCAATAGTAGGGGTAGCCAGACCTAACCTTCTTCATGTTATGCTCTGGAATGGTATTCATCTTATTAATCATCTGATTTGAAAATTATTCAAGGAATGAAAATTTTGTCTTGTGTTTTGTTTAAAAATGGTGTTTTACAATCTGTTAAGTTTATACTGTGAATGAATGAAATTGTGTACATGTTACAAATTAACTTCATTTCATAGCAATAGTTTAGAGATTCCTTGAGTGATAACAAATCTGGTTAATGTGGATAAATCAACATTCTTTTATGTCCCAAAGCCCTAACCTATCTTTTCTATTTATTTGAAACCCTAATTAGAGTAGGTTTAGATAGATGTTTGACCTTGTAACTATCTAGAAACTCGACACCAACAGGCCCCTTGAACATTACAGCCATATTGACCACTTTGTGAAACAGATAGCGTTGTGAACCAACACCAAGGACCTTGGGAGCCAATCGGTTTAACCATTGATTGACTCTTTCAGGAGAGGTGAGATACTTGTATCCCACTTGCATGTTGTGTGTGTCAAATGGCATCTCAATAGGTCTTTAGTAGACACTTCAAAAAGGTCATTATCATCTACAACCAATGCTTTATTTAAATTTATCTTTCCATCAAGAAGATCCTTGGCACGTTGAATGTAGTCACAATGATTTGTCATTTTTTTCTTGCAATAGTAGCAAAAAATTCTATCCTTTGAGAAATAATTTCCCTCTGAAGTAGAAGAACTGGGTGTAAAATTATGGTTAGCCTTGTTTTTGACAAGAATTGTAGTTTCCTCTATAATTGAGTCATTTTTCTTGGTTTCTTCATCAATAAAAGTATATAGTATATCTTCTATAGTAATATCTACATTGTTCTTGAAGTGAACACAATATTACCATAGCTAGGAGGCATGCTATACAAAAAAATGGCATTTGCATCATCATTTTCTAGTTTGTCTTATATGCTATCTAATTGATTCACCAAAGAATGAAACTTACTAATATGTTGAACATTATTGTTGCCTTCCATCATTTTTAGCCCAAATAATTTTTTCTTTAGGTCCATCTTTCGACTTGATGCTTGTGATTAAAATAAAGTATTGATTTCATCCCATACATTCTTTGAGGTCTTCAATAATTCAATATGGTGGAGGTATTCAAAGTGCAAGTCCAATTATAGCTATTGTTCTTTGATCCTTTGTAGTCCATTTTGTGATTCCATCCACATTACTTGGTCGTGGCACAATTCCACTCACTACATTCCATAGATCCATTTCAATAAGGATAAATTATAGATTGACTTTCCATGTGTGGAAGTCTTTGCCTTCAAATTTCTCAATCAATGTGCTAATTTTCTCCATATTGAAAATATCTAACCCCCCCTTAATGAAAAATGTCAAAGGTGTTGGTTTCCACTAATAATGCACCTTGAATAATACTTTTAATATATTGACACCATTAAATTAATAATTTATTCTATAAAACCAATAAATAATACTACCCCATCCTTGTTTTAATACACATATTTTTAGAAGCTAACATTAATCTTAAACAAATAAAAATATTTCTAAGTTATGGGAATGGCACTCTTCTATAGTGGAAAAATCACCTCTTTGTTATGGTTTGACGAACACTAGAATAAATGTATATTCTTATGGAGTCTACAAGAATATAGAACACATGAGTGTCCTCATTGTTTTACCTTATGCAACAAACAAATCTCCAACCCAATCAGTTTATATCTACCAATGTATTCATAGTTTGTACACCGTGATTTGAAATTCACTACCTCTATGTTTTGATATTTATTTTCTTGCAAATATGATGGAAGTTGTGGATCTACAACATTGCAATAATCCTCTACAATTTGGACATACAAAAGAGCCAAAGTTCTTCTTGTGACTACCTTACTACATGCATTCACAAATATAACTCCAAAAAATTGCAATTAATTTCAAATCCAAATTGTGATTAATTTTTTAATTGAAATTCCTCAATTCTTCACATGCCTAACAAATATCAATCAAATTTCTAGCTCAAACAACTAACTAATTATTATGAATATGTTCAAATAATTTTTGGGTTTTGTTCCCCTCTTCCCCTTCTTTACAAAACACTTTGAACTTTTAAATTTTGTTGATAAATGGATGAGATATCACCATTTTTTTGATATTGCATTATACTGATATAAACACATCATTTTAAAATAAAAATCTACTCTTACCAACTCTCCTATGCATTGTTTTGGTTCAAATAATATTCTTCATTCTTCCATTGGCATTATATCTTCCTTGAAGGAAACTCCATGGATTTTCATAGGCACAATGACACTCATTTCTCTAATACCATATATAAGAAATTTTACAAAAATATTAAAACAAAAATATTTAACAAAAATAATATGATACTTTTGTTTCTCCTTATCTTCATTGAATAACACAATTACATATTTATAGGATTCACAAATCCTATTTTTTGGGAAACTTAAAAACAACCTCACTAATTATATTGAGTTTTTTTAACAACTCAATATAAAAAAAATATTTGTACCATCAATATAATAAGCTATTAACAAACCTAATAAATAATTATTATATGTATCCTATAAATGATTCAATTTTCCTAAAACCCCCCATATTGAATCATTGTCCTAATGGGGACAAGTAGATCAACAGTACTTGATGAACACATTTAGTAGTTCATCCTAAGGTATGAGTAGGGACATACACATCTACTCATGAGAAGTAGTAGTGGAACTAGCCTCACTATGCTCACTATACTTTCATCTAAGGATAGGGACAAACACATATACCCATGGAACTAAAGATAGGGACTAACACATCTACCCATGGCTTTACAACAGGTTTGGATAGGGACAAACACATCTATCCAAGATCAAGGACATGAACATGGACACAAAATTTTCTCACAACAATTATGATTTGGGTAAACACATCCAACCATGATTACCAACTCCTGCTATTGGGGACAAAAACTTCCAATCACTTACACCATCTTTTGAATGGGGAAAAACACATACATTCACAAACAATCAACAATTGTGTTTGGGGACAAATACATCCAATCACAAATACATACTTTTTTATTTGGTTTATAAAATATATTACTCCTCACTCATTTTGTGTGGAGGGTCTTCAATAGCCACTTCAAAAAGGCATTCTTCATCATCATCTACAGCCAATGCTTTATTTAAATTTAGCTTTCCACCAAGGAGATCCTTGGTATGCTGAATGTAGTCCCAATGATGTGTCATTTTTTCTTACAATAGTAGCACAAAATTCTATCCTTTGAGAACTGATTTCCCTCTGAAGTAGAAGAACTAGATGTAAAATTATGGTTAACCTTGTTTTTGACAAGTAGTTTCCTCTACAATTGAGTCATTTTTCTTTGTTTCTTCATCAATCAAAGTAGACATTATATCTTCTATAGTAACATTTACTTTGTTCTTGAAGTGAACACAATATTACCATAGCTAGGAGGCATGCTATTCAACAAACTGGCCTTTGTATCGGCATCTTCTACTTTGTATTTTATACTAGCTAGTTGATTCATCAAGGAATGAAACTTACTAATATGTTGAACAACATTGTTTCCTTCCATCAGTTTTAGCCCAAATAAATTTTTGTTAGGCCCATATTTTTACTTGATGCTTGTGATCCAAACAAAGTATTGAGATAATCCCATACATTCTTTGAGGTCTTCAATAAGTCAATATGGTGGAGGTATGCATCTGAAAGTCCAAGACCAATCAAATCTATTGATCTTTGATCCTTTGTAGTCCATTTTGTGATTCCATCCACATCACTTGGTCTACCATCATTCCAATCTAACTTTCCCTTCACATCATTCATCTTTCCTACTATCCACATGTCTCATCATTTATCTCTTTTCGTATCACCCATAATAAATGCTTGTCCTTTCCATAACTTGGAACAATTGACATCAAGCACCTTTGCATCCCATTCCATCCTACTCATAATATATTTGTCTTATACCCGATTAGGGGAAAATACTTGACCTACTTCATTTGGATCTTACACTTGCTGTTTGGAGATCATAAAACCATCAAAAAGAAAAAAAAAAAACAAATAAATCTCAAAATCCAAAAAAAAAAAAAATGTCAAAAAAATAAAAGAATTCAAATAACTTGCGAAAATCCAAAAAACAGAGTCAAAGTCACTCATGTCAGTTAGTCCATGCCATTGTCGAACTATGTTGCCTCTACGACTAAACGTAGGCAAGGTCATTTGTCGATGTGCCCCCGAGGCATTAGGTCAATCCTTTTAGGTTTTTCAAAATACAAATTATGACTTGATCCTTTTTCAATAAAACAAGGTCATGTCATGTTGAACTATGAGGTCTCTGCACATTGTTACATAGGAAAGGCCATATATTGATGAGCCCCTAAGGCCACCTAGGTCATTCCTTTAGGGTTCATTACATTAATCAAATATGTTATACATTGTCATCAAACACACAAATAGTCATTAGAACATCAAGACAAGTCAAGTATCAACAAGAAAAACAAACAAAAAAAGTCATCAAGTCAAATCAAACAAATTGTCAAAATTGTCAAAGCAGTTAAACAGTCAAAACATCAAATTAGTCAAACTTATGTCTTATACAAGATTTTGTCTTCCTGAAACCAGACATTTTCATTTAGTCAAACCTCATCATTCACCTTATGCAGGTGGTCACATGGTCAAAACCAGACTTGATGTCTTATGTGACATGTGTCTTTCTTGAAACCAAGCTTTTCAAACAATCAACCCGTCAATCACCTAAACATCAAACAATCAATTTTGGAAAACATTCTAAATGGCTCTTGACCTTGTGGTTTTTTTGTCTTTATTTTTTCTTTCTTGATTTTTCTTTGAGTCAGGTTACTAGCTTCCTCGAGGATGTCCCATGAAGGATTTAGAGGAGTGATGATGTCTCATGACTCATTTTCTTTTATTGTTCTTTATGGATTTCCTTGGCAAAAAGACTGGGGCAACTTGGCCCTTAGTACGTGTCAAGACATTCCTTTTCTGCGACTATCTGTCTTGCAAGTGGATGACCTTGCACACCTTGGTTGATCTCATACCATGGTTTTATTTGTCCATTTGTTTCATTTTATTTCCTAATGATGATTAATGCATGGCCTATTATGTATTTGGAAAAATATTGAAGTTTCTTCTTTTATACTAATATTCATATCCTTCAGGGTAACATTTCTTCTATCCTTCATCCTCTAGTCTTCTCATTCATTTTGAGAGCACACTCGTGTTCTTTGAACCTATTTGTCCTCTCAAGGGGCATACCACAACCCTCCTCATCATCCTTCCTCATCTTTTTTACACTGGGGCATGGGTGATCCCACAATACTAGTTTACAATTTTTGGCCAAATTGGACACTGAACTAATTTTTTCTAACTAAATTTTCACTTTTGGGCACCTATAGCTGCTAAACTGTGAGGAATTTTAAGATGATGCAAACTAGTAATTTGTGAAATTTTTTCTATATATTCTAAATATATTTTTTTCAAAATTTTTGGAATCATATTGCACTTCTTTTTCCATCTCATTTGAAAACTTATTTTTTCAATAAACACCATTTTTAAGGAGTGATGCTCAATGTATAACACATAACCTTTTTTATATGAAGGATAAAATTATAATTTTTTCAAATTTAGATTTGTAACTACAATATCTAATGTTTCCAATTGGTTTCATAGTGTTTTATTGAATATTTTTTCCTTAATCAAGTTTCAAAGTCAAACCAATTACAATTCAAACATAGGCAGACTGTATAACACAATTTTTTTTGTATGTATCAATTTTTTTTTTTTTTTTGTTGGATCAAGGACTTAAATATCTAGTGCACTCATATTTTTCAATTTATTTTTATAATCTTCTATTTTTCCACATGTCGAAAAAAGAGCTTGATTTTCAATGAAAAACCTACATTCACAAAATAAAATAAATAAATATAATAATTAAATTAAATTTATTTAAAATTATACTTTATGGGAAGCTTATAATAAGGACTAAATACTTACAAAAAATAAATTTTAAATAAATTCATTTGATCCCCCAAAAGGTAAATCAAAAATGGGTTTTTATCAACATTTTGATAGGTGTAAAGGGTTCTTCCTTATAGCTATGGCTTAAAACTAGCAGGGTTCTATCCAAGGGGGTTTGATCTAAGGTAGTTTGATCAAACCCTATTCATTTGGAATGCTTTAAATGGAACTTTTTAAGGCTTAAATCATTATATTTTCTAAAAATATGTCATTTCAGCAAAAATCAGAATCTCCCAGAAATTGTAAACTAGCTTTGTGGGATCACCTGGATGTTTTGACTAAATTTATTTGAAAAAATGTGATAAACTACATTGTATCAAAGAGGGGAAAAATGTAGACACTAAAAGTTATCCTAGGCCTATGATTCTTACTTTGTTCATAAATCCTCCATCTTTTTTCCCTCTCATTCTTCATAGTTAAATAATTTTAATTAAATTTAATTATTTCCTCAGGTCATATGTCTTCTATTAATTAAATAATTTTAATTATTTAATTAATTCACCCATAGCTTTATTTCCTCCTTGATTAATTAAATAAATCTTATTTATTTAATTATGTCACTAATTAAGTCATTTTCTTTCTAAAGTTAAATAAATTCCTATTTATTTAATTTCTATACCACTTTCCACTATAATTAAATAATTATTTTAATTATTGAATTATTCATTAGCCTTTTCTCTCCTAAATTAAATAGATTTTATTTATTTAATTTGCTCCACTCTCTTGAATTTTGAATTAAATTATTATTTAATTCAAAAGATTCCCTTTATCTTATTTCTCTATAATTAAATAATTATTTTTAATTATTTAATTATTCATTAGCCACCTAGATTAAATAATTTTATTATTATTTAATTTCCGCTCACCTTTTTATTCATTTCAATATTATCTTCAACATCAAGTCCTTATCTATCCATGTCTCAATTAGCCTCCACCCTTGATTGAATTATCTTTAATTTAATATTGACTGTTCATCCTTATCACTTGCCCTAATTTAGCCCTAACCCTATTTCATACCTCATCTTTTAATATTGGCCATTGATTATTGACATTCAATTGCAACCTTCCATTCAAAATTTTCTTTTCTATAAAGATCTCTTTCATTGCCATTTCTTCATCTTAGAAATCTAAGGCACTTAGACATCTTGTAGTATCCACAAGCCTTCTAGAGTCATCTTGCTATCTTGCTATCAAGTCATCAAGTCATCAAGTCAAGTGAATCCATAGTCATTTAGAATCTTCAATATTTTTCTTTGTCATTGTCATTAGGCCTATTTTCATACTCAAAATCTGAGGGAAATTATTATATTCAATCAAAATGGAGAAGTGCAACGAAGGTGAATCAATGGTGGCATGAAGATTTGGTAGTATTGCTTATGTCTTATGTCTTTATGCTTATTTATGCTTCATTGTTTATTAGGGTTTGATTTATATGCATTATTGACCAACCTTTAATCTTTTAGCCTTGATTACAGAGTCCTTTTCTTGGTAGTGTCATTGGGTTTGATGTCCTCCAAGAGTGTGATATTTCTTAGTGTATGACTTTCCTCTTAGTGGTGGTGTGACAAACTACATTCCCTAAGAAAGTGAATATTTTACTCTTTATTTGTCCTCTCTTGGAGACATTAGGCATGATGTTCCCTAAGAAGAAGACCTTACATGAACTAAGTAAAATCCCTTGGAACAAAAAATATTTTCCTTGCATTATTGTTCATAAGTGTTTAGCATAACACAAGTTGTTAACCTCGTGAAGCTTGAACCCTATTCAAGGCCACCTAGCATAACACACCTTGCTTGCTAGTGGATCCTTTCCTTGTTCATAGATACTTAGCATAACACAACTTGTCAAGCCCTATGGAGTACCCTATTCAAGGCCACCTAATATAACACACCTTGCTTGCCAGTGGAGCCTTGCCTTGTTCATAGGTGCTTAGCATAATGTAGCTTAAGCCCTATGGAGCCTAAAACCTTGTCTTTTCTGAGTCTTATTGAAGTTTTCAAAGCGATAGCTTTGATATGGTTTTCTACCCTTTGGGAGACTCACCTAGTGGATAGCTAGAGGTTCCACTACGCCAGAGTGAGCACAAAACAAGAAGCTTAGATGTGTTTTGTGCTACATCAAATAGTCTAGGCTTGATCTTCTTGGTATTTGATGTTGTATGACTGAGTATCTTTGTCATTGTTGCATTCATGTGTCTTGAGTGTCTACTTTAGTGTGAGTTTTACGTGGGTTCATACTCACTAAAGTGGGGGCTAAATGTAGTGTAGGAAAAAGTATCCCTTTTTCACACTTAATTTGGGAATAAATAATTAATAATAAAATTTATGATAGAAGATGTTTTAATTTAGTGTTGTAATATGTATATTACATATTTACATTAAGTTTAGGGCCTTTTAATTAAAATGGATCTAATTGTGCCTTATTTTTGGTGTTGTAAGGTGTACCTTTACACTTTCACACTTAACTAGGGATTTATTAATTAATTGAGGTTAATTTTCCTTGATTGCCCCCTTTAATTAAAATCCAATCCTAATTAATTGCATTTTTCGAGGGATAAAACCTCACAAATAAATTCCATAACATAATGTTTAACATTGATCAATGTGTTTCATAAGTAAGTGACCTAGGACTCATTCATCGTAGGGCGAATGGGTCCTCACGTAGACCTAGGACCCTAATTTCAAATATGTTTTTGGTGATTTTTCAATGATTTTATTATGTTAATATATGTATAAATAAGAGGTCATTTCATTATGTTTCACACTAGAACTTTTATGTGACTTCATGAGATCTAACTAGAGCATTATCAACATCATTCAAGAGCATTTTCAAGGCATTCAAGGGTAGAATTATTGAAGATTGTTGCAACAATCAAGATCTTATTATCATGTCAAAGATTTCTTGCATCATGCATGTTGTTTGAGCTAATATGGTGATGTAGAGTTCAAGATCTATCCAAGCATATCAAGGCATTATTTCAAGAAAAGTTTCAAGATCAAGATTCACATCCATTGACGCCACTTCATGCTAATTGCAAATTTGCATTCCAAGGTTTAATCAACAGTTTGGTGAGTTATGGAATTGCTAGTTCATTCATCATTTCCTTCATGCTAGTTGATCTCATTTCAAAGTTTAAATACTCAAATGGGGTTTGACCAAGGAAAACCCCCCATCAACAAAAACAACATTTTTTCTCTTGGTGTGTTTTTGTTTACAAATTTTAGGTGAAAGATCCTTTGAGGAGAAAAATTGAAGAAAATTAAAAAATTTTCAAAGTTGCAAGGAAATTTTTCATTTCACAGAAACTCTTCTATAGGATTTATTTTCAACTCCCTGATAGTGAAAATAACGAATTTGGGAGCATAAAAACAATAGAAGAGAACCCATAAAGAATTTTTATAGAGCCTCAACCAAGACCCATTCAGCATAGGGAAAATCATTTCTTAGTGAGCTTCAAAAAGGAACTTTTGGCAATTGGTACACATCATTCTGCCCTTTCTAGATCTACCTTTTGATTGTCGGTTCCATTATTTTTTAGTAAAACTTTCATTTGCATTTTATAGCTTGTATTTTAGAGTTTATTTGATGGTTTTAATCTTTCTCCCAAAATTCCTACTTAACTCATACCCTCATCCTTACATAAAAGGGAAATTTAAAGATTCATACTTTGATTTGATTCACCTTTTGGTTATTAGTCCTTTCACGGTTTTGATTTTATTTCCTTGAATGAAATAGTGGAAAATAGGGTTATTTATTATCATTTTGGTGAACTCCCTTTATCATAACCCCATAGTTTTCATCATTTCACAATATATGAATGATGATGTAAGAGCATCCCAAAGAATCATATCACATCTTACTACAATAGCTAATTTTCCCTTATGGATTGGAACAAAGGAAGAATGGGGAGTCTATGACAACATACCTAGGAGGTGGCCTTGGCAACACTACGATTCAAAAGAATCCTTCACCATAAGATAACCCCAAAAATAAACCTAGACCTAGAGCTATTGGAGGAAATGTGTGGAATCTCCCCATTTATTGTAGATTCTTCATGGTTCATCACAAGATGGATATAGGGCAAGACCGATCCAAATTGCATCTGCAACCATCTACACCTATGTCTGATGCTTCTTAAATTATTTGGGATTGACTTACAAGTTTCATTGGACATCAGACTTGGGAGTTAAATGAGGCTAACATGGATCAATCCTAATACTTAGAGCTAGTATATAATTAATCTTTGAATTCAGAAAAAAGGGAAAAAATAGAGGATGGAGTTAGGAACTAGGGAATTAGATTTAGGAATAAGTTCTACATTTAGTAGCAAATAAGCTTGTGGTGGCCTCTGAGATAATAGGTGTGGCCTATGGAGCTTGTTGTGATTTGTATTTGAGAAGGCTTGCATACAAGTGAGCTTAATGTTTTAAATCAATAAAGTCACATGTTGTACTTTCAATTATCTATGTTGTGATGAATTCTACTACAAGGCTAGATACTCCATTCTAAAACCTCCATCCTTGACTGCATCAAGTGGTATCAGAGCAAGATTTGAATCCTTTGGGAGTAGATGTTCCATACGACTCTTGTGTGGACATATCATTGTTCTAAGGTAAGCTACAAATGTTGCTAGTAGAGTGCTAAATTGTGATACAATTGCAACCCTATAGTCAGACCATCAACTTGAGGTAGTCACACATGATTTGAAGGAAATACACCATCAAGGAGGATGATTGTGATGACCAATATTGCCAAAAATATGGAAATGTGAGGTGAGATGAGGATAATGAAGAGCCATTTGGCTGCTATCGAGGAAGATAGATGAAGGGGTCTAAACCTTAGACTAGGAGAAGAGAGTAATGATGAGGAGCCAAGGGATTTGAAGAAAAATGAGAAAAGCAAAGAAGAGGAGGAGCTAGATCAAATAAAAAAGATGAAAGACATGACTAGGATCTAGAAATGACCAAGAATAGAGATCCCTAGTTATGTCAATAGCTTCAATCTAGAGGAGTTGATTGACTAGATAAATAAGATGGAAGAATACTTTGAGTATGAAGAAGTTGGATATCTAAATAGAATCAAGTTTATGAAAACCAAATTGAATGGATATGTTGCAACATTTGGTGGAAAGAAGTTCAATTGGAGAGGGAAGGAGAGGATCAAAAAATGGGAAAGGATAGTGGTGAAACTAAAAATTCAATTCATACCCATAGATTATGAGTTAGAGATGTTGAAGTTGGTCAAAGAATACATAGAATAGTTCCATAAGATGATCATATGTCATAGTGAAGCAGGAAGGGAGAAGGTAGCACGATATATCAATGGTGTTAGAACCAACATCCATGAGGAATTAAGCTTGGTCTAGATGACAACCATGGAGGAGGCCTACCATTTTTCATTTAAGGTGGAAGAGAACTTGGCTAGGAGGTTAGAGAAAGGTCTAAGAAGTAGGAGATAGAGACTTCTAGAAGAAAGGGGATGACATAAAGAAATGATACCATATGCAAAGAATGAAAAATGAAGAATCCCTTATTGCAAAGAGGAACAAAGGCCCAAAGAAGATTCCTATCACAACCATAGGGAAGGTGGTGATTGCCACACAGTAATGAGTACCAGAAGACCGAGGGATGATTCAAAAGAGAATCATTTCAGAGAACTTGTTTCAAGTTTAGAGAAGTAGGACAATGTTCCTTTGAATGTCACCAAGGAATTCTGAGGAAGTAAGGGAGTATGGGATGAGGGAAGCCTATGTGGAGGAGGAATCAAATAGATCATTTGGAACCATCAATAATCTAGAAAAGGGAGAGTTATTGGTATTGAGAAGGGTCTTGCAGTAGGCTGAAACCAAGGAGAAACTAACACAAAGGAAGAGCCTATTTTAGATAAGGTCCCAATCAAGAGGTAAGTGTTGCAATTTTATCATTGACACCAGTTGTACAAACAACCTAGTTTTAGAAGAGGGGTATGTGGAGGATCATCATGGAAAAAACAAGCCCTTAAGTGGTGAAAAATTTAGAAAAATTAGAGTTAGGCAACTTAACATAAAATTTTGAATAAGTTATCTATATTATTTCAAAAATATGTAAGAATAGAATTTTTAGAAAATTGAATATAGTTTCTAAAATACTAGTTTTTTTTTTTTTTAATCTATTTGGTGAAAATTTGAAATTTCAAAATAGTAGTACTTAAATTTCAAGGAAAAAATAAGAAGTAGGTGTGTGTTTGAGAACCCTAACCACAATAAAATGATACTATTTTTCTATAAGATTTTAGATATATGTAGAGGCCTCATGTCCCAATGTGATGCATATTTTTTTGTAATTTTTTTCTAAGTAAATAATTAATTGCGAATTTTTAGTACAAGTTTTAAAAAATATAAAAGCTTGTATGTATGACCACCTTAACTTGGTCAAAACTTCATGAAATTCAATTTTTCTTTTCTAATCCTATAGTATGTGAAGCATAGAATGTGACACATGTTTTAGATTCAAAAAATGTGATACCATTTGAAAGTTGTAGATGTTTTTCAATTAGTCTATCAATCAAGACTTTAGTCATAATTCAAATATAAAATGAATAATAATTATTTATTAAATTCAAATTAAAGCATAATTTATATTGGTGGAAATCTAAGAATCTCCTTTAAAAACCCTTTTCATTTCATCAATTTTGGGTAAAAAAAAAAGTTGTCAGCCACATACTCTACACATACTCATCATATTGCCACTTTTTGGCCCATCATGATCTTGCACATACCCATAGATGGTTTGGAAGTTGAAATTAAAGAGGATGAAACACCCAAACCTCGATACCAGATAGCTTGGATTCAAGATGATGATAAAATCCTAGTAAATGAACTATGTCTTGTTGAATTTCATATTAGATCATATAAGGATAAAGTGTTGTGTGATGAAAATCCAATGGATACCTACCATTTTTTTTTGATAAGAACTTGTTAGTATGATATGAAGCCTATACATGATGGTAGGAAGAACACCTACATGGTGAAAATGAATAGAAAGAAGCATATTTTGATTCCCCCTAATGAAGAGTAGAAGGATGTGGTATGTGGTGACACCAAGATTTTCTTGGTGGATGGGATGAATTTTTTGGATAGACTAAGACATGTGAAGATGCTTGTTCCCTAATTATAAAGAAGTGTGGTAGTGAAGACACTCGGAACGACATCAAAAAATGAGAAGTATTGTAGGAGGTTTTACTATTCCTGAAGAAGTATGAGCACATTCTGTTGGAGAATGTTCCAAAAGTACTCCCACCAATCTTGAGCATTAGCCACCACATAGACCTCATACTTATAGCTATTTTTTCAAAAAAATCAACACACGAGATGACACCATTGAAGAACACAAAGTTGAGCATGAAGGTGTAAGAGTTGTTGAAGGGATTGATCTCTGAAAGTCTAAGCCCTTACATGGTACATGTTGTCTCAGTGCTAAAGAAGGATGGAGAGTGGAGGATGTGTACAAATTCTAGACCCATCAATGAGATCACTATCAAATATCAAATTCCTTTATTGAGGATGGATGACATCATGGACTATCTAACTAGAGCACGATATTTTACCAAGATTGAACTCAAGAGTGCATACCATCAGATCAAAATCTGAGAAGGCAATGAGTGGAATATTGGATTCAAGACCAATGAAGGATTATACGAGTGGCTAATCATGCCCTTTGGACTAACCAATAGGCCAAGAACATTCATGCAATTGATGAATAAGGTGTTGAAGGAGTTCTTAGGTAAGTTCCATATTGTCTACCTAGAAGATATATTGATTTTTAGCAAGACAAAGAAAGAACATCTATGACATAACGGATAAGTGTTTCAATGATTAAGAGAAGTGAAGTTACTAATCAATATCAAGAAATGTAGTTTCATGAAGACTGACCTAGTTTATTTGGGATTTTATATCTCTACAGAAGGATTTAATATGGATCTACAGAAGTTGAGAGCAATTGTAGAATGGTAAACATTAATAGACATTGGGGATGTAAGATCCTTTCATGGCCTGACAAGTTTTTATAGGAAGTTCATTGAAAACTTTATTATTTATTGCACATCAATGATGAAGAGCATGAGAGGAAATCAACAATATTTTAAGTGGACATCTGGATCACATAATTATTTTGATTTGTTGAAATAGACAGTCATGGAGTAGCCAGTACTGGCCTTACTAGATTTCAATAAGTTCTTTCAAGTATATTGTAATGCTAGTGAGAGTGCCATTAGAGTAATTATAAGCCAAGAAGGGGGGCCAATTGCATACTTCAATGATAATTTGAATGATGCCCAAAAAATATATTCATTATATGACCAATATTTCTATGTCATAATACATTTTTGAAGAAGTGGAGACACTACTTGCTACTAAAGGAATTTGTGCTATATAAACTAAACACCAATCTCTCCAATATTTGAACTATGTCAAGGCAAGTTGAATAAAAGACATATGAAGTGGGTAGAATTCATGAAAATCCACGTCTTTGTCTTGAGACACTAGAGTCCAAGAAGTCAAACAAGGTTACAGATGCACTAAGAAAAAGGAGAAACTTGATGACATAGATGAGGGTGGCATTGGTGGGATTTGATGAGTTGAAGCACATGTATGAGACTGATCCTAACCTTGAAGAGGCCTAGAAGGAAAACAAAGAATCAATACACATTGATAGAAGCAAGTGGTTGGGCTATTTTATTTAGGATGGTATGTTGTTCAAAGGGAACTTACTGTGCATCCCTAGGAGCTTGATGCGAGAGAATTTGATCAAGGAAAAGAATTTTGGAGGATTAGCGAGACACTTTGCCATTGATAAGACTACAACTTTAGAAAATGAGAATTAATTTTTTCCTCAAATCTACAAGGATGTCATGAAGTTTGTTCAATAATGTAGGACCTATCAAGTAGCTAAGAAGACTAGTCAGAATACCAATTTATACCAACCTCTTGTAGTTTCAAAAAGACCTTGGGTGGATCTCAGCATGGACTTTATGCTTGGACTATTGAAAATTCAAAGAGGACATGACTCCATATTTGTGGTAGTGGATTGATTCTCCAAGATGATGCATTTCATCCCTTGTAAGAAGATCCATGGTGCAATACACATTTCCAACCTTTGCTTATGAGAAGTGGCAAGACTACATGGAATACCATGAAAGCTTTATTTCAAATTGGGAGACTAAGTTTATTGGATATTCTAGGAGAACAATATGGAAGAATATGAATAAAGGCTTAAAGTTCAAGTCCACATTCCACCCCTAGAAAGATAGAAAAATAGAGGTAGTGAATAGAAGTTTGGGGAACCTACTTAGATGTTAAGTAATAGATAAGCCTAGAAATTGGAACTTAACCTTACCATAGGAAAAGTTTGCATACAATTATAACTAAGTAAACCAAAGTATAGTGAAGTCATCATTTGATATTGTTATTTGATTACATCCTAGAGGATTTGCAGAACTCGGAGACATAAACTTATAGGATAACATGAGTGCAAAGGAAGAAGAATTTATAGACCACATGGAGGTTGTACATAAGCAAGTCAATTAACATCTGGATATTATGAACATTTAGAAAATAATTTTTTTGGTAAGATGCCAAACAACAGGGTATGTGCAGGATCATGATGGTCCAAAAAGTGGTGATATGTAAGTGATATGATGGCCCATGTGGTTGATGACCTTTTTTTAACCCAAAATTGATGAAATGAAAAGGATTTTTCAAGGAGATTCTTAGCCTTCCACTAATATAAATTATGCTTTACTTTGAATTTAATAAATAATTATTATTCATTTTCTATTTGAATTACGACTAAAGTCTTAATTGATAGGCTGATTAAAAACATCTATAGCTTTCAAAAGGTATCACATTTTTTGAATCTAAAACATGAATTTCATGAAGTTTTGACCAAGTTAAGGTGGTCAGACATATGAGTGTTTATATTTTTTAAAAGTTTCAATAAAAAACTCATAATTAATTGTTTACTTGGAAAAAAATTACAAAAAAATATGTATCACATTAGGACATGAGTCCTCTACTTATATCTAAAGTCTTATAATATTTTTTTATCATTTTATTGTGGTTAGGGTGGTCAGACAGACACCCACTTTTTTTTTGCTGAAATTTAAGTACTACTACATTGATATTTCAAATTTTCACCAAATAGATTTTTTTAAAAAAACCTAGTAGTTTAGAAACTACATTCAATTTTCTATAGATTCTATTCTTACATATTTTTTAAATAATATAGATAACTTATTCAAATTTTTATGTCAAGTTTCCTAACTCTAATTTTTCTAATTTTTTTGCCACTTAAGGGCCTATTTTTTCCATGGTGATCCTACACATACCCACCAGATAGAGTTAATTGTTAGAGCTCGGAAGTCATGGTGTATCTCTAAAAGAAGAGGTTTTTAGTAGAAACATTCAACAAGTTAAATATGAAGAAGTTTGGACCATGTAAGATCCTTTAAAGATTTGATTCCAATAATGCCTATGAGGTGGAGTTACTAGAGGACATTGGTATTTCACCAATATTCAACATTATAGACCTCTATCTATTCCATAAAACACAGTCAAAAGGAGACAATGCAAAACCCCACACCATGACCAGTTACCAAAACAACTAGAGTAGATAGAGAAAATTTTGGATAGTAAAACTAAGCGCAACACTTGAAACAAGGAATATAGGGAATATTTGGCCAAGTGGAAAGGCAGGCTGAAAAAGGATACAACATGGATCTCAAAATCTGAATTGGAATGATAGATAATTTTTGGAGTTGACAACGTGTGAGGTGCACTTTTCAAATATCCTCGAGAGTCTGATGTGGGAGAATCCCCAAGAATCATATCACATATTACTGCAACAACTAGGTTTCCCTTGCAAATTGGAATGAAGAAATAATGAGAAGTCTATGACAACATACCTAGGTGGTGGCCCTCATGACACTACGATCTAGAAGAACCCTTCACTAGAAGATCACCCCAATGAACAACTTGGACCTACACCTATTGGAGGAAACACACATATAATCTCCTTGTATCTTAAAAAATCTTCATGGCTCATCACATGATGGATATTGGGTAGGACCAATCTCGATTAGGTCCATTCCCATACACACCTATGTTCAATGCTTCTTCAATTCCTTGGAGTTGACCTACATATTTCATTAAAAATTGGAATTGGGACCTAAATGAGTCTGACACAAATCACTCCTAATACTTGGAGCTAGTATATAATCACTAGCTAAATTTAGAAGAGAGAAAATGAATAGATGATGGAGATAGGAGCTAGGAAATTAGATTTAGGAATAAGTTCCACATTAAGTAGTGAATAATCCTATGTAACCTATTATAATATGCATTTGAGAAGGCCTATAAACATGCGTGTTTTTTCTTTTCAATCAATAAAATTGCGTGCTACTTTCAATTATCTGTGTTGTGATGAATTCTACTACAAGGTTGGATATCCCATTCTAAAACCTCCATCTATGATTGCATCAAATGAAGTGAGGGCTAAGATCAATAAAAAAGTTAATTACTAGCATATATGAAAATAAAACCTTAGAGGCACCAACAAGGGCGAGTAAAAGCAAATCCACACAATGCATCAAAAACCCTAGAATATAAACATACCTATGAAGTGCACATATGAATGAAAAATCAAATCCTAATAAAATCATAAATAAATATATCATAATTATCATATTGTAATACCCTTCATGTTGATGTTACTTTCTAGATACTCTTTTATGTTGAGTTGTGCATTTGAGATTGCGATGGTGATTGTTTCACCAGTTTGACTTGTGTTGATTTATAGTTTAGCTTGGTTGGATGCACATGATACTGCCTATGATAATTTATGACATATGATGTGTGGTGTTTGTACTATTTGGATATGTTATTTCTTTTATGTGGCCCACTATGTTGTGATGATATGGTTTTTTGCTTATTTTTGGATATGGATTATGATGTGTGTTCGAGTGGGTCTTCATGAAAGGATGGGGTAGCATCACTCGCTCACGAGTTCCTTGCTACATTGTGACTACCTTTCACGGTGTGTTTGTACTAGAGATTTATATGTTACTTGATGTTGGTTTCATGCAGGATGCAGGTATTGGACATCGACTCCACCTATGTGTCAGGTCTGAGTGTGTCCCACAAACCCAATTAGTATGAAGTTGAAAAAAAAAAAGAGTTGATAAGGAAGTGTCCCCATCCAAGTTTGTCACCCCCATTGTTGTGTCTAACGATGTCGTTTTCCATGACCCTGTCTTCGTTTGAGTATGGTTTTGTGATGGTCATTTATTTTAAGCGTCGTATATGTGTCATTTAGTTAATGTTTATGTTTGAGATTTCTTTGGTAGATTATTAGTGTTATTTAATTAAAATAATTAAATAGTTATACGAATGTTGCTAAGTTAATTATTAAATTTAGATTCATTAATTTTTAAAGTTTGCTAAATTAAATGTTGTTTATTTAATTAAAGGATAAATACACAAATTAAGTAATAAATATTGTTTATAATTATAAATTTTCATTCTACAAAATGGGATAATCTAATTTAATGATTTGATGTTAATTATTAAGTTCAAGATAAATATTGAAATAAAGAGATTTTTTATTAATTTTTATGTGTTAATTATGAGCTTTAAATATAATAAAAATAAAAGTGAAATATTTTATTTAAAATGAAAAAAAAAATCAGGAAAAGAAGAAAAAGGACGAATGCATTTTCATCTTCTTTTCAAAAATAAAAAAGGCAATGGAAACTTGCTATTTCAATTGATTTTTGTTTTTGAAAATTAAAATATTTTCTTTTAATTAATTGGAAAAGGGAGAAGTTTTCTTAATTGGCATTTGAAGTTTGTTTTTGAAAACAAGAAACTCGTCTGCAAAAATATTCTAGCTCTCTTTTCTTTCTCTATAAAAAAAATTTATACAGAATTGAGTTTCAACGAAAAATTGGAAAAGTTGCTGAGGAAAGTGGGAGAAATTTGTGAAGGGTTGTTTCAAAAGAGTGAAGAGGATATTTCCATGCACGTCACTCCATTTTCAAAGCGTAGGACTCTAGGTTCATTAATCGCTATCCATTTTAATGGATGTTCAAAATTGAATGTTTAGATCTATACTTGTTTTGGTGATCATAGTTAAAATGATTTATGTATTCTTGGAAAATCTATGTTGTTTGAAAACTGAGAGTGTTTGAAAATCTACTTGAAAAGTATTAATTTCGTTGCTTGGATGAATGCAAATCTTTACTTCTAATAATCGAAAAAGGGCTTGTGTTTTCTATCTTTACTTTTGAATTGAGCTGGGTGTGAAATGGATTGTTTGATTTGGCTTTTATTCTTTACCCGTAAGTTTCTTTCCAATGTTGTGATTTAATGATGGAAACCATATTGTTTATCCCTGATCCATTTTGTTCATTATAATTTTGTGCTAGAGAAAATTCGTGTCTATTGAAGAAAGTTGTTAATTTTGGGAAAATTATATTATGTTAAAAATACTTGTCTGTATTTTATTTCTGAGAAAATTAGATTCCTTATATATATGTATGTATTTATATACTAGGATGTATATATGTAAATCATATGACAAGTAATTGTTAATGCATGATTATATGTTGAATATAGGTTGAGTTGAAAAGCAAGTGTATTTAATAAACACATTGAAGGATTTTTATTAAAAAAATAATAATATAAGAAAGTTGGATAAATTAGATGTTTATATTTCATGGAATAAATTATGCATTTTTTTTTATAAAGGCAAAAAACTGGTTTTACAGGGACCCGAAACCACAAAGTTTACAACAACAAAAAGAAAGGAACAAAAATTCTACCAGAAAAAACAAGCTGCAAAGAAGGAAAAGACCAAAAAGACACCGCAACCGCCAAAAAGGCCAGAAAAGGCCAACAAAAAGCCATCAAAATACCAAACCTAACCCCAACATCCACTAATCCAAGGTTTTTAGAAACTTCTCTACCTTTGCTTCCAGCTCATGCATATCTTGAACCCCCTTTTTAAATGTTTGAATCATCTTTGGGGTTGGGGGTGATTTTCTTTTCAAGTTAGCTCTCGTTCGCTTCAAGATCCCAGCTTCTTCTTCCTAGTTTTTCTCTTTCTCCAAATCAACAATCAACGAACCGCTCTGAGCTTTTTCTAGTTTTTCTGTCATTGCATTGATAATGATATAATTGTGTTTAGCAATTTTATGATTTTGTTCAGTTATTTTCCTCATTGTTTATTTTACTTTTTCAATGTCAGAGTCAAACCTCCTATCTTTTTCCACACTATCTCTACCTTCCTTCCTGGTTGGAGTCCATGTTTTCTCTTCATCCCTCTTACTTAGCCTAGTAACCCTTGCTTCCATTTAATCCAACTTACTTTGAGGAGCCCAATTTTTAATTTTTAAATCATTGATTTATTGGAAAATCCATTTAGACATTCTAAAGTGATCTATTGCATTACTCCTTGCAATCCCTAAAAAATTAGCCGAAGGTTCTCTGTTAGGGTTGCGAAGGTTTTTAGCAAAGTCCACGGCTCTAAGGGACCTAATTTCCTCATTCCTAAAAGTATGTGGACTAGAAGAAACAACATTGCTAGCATCAGGCTCCTTAGACCTCTCTCTAGGTGTATCTTTAGGGTAAGAGATGAGTTTATTAGCTAGAGAGAAAGAACCAACAACTTTAGCTTTAGGGTTCAAACAACCAAGCACAAAGACAAAACAAGCTTTGATAGGTTGGCATTTTCAGCTTTGGGTAATCAAATCTGACTGGAAAAGAGGAGGGTTCAAAACCAACTTATCATGGCCAACAAAAGTATTAACCCCTGAGCAACTGGGTTTGGTATCTTCATCCTTCGAGGTGGAGGGGGAAACAGGGTTAGAGATGGATGACATTCTTTGAAAATGTTCATAAATCAACCTTATGCATTTGTTAGTTGCAAACTGAAAGAAGAAATTTTAGAATTTAGGAAAATTGATTTTAAAACAAATTGGAAAAAATTGAGAATGATTAAATGCATGTCATTGTTAGGAGATTATGGTTGTGGATATTAACGATGTGTTTAGTGGTTATGATTTTAATATTAATTTTCCATAAAATAAGTTATTTTTAGAAAGTGGAGTTAGAATGTTACTATGGTTTTTCTACTAGAATGTGATTGATGGTTTTAAGAATTCCATGTTTGTAACTATCTCTTAAGGTTTTGCAATTGGATTTATTTCTTATTTTCCCCATGGGTCATTTTCTATTTTCTTTGAGTTGGTGTATGGACATGTGGGAACCCTCAAGGTCATCTTATCCTATGTTAGGAGTTTGTGGTTATTTGGTCTTTAGGATTCCAAAGGTGAGTGTAAATTTTTTGTTTATTGAGATGTCATTTGATTTGGTATTTGACAAGATTTTGATTGTAATTACAATTTTGAGTTTATCCTTGGGTTGTACCTTTTTTCGAGAGAATCTATGCATGTGGTTGTTGGTGAGATGATTGTTCCTTGTGTATGTTTCAGTTTTCAGATTTAGTACTTCTTTGTGTTGGTAAAACCCCTTTGAGCTTTGGTTTTGTGGTTTGGGTTTCTAGCGAGAGTGGCTCTTCGTGGGGGTCGACACACAAAGGGGAATCCTGGATAACCCACGCAAGAGTTAGTCTAATAAGTGATAACTTAATTAAAAGAATTAGTGTGTTTGGGTAGGAATAACATTAACAAGATAAGAAAGGATGCCTCATCCACCCATTAGGGCTTTCACAGACTAAGGATGGGATGAGAATGTTGTGGTTGGAAAGATCATTACCTCATCCTCATGAGAGGTTAATAGTTCCACATGAGTCACCCTATGGGACTAGTACCTAGAGAAATAACTAGGATAACCATAGATGGGGGTCAGCGCCTAGAAGAAGGAAGCCAGGATAGCCCATGTTAGGACCATGCAATGAAACTCTCCCCTAGCATCCCTTTGATCCGTTAACTTTGCAATCCTCTAGAAGTGGTCTTTTGATGTTGTGATTTCCTTTGCATTTTCATGTGACTCTTGTTTGGAGTTGAGTCTTGTTGTTTTTTGTTTGGATGATCTTGGTTGAGGATCCTTCCTTGTCTACTCCAAGCATGGTAGGTGGGATTTCTAACTCACGTGGTCAGGTGTAATGTTCTACGTACCTCGTTGGGTTCCCTATCGACGGTCTTGCAGTACAGTGCAATGCTATTCAATTTCAGCATGATCTAAAGTTCACTTTTTTGTTAGATGTATATTATGTATTTTAGTTATAATCTTGTATTGATGTATTATTCCCAGATGTGATGGGAAATCTTATGATGTAAACTCATGTAATTATTCAATGTGATGTACTAGAAGTAGATGTAATGTATATTTATACCTTGTATTTCCTTCTTGATTACTGATAGTGGTTATCGCTATATGAACATGTTGTATCTATGGAAATACATTTATTGCATTCCCATGATTATTATATATATGTTTGTATGGTTATTATATTGATTTAATCTTGTCATATTGGTTTGTCACTTGTGAATGTTTTAATGTTAGAGTTATGATGGTGTAATGGTTTATATTATTACAATTCAAAATTTTGTTTATTGTCATTTTGTTATGGGTTAGAATACATAATGTTACCTCCTATACCTCAAAGGACTTAGGTGATTAATTTGTATTCATTTAGTTGAATTATATGCATTGGAATATTAATATACAAACCTTATATGTTTAATTTTTTTTTGTCTTAATAGTTATCCTTTGTGGTTTGCACAATAGGGCATTACAACTTGGTATTAGAGTGAGGTTTGCAAGCACTGGGTTCTTTGGGTAGTTTGAGTCCATTAGGAAATCCTTGCATTTAACTCTTGATCTCAAATGTACCCGTCTAATGTTTTGTAGGAACATGCCTCAAGGTAGAGGTCATGGCCAAGGAAGAGGCAGAGGTGGTGGCCATGGGGCCAACTGCCAAATTTCATCACCTTCGAGTTCCCATGGTTTGGAATGTGAGGAACGCCAGAGTTCCCAAAATAATCCGAGAGGTGGTGGTCAAAACCTGGAGCAACCGGGTCTTGAAGTGGACAATTGTAACACCTACTTGATGAGATTCTAGGTCATTTATGCCCTAGGCTAGTGGAGGAGTAGTGAGTAGAGAGGGAAAGGGAGAGATCATCGAGACATGGAGAAATAGCGACAGAGCAAGATGTAGTAGTGGTAGGTCACATGAGAGACTTGTTGAGAGCAGGAACTTTCACATTTAATGGTTCTGGTGGGGGTCTAGAGGCAAAAACATGGTTGATTGATCTAGATAGATTCTTTTCTATGCATCCTTACAATAGTAATACCAGGGATAGGTGCATCATCATGCACCTCAGAGGCTTCACATCCACTTGGTGGCAGCTTGAAGAGAAAAAATTGCATCTTGACATAAGTATGGTGACTTGGGAATTGTTTATGGAGAGGTTCAAAGCCCATTTCCTTTGTAATCATTGGATACAACACATGGCAGATGAATTCCATGAGTTGAGACAAATTGTAATGTCTATTGAATAATATGAGCACTGTTTTTATGAAGTCAAGCAGTATGTAGGAATTGGAAATGATGAGGCAATGCTTGTGCAACACTTTGTCAAGGGCTTAAATACCCAAATCAATGTTGGAGTTTGAGTCCTCAAGCCAAAGAAAATGGAGGTAGCTATGGAGAAGGCTCATTTGGTAGAAGAAAAATTGGCAATGGTATTGGGAGGCCATATACAAGAGTTCAAATCAACAATGCACTGACATCGGGTTTTACTTCTAGAGGTGGATAGCCTCAAGTTGCAAGGTCTTTTAGGAGTTATCGTGCACCCTTTGAGGGTGGTCAACAGTAGCAGCAATAGTCACAACCAAAGCACAATAATTCACAGTCTCAGCAGAGTGGCAAATCTCAAGCCAAAAAGAATTGGAATTGGCAACGAATTTGGTAGAACCATTTTGAGTAGACTGCATAGAGTACATAGTCAACACCTAGTCAAGGAAGTTTTCAATAGTCAAATGCACCATCTGGTAGTAGAAGTTTTGGGTGGGGAACAAGTTGCTTCTCTTGTGGATTTAGTAAGAGACCAACTGCTTCTGATCCAACAGTGGGCGATGCAGGTAGATCACATTGATTGTTCGCAACAATTGACAACTAGCAAGCTAAACATTAGGGCACTCTTGTTGAGACATCAAGTGCACTATAAGGCACTAGCATTTCCATTGTCTTTGATTCCAGAGCATCAGATTCATTTATCTTTCCTTCAGTAGTAGAGCGTTGTAGACTAGTGGCAACAAGGCAAGGCATTAAGTAGTAGGTCCAATTGGCCTTTGAGGCAAAGTTAGTTGTTGAGTCACTCGTTCAGGGCTGCAATTTGCAAATTAGGTCACTCGTGACTATGGTGATCTCTAAATCCTGCCTCTTGGTTCATATGATGTTGTTCTAGGTATGATTGGTTGAGTGCTCACCATGCTTTAATTGATTGTCAACGCAAAGTTGTGCATTGTGTTGATGATTTTGGTAATGAGGTTGAGATCATTGGTATACACATACCTATCTCACTATGGTTGATCTCGGCCATGCAATTGAAAAAGTGTTTCTATCAGGGGTGTCAATTGTTTTCTATGTTAGTTAATGACTTGGATTTGGGAGATTCAAGAGGTTTCATTGAACGACTATCCTCTCCTTAAGGATTTTTCAAAATTTTTTCTGAGTGAAATTTTGGGGGTGCCACCAAAGCATGACATCAACTTCAAAATTGATCTTATACTTGGAGCTGAGCCTATATCTTGGGCTCCATACTGGATGACAACATAGGAATTGTAGGAGCTTTGTTTGCAGTTAGAGGAACTTTTAGAAAAAAGATTCATTCACCCTAGTGTTTCCCCTTGGGGAGCACCAGTAATATTTGTGAAGAAGGATGGTTCACTTTGTTTGTAAATTGATTACAGAAAACTTAACAAAGTGACGGTCAAGAACCGGTATCCTTTTCCAAGAATTGATGAATTGTTTGATCAAATTAAAGGGGATCAGGTAGTCTCCAAGATTGATCTTAAGTCTGGTTACCATTAGTTGCAAATAGCTGAAGCTGATATACACAAAACTGCATTTTTCACTCATTATGGGCATTATGAATTCACTATTATGCTATTCGGGTTGACAAATGCACCATTAGTTTTGACGAGCCTAATGAATGGAGTCTTCCAAACCTGCTTGGATAGGTTTTTTCTCATGTTTCTTGATGATATCTTGATCTACTCAAAATCAATGGAGGAGCACAAGGAACATTTGAGACTAGTGTTACAATGCTTGAGGGACAATCAACTATTTTCTAATCTAGCGAAGTGTGAGTTCTACAAGACTAAAGTGAATAATTGGGTCACATCATCTCAGGTGAAGGTATAACAGTGGATCCATCAAAGATCAAGGCCATCATTGATTGGCTAGTACCCAAGAATGTTCTAGAGATTCATAGTTTATGAGGTTAGTAGGCTACTATCAACAGTTCATTTAGGGCATTTCAAGGATTGCACATCCCATCACTTGTCTTCAGAGGAAAGGGAAGAAGTTTGTCTAGTCAAAACAATGCCATTCATCATTTCAGACCCTTAAGGAAAAGTTGACTAGTGCACCTATATTAGTTGTTGCTGATCCTACTGGGGATTTCGTGGTGTGTACAAATGCTTCCTTGGAGGGCTTAGGAGCCATCTTATTGCAAGAAGGATGTGTAATTGCTTATGAGTCCCACAAGCTCAAGGATCATGAGCTAAATTACCCCACACATGATTTGAAGTTAGCCATAGTTTTTCACACCCTTGTGAGATGGAGGCACTTCTTATTGGGTCATCAATTTGAGCTTCATAGCGATCATCGTAGCTTGCAGTATATTTTTATGCAACCGAACTTGAATGCTAGGCAAAGGAGATGGATGCAATTCCTTTTCAAATATGATTTTGAGGTCAAGTACATTCAGGGAAAGGAGAATGTAGTGGTGGATTGTTTGAGTCAGCGAAGACATGAGATTTTTGTAGTGAGTCTTGAGGTGGATTTGAGGAGTTAGGTCCTTGCAACACTTCCCACAGATAGCTAGTATCAAGAAGTGAAATTAGAAATTGAATCAGGTAGAGCTTTAGAAGGAAAATTTGTGGGTCACTCACTAGAGTTTGATGGTCTTTCGAGGTATTTGGGATGTATGTACTTGCCTCCTACAGAGGTTCTTTGTACCCTAATTATGATTGAGGCACATTTGGCTCCCTATTCTACTCTCTGTGGGTTAAGAAGATGTATGCAGAACTACGCGCACTGTATTTTTGGGCTGGCATGAAGAGGGATATTGCAGATTTTGTGGTGAGATGTTTAGAATTTCAAAGAGGCAAGGTAGAACACCAACATCCTGCAAGCCTTCTACAACCTCATCTCATTCCTAAATGGAAGTGGGACATAATATCAGTGGATTTTAGTGTGGGTTTTCCTATGACTTCTTGATGAAATGATGCTATCATGGTCACAGTTGACAGATTGAACAAGGTGGCACACTTCTCCCCCATCTGATCATCTTACACTGCTTCTTCGATTGCTAGAATTTTCATGGAAGACATTGTTCAACTACACAGTATTCTATGAAGGATCATTTTTGACAGAGACCCAATGTTCACTTCTACATTGTGGACATCCTTGCAGTGTACCTTAGGGAACAACTAAATTTTAGTTATGCCTACCATTCAAAAATAAATGGTCAAACTGAGAGGGTCAATTAGTTACTTGAGGACATGCTCCGTATGTACATAATGGATTAGCAATCATGCTGGGAGGACTATTTGCATCTGGTGGAGTTTTCCTACAACAATGGATATCATAGCTCGATTGGTATGGCTCCCTTTCAGGCACTATATGGCCATCCATGTCATACCCCATTAAGTTGGGACCATCTTGAGGACAAAGTTCTCCTTGGACCCAAAATGCTTCAGGACATGGAGCAATAGGTAGCTTGAATTAGAGAGCATCTTCTGGCAACCTAGGATAGGCAAAAGAAGTATGTTGATGCACATAGAGTTGACCATCATTTTTTTGTTGGTGATCAATTTTTCTTAAGAGTGCGACCACGAAAGAGCCCAATCTATTATGGAAAGGGTTCCAAGCTCACACCTCATTTTGTAGGACCATTTGAAGTTTTGGACACAATTGGCCTTGTTGCTTATCATCTAGCATTGCCGCCCAGTCTATCATGGATACATGATGTGTTTCATGTTTCTATACTTAGGCCTTATTATCTAGATGTTTCTTACATACTTGATTGGAATTATCTACAAGTCGAGTATGAGCAGCTAGCACTTGAGCCCATGGCGGTGCTGCAGCATTAGAGACTCGCTATTAGAGGGAGAGATATTGAATAGGTGTGGGTTCATTGGGACCTGAATGATGAGACTTCGATGACATGAGAGGATGCATCCCACATTAGAGAGGCTTATCCTTATTTTTTTAGTGGCTTCAAGGAGTAAGCCATGATCTAGGGGGGAGGATGTAATACTCATGTTGCTGTTACTTTCTAGATACTCTTTTATGTTGAGTTGTGTACTTGAGATTTTGATAGTGATTGTTTCACCAGTTTGACTTGTGTCAATTTATAGTTTATCTTGGTTGGATGCACATGATACTACTTACGATGATTTATGACATATGATATGTGGTGTTTGTACTATCTGGATATGTTATTTCTTTTGTGTGGTACTATGTTGTGATGACATGGTTTTATGCTTATTTCTGGATATGGATTATGATGTGTATTCTAGTGGGTCTTGGTGAAAGGACGAGGTAGCATCACTCGCTCACAAGTGCCCTACTACGCCACAACTACTTTTCACAGTGTGTATGTACTAGAGATTTATATGTTACTTGACATTGGTTTCATGCAGGATGTAGGTACTGGACACTGACTCCACCTGCGTGTTGGGTGTGAGCATGTCCCACAAACCCAACAGGTATGAAGTTGAAAAAAAGGAGTTGATAAGGAAGTGTCCCCATCCAAGTTGTCACCCTCGTTGTTGTTTCTAACGGTGTCATTGTCCACAACCCCATCTTCATTTCAGTATGGTTTTGTGATGGTCGTTTATTTTAATCTTTGTATATATGTTGTTAGTTAATGTTTATGTTTGATATTTCTTTGGTAGATTATTAGTGTTATTTAATTAAAATAATTAAATAGTTAGACGAATGTTGCTAAGTTAATTATTAAAGTTAGATTCATTAAGTTTTAAAGGTTGATAAATTAAATGTTGTTTATTTAATTAAAGGATAAAAAATAAATTAAGTAAATAATATTGTTTATAATTATAAGTTGTAATTCTATAAAATGGGATAATCTAATTTAATCATTTGATGTTAATTATAAATTTGAGGATAAATATTGAAATAAAGAGATTTTTTATTAATTTTTCTATGATAATCATGAGCTTTAAATCTAAAAAAAATAAAAGCGAAATATTTTATTTAAAATGGAAAATAAAATCAAGAAAAGAAGGACAAATGCATGTTCATCTTCTATTTGAAAATTAAAAAGGAAATGGAAACTTGCCACTTCGATTGATTTTTGTTTTAAAAAATTAAAAGAGTTTCTTTTAATTGATTGGAAAAAGGAGAAGTTTTCTTAACTGGAATTTGGCATGTGTTTCCGAAAACAAGAAACTTGTCTGTAAAAATATTATAGCTCTCTTTTCTTTATCTGTAAAAAAAAAAAAATATACAAAATTGAGTTTCAAGTAAAAATTGGAAAAGTTACTGAGGAAAGTGGTAGAAATTCATAAAGGGCTATTTCAAAAGAGCGAAGAGGAGATTTCCGCACAACTCCATTTGTAGAGTGTAGGACTCTAGGTTCATTAATCACTATCTATTTTAATGGTTGTTCGGAATTGAATGTGTAGATCTATAATTTTTTTGGTGATCGCAGTTAAAATGGTTTATGTTTTCTTGGAAACTCTATGTTGTTTGAAAATTGAGAGTGTTGAAAATTTAATTGAAACGTATTACTTTCATTCTTGGATGAATGCAAATCTTTACTTCTAATAATCAAAAAAGGGCTTGCTTTTTCTATCCTCACTTTTGAATTGAGTTGGGTGTGAAATGGATTGTTTGATTTAGCTTTTATTCTTCACCCATAAGTTTCTTTCAAGCATTGTGATTTAATGATTGAAACCATATTGTTTCTCCTCAATCCATTTTGTTTATTATTTTGTGCTGGAGAAAATTGCAATTCCTTCTAGAGAAAATTTGTTTATGTTGAAGAAAGTTATTGTTAATTTTCATATATATTTATAAATTATACCCTGTTATAAAAAAATACATAATTTTCTGTATTTTTGTTTGAGGTTATGAGGTGAGGGAGGGATAGAATTGGCCGCACCCAACCCCCTTTTTCCCCCATGCCTGGCTCCCTCTAGATGACTACGTAGTAGCCATGCGATGGCTGCACACAACAGTCACTTGGCTATTGTGCACAACACACAAGGGCTACACACAACAATCCAAACTGTTGTTGAGCACAGTAGCCCCTTGGCTACTACGTGTGGCCATTGGGAAGGTTGCGGCCTCCCTGAACATGGAGGTTCACTGCCCTCTCAAAATAATTTATTTAATTTTAAAAAAATAAATTATTTATTAATATATATATATATATATAGTAAGTGGTGTTTCATTATTTAATTATGCAGATTTCAATATATATATATATATATATATATATATATATATATATATATATATACACACACACACACACACACTAGGATGTATATATGTAAATCATATGATGTGCAATTGTCAATCTCTGATTATGTGTTGAATATGGGCTGAGTATTAAAGAATTTTTATTAAAAAAAATAATAATATAAGAGAGTTGGATAAATTAGATGTTTATATTTCATGGAATAAAATATGCATTTGTTAAGAAGAAATTTTAGAATTTTGGAAAATTAATTTTAAAACAAATTGGCAAAAATTGAGAATGATTAAATGCATGTCATTGCTAGGAGAGTATGTTTGTGGATATTAATGATGTGTTAAGTGGTTGTAATTTTACTATTAATTTTCATCAAAATAAGTTATTTTTAGAAAGTGGAGTTAGAATGTTACTATGGTTGTTTTGTTAGAATGTGATTGATGGTTTAAAGAATTCCATGTTTGTAACTATCTCTTGAGGTTTGTAATTGGATTTATTTCTTATTTTCCCCATGGGTCATTTTTTATTTGCTTTGAGTTGGTGTATGGACATGTGGGAACCCTCAAGGTCGTCTTATCCTATGTTAGGATTTTGTGGTTATTTGGTCTTTAGGCTTCCAGAGGCAAGTGTAAGTTTGTTGTTTATTGAGTTGTCATTTGATTTGGTATTTGACAAGATTTTGATCGTAATTGCAATTTTGAGTTTATGCTTGGGTTGTACCTGCTTTCAAGAGTATCTATGCATGTGGCTGTTGGTGAGATGATTGTGCCTAGTGTATGTTTCAGTTTTGAGATTTAGTACTTTTTTGTGTTGGTACAACCCCTTTGAGCTTTGGTTTTGTGGTTTGGGTTTCTAGGGAGAGTGGCTCTTCATGTGGGTCAGCGCACAAAGGGCCGACCTGGATAACCCATGCAAGAGTTAGTGTAATAAGTGATAACTTAATTAAAAGAATTAGTGGGTTTGGGTAGGAATAACATTAACAAGATAAGAAAGGATGTCTCATCCAATCGTTAGGGCTTTTGCAGACAAAGGATGGGCTGAGAAGGCCATGGTTGGAAAAATCGTTACCTCATCCCCATGAGAGCTTAACGGTTCTGCATGAGTCACCCTATGGGGTTGATTCCTAGAGAGGAAGTCAAGATAACCATAGATGGGGGTCGGTTCCTAGAGAAAGGCAGCCAGTATAACCCATGTTAGGATAGTGCAATGAAACTCTCCCTTAGCATCCCTTTTATTGGTTAACTTTGCAAGCCTCTGGAAGTGGTCTTTTGATGTTGTGATTTCCTTTGCATTTTCATGTCACTCTTGCTTGGAGTTGAGTCTTGTTATTTTCTATTTGGATGATCTTGGTCGAGGATCCCTCCTTGTCTACTCCAACCTTAGGGGGTGGGCTTTCTAATCCACACGATCGGGTGGAACATGCTACACACCCCATTAGGTTCCCTGTCGGTGGCCATGCGGTACAGTGCAGTGCTATTCAATTGCAGCATGTTCCAGAGTTCACTTTGTTGTTAGTAAAGGATAAATAAATAAATTAAGTAAATAATATTGTTTATAATTATAAATTGTCATTATGTAAAATGGGATAATCTAATTTAATGATTTGATGTTAATTATTAAGTTGAGGATGAATATTGAAATAAAGAGATTTTTTATTAATTTTTGTGTGATAATTGTGTGCTTTAAATATAATAAAAATAAAAGCAAAAGATTTTATTTAAAATGGAAAAAAATCAAGAAAAGAAGAAAAAGGATGAATGCAAGTTCATCTTCTTTTCAAAAATTAAAAAGGCAATGGAAAATTGCTACTTCAATTGATTTTTGTTTTCAAAAATTAAAAGAATTTCTTTTAATTAATTGGAAAAAGGAGAAGTTTTCTTAACTGGCATTTGGTGTGTGTTTTTGAAAACAAGAAACTTGTCTGCAAAAATATTATGGCTCTCTTATCTTTTTTTGTAAAAAAAAACTATACAGAATTGAATTTCAAGGAAAAATTGGAAAAGTTGTTGAGGAAAGTGGGAGAAATTCACGAAGGGTTGTTTCAAAAGAGCGAAGAGGAGATTGTCATGTAGGTCACTCCATTTGTAGAGTGTAGGACACTAGGATGATTAATCACTATCCATTATAATGGCTATTCGGAATTGAATGTTTAGATCTGTACTTGTTTTGGTGATCATAGTTAAAATGGTTTATGTTTTCTTAGAAAATCTATGTTGTTTGAAAACTTAGAGTGTTTGAAAATCTACTTGAAAAGTATTAATTTCATTGCTTTGTTGAATGCAAATCTTTACTTCTAATAATCGAAAAAGGTCTTGTGTTTTTTATCCTTACTTTTGAATTGAGTTGGGTGTGAAATGGATTGCTTGATTTGGCTTTTATTCTTCACACGTAATTTTCTTTCCAGCATTGTGATTTAATGATGGAAACCATATTGTTTCTCCCTGATTCATTTTGTTTATTATAATTTTGTGCTGGAGAAAATTGCAATTCCTTCTAGAGAAAATTTGTGTGTTTGTTGAAGAAATTCGCTCTTAATTTTGGGAAAATTATAATCTATTAAAAATACTTGTCAATATTTTATTTCTGAGAAAATTAGATTCCTTTTATATATATATATTTATAAATTATATCCTGTTATATATAAAAAAATACATACTTGTCTATATTTTTGTTTGAGTTTACAGGATGAGGGAGGGATAGCATTGGCCCCACCCCAACCCCCTTTTTCCCCATGCCTGGCTCCCTATAGATGACTGTGTAGTAGGCATGCGATGGCTGCACACAACAGTCCAAGTGACTATTGTGCACAACAATCACTTAGCTGATGTGAGTAGCATGCAAGGGTTGCACACAACAATCCAAGCAATTGTTGAGCACAAAAAACCCTTGGCTACTGCGCATGGCCATTGGTGAGGCCGCAACCTCCTTGAACGGGGAGGTTCATTGTTGCCTCAAAATAATTTGTTTATTTTTTTTTTAAATTATTTATTAATACATATAAATATATATAGATATATATTTATATATATGTATATATAGTAAGATGTGTTGCATTATTTGATTATGCAAATATAAATATAAATATAATATATATATATATATACATAGAGATATGTATGTATATATTTATATATGTGTGTGTGTGTGTGTATTTATATACTAGGTTGTCTATATGTAAATCATAAGACATGTAATTCTCAATGCTTGATTATATGTTGAATATAGGCTGAGTTGAAAAGAAAGTGTATTTATTAAAAATATTGAAGGATTTTTATTAAAAAACTATATCATATAAGAGTTCCATGTTTGTAATTGTCTTTAGAGGTTTTGTAATTCGATTTATTTCTTATTTTCCCCATGGGTCATTTTCAATTTGCTTTGAGTTGTTGTATGGACATGTGGGAACCTTCAAGGTCATATTATCCTCCATTAGGAGTTTGTGGTTATTTGGTCTTTAGGCTTCTAGAGGCAAATGCAAGTTTTTTGTTTATTGAGTTGTCATTTGATTTGGTATTTGACAAGATTTTGATCATATTGTGATTTTGAGTTTATGCTTGGGTTGTTCCTACTTTCGAGAGTATCTATGCATGTGGCTATTGGTGAGATGATTGTGCCTTGCATATGTTTTAGTTTTCAGATTTAGTACTTCTTCGTGTAACTAGTACAACCCTTTTGAGTTTTGGTTGTGTGGTTCGGATTTCTAGGGAGAGTGGCTCTTCGTGGGGGCCGATGCATAAAGGGGCAGCCTAGATAACCCATGCAAGAGTTAGTGTAATAAGTGATAACTTAATTAAAATAATTAGTGGGTTTGGGTAGGAATAACATTAACAAGATAAGAAAGGATGCCTCATCCACCCATTAGGGCTTTTGTAGACTAAGGATGGGCTCAGAAGATCGTGGTTGGCAAGATTGTTACCTCATCCCCATAAGAGGTTAACGGTTCCACATGAGTCACCCTATGGGGTTAGCATGTAGAGAGGTAGACATGATAGCCATAGATGGGGGCCGATGCCTAGAGAAAGGAAGCTGGGATAAACCATGTTAGGATCGTGCAATGACACTCTCCCCTAGCATCCCTTTGATTGGTTAACTTTGCAAGCCTTTGGAAATGGTCTTTTGATGTTGTGATTTCCTTTGTATTTTCATGTCACTCTTGTTTGGAGTTGAGTCATTTTTTTTTGTTTGATGATCTTGGTCGAGGATCCTTCCTTGTCTACTCCAAGCATGAGGGGTGGGCTTTCTAACCCATGTGGTCAGGTGGAACATGCTACACACTATGTTGGGTTCCCTATCAACGGTTGTGCAGTATAGTGTAGTGCTATTCAGTTGTAGCATGATCCAGAGTTCACTTTGTTATTAGATGTATATTCTATATTTTAGTTATACTCTTGTATTGATGTATTATTCCCAGATGTGATGGGAAATCTTATGATGTAAACTCATGTAATTATTCAATGTGATGTATTGGAAGAAGATGTAATGTATATTTATACCTTTTATTTCCTTCTTGATCAATGATAGTGGTTATCACTATATGAACATGTTGTATCTATGGAAATACGTTTATTGCATTCCCTTGATTATTATGTGTGTGTGTGTGTGTGTATGTGTGTGTGTGTGGTTATTATATTGATTTAATCTTGTCATACTGGTTTATCACTTGTGAATTTTTTTGTTGTCAATTACATTTTCACCCTACTGAATATGAGAATTCAACAATCTATCAACACATGGAAACGTTCTTGAGTTGTGGGTAACTCATTGTGAAAATGAATCTCCAGAGTGAGCTGGTTCTCTGAAAGATGGATCCTATTTTAAGTGACTTCCTGGAAAAAGGATAGAAGGATAAATTGTAAATGAAATTTAAAACTAACCGATGATTCACTGTAATTTTTGAAAATCTAGATCTTATCACTCACAACAATTCCTCTATTACGATAGCCCTCACAATCTCATTGGTACTCATTTTCATCAGTAATTTGCATGAAGATTTAAAAGTACTAAACACAACATGCGACCTAAAAACATGAAATTTTTAAAAAATATTCATAACAACAAGACAAATAAGGCTTCAAACTTGAAAACACAAAGACATCAAATTTCCATTACAAGGCTGGGATAGGAAATGAGATCTTTGCTGCTTTATTGAAAATGAAAGAGTGTATCTATCTGAACTGAGTACAAAAAATGTTTGCAAGATCAAAAATGTGTAAGAGCAAGAAAATACAATCTGAACTAAGAAGAAAAAACTAAGTTTTCTTCAAGATATATCTCCCCAAAACCCTAATCCAAGCTCAAGAAAGAAAGCTCAAAGAAAGTCATCAAAAACTACCCCAAAAGTTTTCACAAAAGTGGAAAAAACACACTTTTTACATGTACATACCATCAAACTTCCAAAAATATGCCAAATTTGCTTTGAAAGCAAATAAAACACCTTATCTCTTTATCAAGAAGCCCAAATCCGACCAAAAGAAGATCACTAAAAAATCTGCTAAAATAGCAAAGAATTAAAGCAATTTATAAAATATCGCTTTAATCTTGCTTTATAATGAATTGCAGATTTACTACTCTCACAACTGGATTTATTTTTTTCACTTAAATATTTTAGAAATCTTTTGCAAAATACAAACTTATCTTCAATACAAATCTTGATTTTTCTAAAAAAAAATCATAAAAATTATGATGCATGTATCATCCTTAAAATTGATTTCTATAAAATCAATTAAAAAATAAAGCCAAAGCACATGTTTTACCAAGGAAATAAAAATGGAAAACCTTAGCCACTTATTTATAAAATCCCCTCCTATAAGATTGATTTCCATCAAGAAAATCTAGGCATGAAAACTATTGATTTCTCTAAAATCAATAAAATGAAATCTAAGACATAACAAAATAAAGCCAAGGCTTTAGTCGGCCATCATGGGTGTCTTTACATAAACCCCAAAGTCTAAGGTCATAAAAATTTTCATTAGCAATCCTAAAGACTTGGGTAATAATCAAAATATGGAAATCTTCACAAGGCTTGACTAATGAATGCATGAGATAAAACAAAGAGACAAAAACCTTAAGTCAAATTAGGGTTGGGAAATGGAACAAAACCAAAGTGAAACCCTAAAAACACATCATTCACACTTTGGGGATTTTGAGAGAAAGCTCTTTTGGGATGAAGAATGCGCCACCACCATGGTTAAGGTTTGAGTTCTGACACTCCATTCAAGCTTTTTGTGGTTGAATCTTCGCCAAATTTGGTCTCTGCTACTCATGGTAAGCTTGACTATCATTTTTTTTGGCTCCTTTTGATGATAAAATGGCCACATAGATCACGGTTGTAACCATATTTATGATTAAGATTTTACTATTTTTGTATTTCACTTCTCCTCAGCCGCCATGAGGGAGTTCGAGCTTTAAATTTGGAGTCTCCTGTGAGGGCTTTGGCTGCAGCCAATGTTCCTGTATTGGCAAGAAATGGTAAGTTTACCTTTCCTCATCCACCTTTCTTGTCAAAAAAATAGTTTTAAAAGTTCATTTTGTAAAGAGAGATACTCTTTGTAAAAAATAGGCCCATTGCAAGTTGTGCTATCATATGTGTATTTCTCTAATTTTTACTCATTTTCTTGTGCTTCAACTTTGCTCCCTCTTGGCCGCTAACATATGAGCTCGAACCTTGATTTGAAAGCTCTGTGAGAGATCGAATGAGGGTTATTTGTTCTTCTATAGGAAATAGATGATAAGCCTTTGTTTCTACTTGTTGTTATTCATTTGAGCAAAGCTTACAAATGCAAGAAAAATATGACAGGTTGTAGCCACTCATGCTCAAACTGGGCATTTGGAACATTTTTGGGCTCGACCCATGAAAGAATTTTAATATCTTTTTTATTTAGAAACATCACTCAATGTGGGTAAATTGTATTTGAAGAAAATACATTTCCTTTTATTTTTCTATTGAAAACCCTATGTGGGTAAGCTAAAAATAATGAGAATTTTGTATATTTTGTTATTCATTCAAAATCTAGTCTCGACCCATCGTGGCATTTCATTTGCATTCTAAACTCCTTTATTTCCATCATATGGGTATTTGTTACTTTGAAAAATTCTGCATTTCTGAGATAAAAACTCTCTTGGGTACTTTGAAATTTGTAATATCTGTATTTAAATCTCAAATCCCCAATGTGGGTATTCTGAAAATGAAAGAAATCTAGATTTTATCAAAAAATCCATGCCAAGATATGTAGCAGATTTTGTCTCTAAAATGCAACACATTAAGAACATTCCCCCAAACTCTAATTCAAATGAGGAAGAAACCTATATGGGCCTTGAGCTTCTTACAGAAAACTATACTATGGAAAAACCCCTGCACCTAGAAACTTCCTTGATTGGCACCCTTATATTGTTTGTTTTCTCAGTCTATGCCTTTCACTTAAATCTTTTAAAACCTTTGTTTAATCTGGAAATGTCTTCTGTTTACAAAAATCCTTATCAAGTACATTTTGAAAGCATACTTTGAATGATAAAAAAAAAACTCTTAAAGCAGTGTACTCCTAGACTATTTCCCTCATCCAGCCAAAATGAGAGTGGTTGTATAACATACCTAATCACCATATTCTGCACTTAAAAAAACCTGCTTCTTCATCATTCAAATAGAAGACTGTACCATCTGTGTTGTGATCAAATGATATCATTGTCCCTCTTCTTTGCAAAGATTAGGCACTCCTCATGCATTTTTATGTTCCATTTAATAAAAATTGTTTAATGCACTCATTCTCCCTTCAAATGAAAAATGGAAGCTTATCACATGTCTGACTGTCCTTACATTTTCATGCTCTATTATGTGGAAGTTGTTTCATGCACTTTCTCTTCTCTCAAATGAAAATCTGAAATAGTGTTATTTGTTGAGGCATTATGTATGGCTATTCAATATCATTGTTTAAAAAAAAACACTGTTGTAATAACATGAAACAAGATGCATTAAACAACACCTATGGCAAAAGAATACAAAATTTACAACAATATTTAGGATTTTGCAATCATGAAAATGATGTACTCAGTTGAATTGATTGAGCTCATTTAAGTCATCTGTCCACCTGTAGCTTTCAGAAAGCATATTACTTAATTGTTATGAGTGAACAGTCAGCTTGATGGCTTGATAAATGAACTCCCCTTACTCTTTCAGTTGTATAGTACTTCTTCACTCAACCCCACCTATAATGCATACGGGGTAGCATGTCAAGCTCTACCCTTGTGGGAGCCCATTTTTCCCACATGCTTGGTCTTCAAAAGATAAACAACTACATAATTTCTCCCATACCTACACAAGGAAACAAATGATGTTAGTATGAAAACAATATGTGATGATGTTTCCCTTTTTAGTTCATGCTCCTGCTCTTTTCTTTAGTTGGTTCTATGCATTGTAAGGATTGAAATATATCTTTGTTAGTATGGAATGTAGTATTATTCATATCTCGAGCTCTTAATTGACACTTTTCTCACTCTTTTGCAAGTACATTTGAGGCGAATGCAGAGTGGAGCAAGCTTCAAGGAACCAACCGAAGACCAACTCAGGAAATGAAGGATATGTCTAATGTTATCTTCTTTTCACTTTCAGTTGTACATTTCTTTTCTTGTCATGAATGGAAATGGCTAAAACCATGGCTTGTGTGGATATTTAATTTCATTCTTTCATTTCCATTTGAAAAGAAAAGCATTAAAATGAAAAGTTGTATCATCATTTGAATTTTTTCAGTCAAACGAAAACATGTAATGTGAATCACTTCATGAAATAAACAAAAGCACTTTGTTATGCTTTATCATTTGTATACTCAATTTTTTACTCCATTTGATCATGAAATATTCAAGCTTTACTTTTGAAACTCAACTTTCTCAAAACACTTGCATAACTATCATTTAAAAAATGATGAATTTAATGCAAATAACACTCAAGCATATGTAGAAATAACTTTTTTTTTCCACTTTAAGATATGACAATATTTAATCAGCTCCACCAATTGAGTTGTAAAAATTGGTAGGTTTAATGTTAGAGTTATGATGGTTGAATGGTACATATTACATAGACATCCAAATTTGTGAATCACATTCATGTTAATTAAATAATATTACTATTATTTAATTAATAAAAGCATCCCTTTGTAATTAAATACCTTACCCTCCTTAATCCTCTTTTCATCAAATAAATTAAATAAATATTACATTTATTTAATTCCTCACATGTCATTTTCATCTAACTAATCATTTCTTAATCTTTTCATTAAGGATGTGCACATGCCTAATCCTTGATTAGGATGTGTCACATCATTTGATCATAATTATCCTCTAATTCTTATTAATTAAGCCTAATCATTCTCCAAGGAATTTTTACTTTTTATTTGTCCTAGATTCCCCTCTTTATATGTGAATTTTTAATTCACATTCCATCTCAAGGCTTCTAGAACCTTGGACTTGTCACAATCTTCACATGTTGCTTGGACTTGTCACAATCTCCACATGTGACCAAGTCCCACCTTTTACCTTTTATCCTCTAGATCATCCTATGAATGTGAATTTTTAATTCACATTTATCCCCCAACCACCTTTCCTTTTCCATGTAGATTTTTGAGGAATTCAAAATTCCTCAAAGTCCCTTTCACTCCCACTTGGGGACAAGAAATCCCTTTTTGTGGAAACATCCCCCAAGGTGCATGTCCTTTTCCACCTCATGTACCTTCTTGAAACTCATCTCCACCTCATATCCCCTTATCCACTTCACCCTCCACATGTCAAGATGTGAGGGCTTGTGGGTTCTCAACCCACCATAGCCCTTCATCTTGGCCTTGTTCAATCTTGACCCTTGAATTCTCTAGAGAATTCAAATTCTCTATAAATACCCCCTCCTCAAGGGCATTTACAACACTTTTGATTTTCATAACCTTATGCTGCCATTTTGCCTTCACAACACTTTGCACTCTCACAACTACATGCTGTCCAAGTCATTTTAGATCATTCAACCATCTTTTGTCCATCATTTTGCATATTGAAGCTTGCATTTTAATCACTCAATCTATCATCTAAGGAGCACACAACCCATCCAAGCAAGGGCCAATCAAAGAAGTTTCAACAACAAGGGAGGTAAAAGTGTTTGTGTTTCATTTTATTTGCATTCCTTTTCGTTGTAACTCTCTTTTGGCTAATCTTGAGGTGTCCTTGGTGTTTTGTCTTTCATGTTTCTTAGTTAGATTCACACATTTAGAGTAGCATAAAATATCAAGGTATACAATTACAATTAAGAATTTCATTTATTATCATTTCGTTATGGGTTAGAATATGTAATGTTACCTTGTGTACCCCAAAGGACTTAGGTGATTAACTTGTATTCATTTAGTTGAATTATATGCATTGGAATCTTAATATACATAACTTATATATTTAAAAAAAAAATTGTGTTAATAGTTGTCCTTTGGGGTTTGCGCAATGGGGCATTACACATATTCAAAAAAACCTAATTGGAAATAAGGATAAACCTCAAGGGGTAGGAATTTTTGGCATCAAAATAGAATAAACAATAATAATTTCTACTTGAATGACATAACTAATTCAAGATAATTAAATCAAATGATAAAAATTAAGTATGATTAACCTAGATTATAGAGCTAAGTTGATAAACTTGTGATAAATAAATTCAAAAATTAAATGCAATGAATGGGTGTTCTTAGCATTCAAACTAATGTTGAAATATTGAAGTTGATTATTTACAAGATTGGTTATCAAATGTTTTGAATTTTATTTTCTCAATTTGGTGGTTGTCTTGAAATGAAAAGAAAGTCCCAAAATTTCCTACAATTTGACTTTGAGCACCTTAGGTTTGACCCCAATCACCAAAAAATCAAGTTCTCACATGTGTAGATATGATTTAATAATAAAAGGTATTCTGAAAATTTTAGTGCAACTTGATCTCTAGTATTTTAAGACTCTTATAAAGACTATGGTATTTTTGAATAATGTTTGAGAATATGTCAAATTATTAGGATCAAGTTGTCTAGGTCAAACCCCTAGGTGGGAACTGACTTTATGACTTTGAAGAATATTTAAAGACAAAATTCAAAGTGTGTAGGTGACTTATATGATTTTGATGTGATGAGTCCTTTTTCATTAGAAAATAAAAATGCATTCTAGATTTTTTTTATCCCTTTTCAAATATGTATTGTAATGGTATATTGAATGTTTGTAAATACAAAATCCTACTTAAAAGTCTCATTAATGTCTATCAAGTCAACTCATAATAATTTGTACAAATAAGAAGAAAAGTTGACATTCAAATTTTAAATTTATTTCAACAAAGATTAAAATTGAATTAAATCAATCTTAGATTACATAAAATTGAACCTTAAAATAAAATACTGATTTCAAAATATAAATATAAATACAAATAAATAAATATAATTAAAAAATATAGTAAATAAATATAAAAACAAGTGTCACGTAGTGGCAATGCTTTCCTTTGTAGTATTGTAATTACAGGTTTATAGAGTCAAAATAAAATATATGCAAATTTAATGAAGGAAAATAAAATTTATTTTATTTTATTTTTGTCAATTATTGTATTTTAGTTTGACTTTTTTATATTAAACAAAGCTGGAAATCAAATACAATGAAATAAAGAACAACAGTTCAACAAAGAACTGCCCAGAAATTAGAAGAAGAAATACATAAATCAGTCGTAAGGAAAAACTACTCAAAACGGCTAATAGTATATAGTTCAGCCAAAAACATCAATACAACAGTTAACAAGATACATGACAACATTCAAAAACATAAGAGACCCTTAAAATCTAAATTTGAAAAGTCTTTGAGGATGTCTAGAACAACAAATATCTCCTTCATGCAGCTACAAAAACTAAAGCTTAATCACCTCCAAATGACTTCTCTGCTTAAAGATCTTCATATTGCCACTCTTCAGTTGGGAACACAAATAGACAAACTGAAAAATGATGTCAGAGTAAAACTTTAGAATATCAACTTCCTGATGAACATGATTAGAAAACATTGACGAACATCTAGTTTTCCATATATTAAGTAAAATGACTTGTCTTATGGAATCAACAACCAAGTTATTTTGAAGACCAATGCCCAATATGGCTTCCTTCCAATACAACACATGATCAAAAATAGCAGGAAAATGAGTAAAAACAGCTTTCCACTTTCATTTAGCATGCACACAATCCCAAAAAATATGCTTCAAGCTCTCATAATGCTGACAAAAAGGACATTTGGCTGGATGGAAATTCATTTTTTTCAATCTGTCTCCTACAGGCAATTTGTGGTGTAAAATTTTCCATGACAAAATTTGAGCATTGACTTCAACGTTAGTTGACCAAATCTAAGAACTTAAGTTTTTCCACTTCCTTTCCTTGAATCTGCAATTCCATTTCATATTAAGCCTTGGATTAAGTGTCATTTTTGGGAGTAATTGCAAATAGATTTTATTCAAGGGGAAACAAAAAAACCGGTATTGATCAAGCCATTGCCAATATGTTTTTTGTTTTGTTTGTTGAGTAGTGATGGTTGTTTTTATTTGTTAGTTCCTACCTTGGCAAAGAACTATAGTGCCCACCTTGTGCTTAAACAATGATTATTAGTTTGTTTTGCAGCCAATCAAATGTACAAATTTTGTTACATAAATTCATTTACAAAATATTATTATTTTCATATTTAACTTTTGTAAAGTAGAGATGCAATTTTTTTAACTTAATATTTTTTTTAAAAATATTTATCATCAATTTTATTGGTCTAAAAATTTTAAGCGATAAGGGTGGATTTTCAGGGATTATAAACTTTTTAGCTATTTTTTAAGAATTTTTTTGAATCTTCAAAATTAGTTTACTTGTTTTTTACATTATCTTTTTTTTTTCCTTATTGATGAAATAAGAGTGAATGATTTTGACTTAAAAATTATACAATTGAATCATGATAAAATAAGATAATTTGATATACTTTGAAAAACACTTCATTTTTATCACCATTAATCATATTATTACTATCACCAAAATTTAAATTTGATAATCTTATGATTATATTTTATGGTAAAATACAATTTTTATTTTTTTAGACTGCAGGAATCGGGTAGCACGACCCCCTATAAACTGCAGGTGCGCCTGGTAAACTTTTTAACGTGACCGGCGGCGCTGGTGCGACACGCCCTCCGGTACCACGGGGCTGGGGGAGACTAGAACTTGTGACCAACCTCCTGCTACAAGAAAGATTTAGCCAACCAAGCTAGGGCCCCAACCCCGGTAAAATACAATTGAAGTTTTAAGTAGATTATATTATTTAAAAAGAGATCCAATAGATGTCAAAACATTTATACATTCTTATAAATACATTTAATCTATAACTTTTCTAAAACAAAATAAATCTTATTTTTAAAAAAATACAACTTCAAATAAATAATTTAAAAATTTATATAACAAATAGAATAATTATAAATTCAAATCACCTTTAATCATATTATTACTATCACCAAAATTTAAATTTGATAATCTTATGATTATATTTTATGGTAAAATACAATTGAAATTTTAAGTAGATTATATTATTTAAAAAGAGATATCCAATAGATGTCAAAACATTTATACATTCTCGGGTTGGGGCCCTAGCTTGGTTGGCTAAATCTTTCCTATAGTAGGAGGGCGTGTCACACCAGCGTCATTGGTCACATGAAAAATGTTTACCAGGGTACCAGAGGGTGTGTCGCACCAGCGCTGCCAGTCACGTGAAAATTTTTACCAGGGTATCGGAGGGCGTGTTGCACCAGCACCGCCAGGGCACGTGAAAAAAGTTTACTAGGCCACGTGAAATTTTTTTACCAGGGTATCGGAGGGCGTGTTGTACCAGCGTCGCAGGTCACGTGAAAAAAGTTTACCAGGGTATAGAGGGCGTGTCACACCAGTGCCACCGGTCACATGAAAAAATTTCACTAGGGTATTGGAGGGCGTGTCGCACCAGTGTTGTCGGTCGTGTGAAAAAAGTTTATGAGGTGCACTGCAGTTTATAGGGGGTCATGCTACTCGATTGCTGCAGTCTAAAAAAAAACATTTATACATTCTTATAAATACATTTAATCTATAACTTTTCTAAAATAAAATAAATCTTATTTTTAATATATGACTTCAAATAAATAATTTAAAAAAATTATATAACAAATAGAATAATTATAAATTCAAATCTTAATTACTACTATCTTATATACAATAATAAATAATTTCATATTATTAAGTAAAAAAAATATTAAATTTTTAATTAAAAAATATTAAATTAATGAACTCTAGTTGATGAGGTCATAAAAGAGATACTTCATCTCAATTTTTAAAGTGACCCGAATATAACATTATAAATAAATTCTCAACTATGGGATAAAGGATAATTGGATTTTCCTTAAAGGAGATGAACAAGTTGTATATGCCCCTCAGCTATTATTGGGTGGACCATGACCCATTTCCTATTAAAAAATAATTAATTTAATAATTTTTGATAATTTTAAAATATTTTTTTTATTATTTTGATTATAATTTTTGAATTAATTGCAAATCATAATTTTTTAAATTGATATTGCAGGTATAATAAAAAAAATTGAATCACATTACTTTGAAATTTTGGTAGATTAATTTTATGCACATAAAATTACTATTGAACATCATGAAAGGTATAGATCTATACACTATGAACTTTTTCAGCTATGCCACCTAAAACTCTATTGTACATTGACCATCAAAAATAGGTAGTAGTGAAAAAATCTGAGGAGGATATCAAGTTTTTAGGGTCAAGCTCTCCTAGATTAACCCCCTAGAATGAGGATAGGTAAGTGATCAACCAAATAACACAAATTTACTCAAGATTGTGCCATTTATCAATATGTAATTATATTACAAAACTAAATGAGAGTTGGTATGGGTATGCAAATTTCACAATTACAATAAGTAAACAAGGTTTTTCAAAAATATCCAAGTTTTTCTTTCAACAAATAAGTGTTTAAATAAAATTTTCTCAATTTGGTTTCATTCAATATTTTTTGTTCAATTATTTTTTATTATGTTAATTATTACTATTTTTCTACACATTTTGATTATAAGAAATAAGAATTACAAAAACATTTTGATTTAGAAAAGTCTAAAGATTATGAAAGCTTTTTCTTTGAAATTAATCAAATGATTGCACACATAAATCATATTTTCTAGAGTGATATTAAAAGCCAATTGTATTATCTACATAATTTATTGAGTCTTACACACCAACTTAATTTAAAGGATTATTTTCATGTTTTATTAGTTCAATTCTTTGTTGAAAAATAAGATATTCTCAAAAGATTTTTTTTTAATATATTTTTTTAAAATCTTGATTTATTTCTAATTCATTATATTTTTTCATAAAAATTAGATGTCTAATAATTATGAAACATTTAAAAATGAATTACATTATTTATTAATTCTTAGAAACTAATTTTCAATTTTATAATAGAAAAAATACATAACCTACATTTTGAGCCTCATTTATTTTACATTACTTTAAATCCATATTATTGATATATAATATCATGCAAATTTAACTATTTTAGCATACCCACTAACCCAAAATCTAAATAATATATTTAATATTTTATTATATTTAATTAAAATTTTATTCTTTATTAACTATCAAATAATTTTGGTTGGCTAAATCTTTATTGTAGCAGGAGGTTGGTCACAAGTTCTAGTCTCCCCCCACCCCCATGGTATTGGAGGGCGTGTCGCACCAGCACCGCTGGTTACGTGAAAAAAGTTTACCAGGCACATTGCAATTTATAGGGGGTCATGCTACTCGATTCCTGCAGTCTAAAAAAAAAAAAAAACTATCAAATAATTTCCACATTATATAAATAATGAGTAAAATATTTATGGTAAAAATACTAATATAATAAAAATTATTTGATTTTTTCTTTTGCTTACCATACACATATATATAACTTATTGGTTTGGCTTTTGATGGCCTAGCTTTAAAAGATCACAAGGCCCAAAAAAAGGAAGCATGTCTTGTGGGTGGTTTATGGGGTTCCCTTTTTTACTCTAAGCCTAAAAACACTTTGTAGTGGGGTCCTATGGAAGTGGATTTCTTTTATTATTATTTCTATAATGTGGGTGGTTTCAAGTAATTTATTCAACAAATAATTTTAAAATTGAAGAATTATTTCAACAATAAAATTAATGTATCAAAAAATTAGATAATATTAATTGTTTATTAATAATATTGTAGATAAATAATATAAAATATTTATCTCATAATCTATTGAATATTGAAAAGGATAAAATAGGGGGTTACTAAAATGTTTGACTTTATTATAATTCATTATGTTTACTTTTACTTTAAGAAAATAACTTTTCTTAGGTTAATCTATAGATTAATCAAATAAGATGTTTTGAATATAAACTATCAATTAAATTAATTCATTAAGTTTTGATTTTTTTTCTAAAGTTAAATTAATTCACAAGACTAGTGTTCTATTTCCAATGAAATCATGAATAAAGGAAAATCATATTTTTCAATTAGATAAACCCTCGTTATTAATCAATCATAACTATGATAAATCAAGAAGTAACCTTTGAAATGTCAAAGTGAGTCTTAGAACAAGACCAGAACATGTTTGTAAAATTCTACTTAAATTGGCAATGGTCTTCAAAGAAGTTGAAGCAACATATTTCCAAGCTATAAAACTATTAAGAATATAATATCAATTGACTAATAATGTACATATTCCTCCATAACATCGCTTAAAATAAACAAAGTAAAACTTAGCAAACACAACAAATTAAAAAATAACTATTCTAGAACTTTTTGGTAGGAACTTCATGTTAACTTTCTTAATGCTCAGACCTAATTTAAGTTTCCAGTATTTGATATCCCCATAGCATAAAAAACATAAATAGAAATCTAAAATACAAAACTAAATATATTGAGCAATTAACTACTATAGAAAATGCATAGCGGAGATAAAGACAAAATCACATACACAGTTTGACACCATTATTTTGGGTAGAAGCCCCTAGAAAAAACCTTATAGGAAAACTAGTCAAATATGAGATCTTGTATTCAATTTCAGAAAAAATACAGAGATTACACACACAGGGATTGCACATGGCTTGTCAAAGACCCCCTGTTATTTGTTACTCTCAATCTACTCTAAACTCTCAAAGAAGTTCTCATGCACCGACCTCTCACTAATGAATAATCAATTCTTTACTAGCCATACGCTCCTCACATAAATCTCTGACCTAGAATCAATGGTGAAGATTAAATCTTTCACGTTCACTTATCTAGATGCTTCTAGAGGAGATAATAAATACATATTCCTTGCTTGCTAGAGGTCAACACCAAAGCAAGAACACCATCTGAGCTACAATATTCAACACTCCCTCTTAGAGAGGAAGGTATTTTCTCCAACACCCATCTTATCACTGTAGAAGATAAATTTTCCCTTTATTAAGGCCCTCGTCATAATTTTGGCTACTTTCTCTTCTATAGGCACACATGTGCTATAACTAGACTGCTCCCTTTTGGACACAATCCCTGATTAAGTGATACCGAATGTCGATGTGTTTTGACCGATCATGGAAAACTAGATTCTCAGATAGCTTAATGCAACTTTGATTATCATAGTGGATGATAGTCGGATCTAGCTCCTAACTGAACATTGCTACTAGCAACTTCCAAAGCCATACAACCTCACACACTACCAAGCTTGCTGCCATGTATTCTACTTTCATAGAACTCGGTGCCACTAACTTTTGTTTTCTATTGAACCAAGAGATAACCCCCAATCCCAAGCTAAAACAACACCCTGAAGTGTTTTTCTTGTCCACTGCACTACCTGCCCAGTCTGCATCCATGTAACCTATCAACTTCCCTCCTTTCCCTTGAGTATACCTCAAACCATATGAGACTGTGCCATAGAGATATCTCAAAACTTGCTTTGTTCTCATCCAATGTCCTCTTCTTATTTCAACCATGAACTAGCTAAGAGTATTAACTACAAAGAAAATGTTTGGCCTCATGTTTACCAGATACATAAGAGAGCCAATAAGTTGTCTATACAAGGTAGGGTCCACTACCTCCTGACTAGAAGTGTCTACTTTCTTCCAATTCATGTCTATGGGTGTAGAAAATGGCTTACAATATTGCATCCTCAATTTATTCAAGATCTCAACTGTACATTTCCCTTGACCAAGGAAAATCTCACCATTACACTGCCATACCTCCAATCTAAGAAAATAATACATTAGACCCAAATCTTTCATCTCAAACTCTAAAGCAAGATCCCTCTTGCAATCTGCTATAAGCCTTTGTGAACTTGTCAAGAAAATATTGTCCACATATAGTACTAGAATGAGTGACTTTCCCCTAATCACTATGTAATAAAGGTTTGAATCAACTTCACTCTTTACTACACCCATTCCTTGCAAATAGTTGTCTATGCACTCATATCACGCCCTGGGTACTTGCATGAACCCGTACAGTGCTCTTTTCAACTTACACACATGAGAATCCCTTTCATGCACCTCAAAACCATCTAGTTGTTTAATGTACACTTCCTCATCCATCACTCTATTAAGGAAGGTTGTCTTGACATTGATCTAATGGATCTGCCATCCCATCTCTGTTGCAAGTGAGATCATGGCCCTGATGGAGGTATATCTAGCTATCAGGAAAAATGTTTCGACGTAATCCACTCCCTCTTTTTGAGAGAAACCCTTTGCCACAAACCTATCTTTGAACATCTCAACACTGCCATCCACAATATGCTTGATCTTATAGATCTAGTGTGACCCAACTATCTTCCTATTCTCCAGTCTAGGTACCACCTCCCAAACATAATTCTTCATGATGGAAGAATACTCTTCCACCATGGAATCCTGCCACACTTGCAACTGTGATGCCTCTTGAAAAATGGAAGGCTCCTTGTCGATAAGATTACTCATCAATGCCATGTAATTTGAATATTTTTTTGGTGGCCTTCTCTATCTGGCACTCATCCTTGGAGCACCCTTGAACTCCTAAGCATCCCAAATAGTCTGAGTAACCACTCAACTGCTATCCCTTTTTGTTGTAGGAGGTATTGATACAGTGGGTGGAGCTTCCTACTCCTCAACCTGTTCAAGCACCTAAGCACTAGTCCTTGTACTTGATCCTATACTTGTACTTGTCCCTTTGACTTGTACCTTAGACTCACTTCCCTCCTTTGGAATAATCATCTATTGATCCTCTACTACTGGCACATCATAAGATTTACGAAAGGCCTTCTCCTCCTCAAAGTGTACATCCCTCCTGACCACTATTTTCTTAATAGCTAGAATGTATACTCAATATGCCTTGGAGGTTTCACTACACCCCATGAAGATTTCCTTCTCTACAGTAGAATCAAACTTTGTCCTCTTATCAGAAGGCACATGATAATAGACAAGACATCTGAATTTCCTGAAGTGTCCTACTTCATGTTTCTTTCCTTTGAAAGCCTCTTCAAGAGTTAATCACCCTAATACCCTATGAGGAATCCTATTCTAGATGTAAATTTTTGTAGTGCATGCCTCTTCCCATAAATATTTGGGAAGATCTTGGCCATATAGCATAGCTTTTTCTACTCCCACTATGGGTCTATTATTCTGCTCCACTACTCCATTTTTTTGTGGATTGTAGGGAACCGTCAACTCCTTCTTGATCCTAAACCTTGACACAAAACTCCTTGAAGGCTTTCCTTGTCTACTCACCCCCATTGTCCGATAGAAGTACCTTAATTTTCCTACCTATGATGTTCTCCACAAGAGCTTTAAACTCTTGGAACTGACCGAAGACTTCATCCTTCATTTTTTGGAAATATATCCAATTTTTCCTGGAGAAATCATCTATGAAGGTGACATAGTATTCATACCCTATCAATGATGCTAAAGACATAGGCCCGCACACATCTGAATGCACCAAGTCTAGGATGCCCTTGGATCTATTGTCACTAGGTGGGAAGGTTCTCTTTGTATACTTCCCCATTGCACACCCCTTGCACATGTCACTATCGTTAGTTCTTGTATTTGGAAGGCCTATCACAATCTCCTTAAGCACTTTGAGTACTCCATGGTGAAGGTGAGCCATCCTTTTATGCCGTAACTCCCCTGCATCCTTTTTGTTGCTCATTGATGCCTTTAGTGACTAAAACTACAATTTGTACAACATCTTCAATCTAACCCTAATCATTTATCCTTGCTAAGAATCCTTGGGCTGTAGATACACCTTCTCTCCTCTGAAAGATACATCATATCCCTTGTCTTCTAATGTTGAGATAGATATCAAGTTCTTTGTCATCCCTGGCATGAGCACTACATCTATGAAGCTAATGGTCTTGCCTAACTCCCTTTGAAATGTGACTATCCCTTTCCCAACTGGAGTGCACCTAGACATTTTTCCCATTTCTATGTCGAATTCCATCTCCTCCTCTCTGAGATTGGAGAAGTGTTCATGATCTCCCATCATATGATATGGCACTTCACTATCAATATACCACACTCATGTGGTTGTAGTGCTAGAGCTAGAAAGGAAATTAATGAGGGAGAAGTCTTCATTGAAATTAGAAGTGAACTTGTCAATTTCTATTGAAGCTACTTTCTGAGACTTCTTCTTATCATTTTTCTTCTTGTTTAGACATTGATTGGAAAAATGTCTAGGTTGGTGACAAGCAAAACATTTCACCTTACTCATATCTTTCTTCTTTTCTCCCTGAGGATTCTTCTTGTTACCTTTCACCTTGGGCTTTCCCTTTCTTGCAAGAGCAACATTCTCTTCATCCTCACCCTTCTGGCCACTACTATCACCACTAACATAGCTCATCCTCAGCTCTTCTTGTGTAAAGTTGCTCCACAAACAATCCCACTTAGGAAGATCTTGTCGTCGAACTACTACCTTGACAAAGATATCCTATTTCTTAGAGAAACTATTTAATGTGGTCCTCACAAGCTCTTCATCATCTAGCTTCTCTCTGATAGCTGCTAGTTCATCTTTGACTTTTCTGACTCTTGTAAGGTATGAAACCACACTTTCCCCCTTATTCTGCTTGGTGTTTCATAACTTCTCCCTAAGGATTAGTTTCCTATTCAAATTAGAACTCTGGAAAAGATCTATGATGGCATCCCACATCTTATTGCATGTATCCAACTCTGAAATATGAGGGAAAATATGATCTTTAACCCCATCCAGAATTATATGCCTGGCTTTGGCATCTTCTTTATTGTATGTGGCTAACTGTATAGGATATGTCAGTATGACAATAGTTGTCGTAGCATGCTCCTTCAGTCTATTCTCCTCTAACAATAAGAGAATTCTTTCCTTCTAGACACCAAATTTTTATGCACCATCTAATCTATCTTCGACCCTCAAACTAGTTGAAGCCATCTCAAAAACCCTCAAACAATAACCTTCAATAAACTGAAGAACTCTAAAGAAATACTGACTTTGATGTCTCTTGTGTGACTAAACCCTTGATTTCTCTTCTTCAGAACTGTAGCTTTGATACCATGTTCACTTTCTTTATGCTCAGACCTCATTTAAGTTTCTAGTATTTGATATCCCCGTAGCATAAACATCATAAACAAAAATCTAAAATATGAAACTAAATATACTGAGCAATTAACTACTATAGAAAATGCACAACGAAGATAAAGAAAAAATAACATGCATAGTTTGACACCATTATTTTGTGTAGAAGCCCCTGGAAAAAACCTTATGGGAAAACCAGTCGAATATGAGATCTTCTTGTATTCAGTTTTAGCAAAAATATAGAGATTACACACACGGGGATTACACATGGCCTGTCAAAGACCCCCTATTATTTGTTACTCTCAATTTGCTCTAAACTCTCCAAGAAGTTCTCACGACCTCTCGCTAATGAATGATCAATTCTTCACTAGCCATATGCTCCTCACATAGATCTCTGACCTAGAATCAATGGTGAAGATTAAATCTTCCACCATCCATATCAACAGTTATAATCTAATTAAGTGTTCACTTATCTAGATGCTTCTAGAGGAGATAATAAATATGTTTTCCTTTCTTGCTAGAGGTCAACACCAAAGTAAGAACACCATCTGAGCTACAATATTCAACACTATGTTGCTCTACAACTCTTGATTTGGTTATGTAATGTAAATATCTTGTTTAATGTTTTTTTTAATAAAATAAGGTAGAATTCATTATAATTTTATAAATTAAACATGAATGTAGAATCATTTGAGTATTTACATATAATTTATATTATTATATAATATATTATAGTATAATAATTTCATATATAAGTGATTATTAAAAAAAATGGTAAAAGTGGTAAAATTATTATACTATAATATATTATATAATAACATACATTATATATAAATATTCAAATTTATTCTACATTCATGTTTAATTTATAAAATTAAAATGTATTCTAATTTTTTTTATTAAAAAAAATAACAACAAACATTTATACTAGTTTATTTTTGTTTTAAATATTTATAAGCAAGAAATTTTGTAATTTGATTGGTTGATTTTAAGTTTGATAGAAAATATAACAAAATGATTCTTCACTAGTACTAAAATAAATTAAAATATGATAATTATTAAAAAAAATTAAAATAGAATATCTATAAATATAGATATTTCAAATACATCTTAGTTTTATATTTTTAAATAATTTTAAAATAAAATTTCTATTTATATAGATATTTATAATAATTATTTGTATTCTTTTATTTCATTACAATAATAATATAAAACTTATTAATATATATAACAATCTAGAATAAAATATATAATAATAATAAATAATATAATTATGTATTTATAATAATTTTTTATTATATAATATTTACATTATATATTAATTATGATAATATATACCTATTAACTATGTAGAGTAAAGGATGTAATAATAAATAATATAATTATATATTGATAATTATTTGTTTATTATATAAAATTGCATTATTCTAATATATACTTAACTATGTAGGGTAAAGAATGTAATAGAAAATGTCCAGAGAAGCTCCTATACGCTACAGACCTTCTAAAGATGAACTTAACAAGCAGTCCCCCTGAAAATGAAGGAAATTGAATAATGAAACCTTCCCAGAACTTGTAAAAGACAAAATGCTGGTACTTCTCCTCTAGGAAATGAAATATGAGTATCATAAAGTAACAAGCCTATTTTTCCAATGTATTCTTAAGTAATACAAGACAAAACACAAAACTCCATGTCGATTACCATCTTTAACACCTTTTCTAACATACCAAATCAATCATATCAAAATCCAACTCATTTGAATAAAAAATCCCTACAATCTATAAACTATTTATAGAATATAAACATCGATTGCATCAATTCAACCCATTTTTAAAAGCCAATTAAATTTAGCCCTATGATTCGAGAGCATTTGATAAAATAAACGCAATTTGATCAAATCTATCGAGCCCGAGTGAAGATGGAAGTAATTAGACTTACTCAAATAATCCTCTCACCATTAGAGGATTCAGGCAAGAGTTGAGGATCCGCCTCATTTGAGGGGAAAACTGAGTTAAGAAAAGTGTAAAGAGCATTGACAACTCCTTTTCCTATAGTCTCCATGACCGTACAGCTGTCAAGAGTGAGTCCATTAGGTAGGCCCCTTTTATCTACAGTGTAAGGAAAATAGTAAAAGGAGCAAAAAAACAATCGATAAAATGGAGAAGAATGAGGAACGGTTGAGATAATTTAGTAAATTTGGTTTCTTAAAAATAGGAAAAATAATAGTTAGTTTCTGAAAAATAGGCAAAATAATAATTCATTTTCATTTTTCTTCAAAAACACGCAAAACTTCTTACCCAATGATATTGAGGAGAAGTAATTTTTATAATTTATAAAATTAAATATTTTACTTCATTTTACAAAATTAAATTTTGTTTTTTCCAAAAAAATTATTGTTTTTGATTAAAATTAAGCTATTAATAACTAATTAACTAAGAAAAACAAAACTCATTGCAATAATATTGCCAAGTACTAATAACACTCAACTACTTTTAATATTCATTGCATCAAAACCAATTTCATAAAATAAATATAAAGCTAAAAAAGAAAATGGCATGAATAAACTAATGATGTAGCAACATCCCGTACCGCACTAGAATGGAAAAATCTTAAAACTTGATAATTGGTTATAGAGACATTTAATTGAGATGTTTTCATGGAAATGTCTAAGTGAACAAGAGTGTAGGCGAAATAAAGCTAATATCGTAACAGTTAGATTCTGTTGTATTTAATTATTGTAATTATGTAGGTGAGCAAGACCTGTGTTGGGGTCTACACGGTGATGATTGCACAGGATTCCTTGGGTGAACCCATGATTTCTTATATAAAGTGGGCCTACACTCTTCTCAGATTCTGTGATGTCTTTAATTATAGGAAGTAATCAAGAGTTTTTTATGATGGTGTCTGCCATGATCGTGATTTCTTGTATAAAGTGGGCCTACACTATTCCCTGCAAGCGGTTTTCCAGAAAACCACGTCTACTAATTTAAGATTTATGTGGTGTAATTGACTTCTGTGGTTGAACAACTCTCCTCAGACCCTTCTATGTTTCTTCCACGCAGTTTCTGTATGGAAAACAGTCTTTGACCGCACTTTCTTCAATAGTACTTCCTCCTTTTACAAATACTTAGCACTTCACCTCCTCAACAAGAAGACTCCTTTCGTTCCACTTTATCTTTCTAGTTTTTTCCCCTATGAAAGTTGAAATTCAATTCCATGGCATCTACTTCCACTTCTTCTAGTTATCAACCACACATTGAACATACATAGGCTTCTCAAGGAGCTGCTCCATCCCCATCTACTTCTGCTCCACTCCTAATCAGAACCCTGTTTTCATCCTATTTCAGTTGATGTTCTTTCTTTCTCTCTCTATTTTCAATGCAGTCCAATTCTATGGCATCTACATCTACCACTAGTACTCAACTAAAGAATGAGGTTACAAGAACTTTTCAAGGACTCGCGCCATCTCCATCTGCTTGTGTCGCATCATCTTCACAAATGAGGAGGCAGTATGATGTATTCGTTAATCATCGTGGGCTTGATGTCAAACATACTTTGGCCACCACTCTCTATAGAATGTTGAATGGGATGGGACAGGGAGTTTTCCTGGATTTCGAAGAGCTTGTTTAAGGGATTCCTTACCTAGAAAAATATAAGAAGCAATGTGCAGTGCTTCACTTCATATAGCTATATTTTCTCAAAATTATGTACAATCCTCATGATGTTTAGTGGAGTTGTCATTTATGATCAAAACAGGCATTAAAATAGTTGTTGTGATGATGTTCGATATGAAAAAAGAGTCTATGTGGATGCATTTTTGTAGCATGAAAAGAAAGCTAGATACACCTCAAAAAAGCTCCATGAGTGGAAGAAGACACTCAATAGTGTCTCATATTGATCTAGGTGGATCCAGAACACCTAAAAATTTCAGAGTCTCAGAATCTCACATAATCAACATCATCACGTAGAGCTCACTAACATGGTCCTGACACAACTTGAACGGGCTCAAAAGGAGTTTATATGCAAAAGTTATGTGTAGTCAAAGGTCGGTCAAACAAGCGAATCAAGTGGTCAAAAGGGCAAAAAATTGGTCAACTCCAAATTTTACAAAAAAGATAGTGTCAAGTCAAAGAGCTCATCATGCTGATTCCAGAACTACTTTCGGTTTCGAAAACAGACTCCGTATGTGAAAATTACGACTAGTCAAAGGTTGGTCAAAAGTTTGTCTTTGGTTGACTTTGATGACATCAGCAAGGTGACATGGCAGGTGGTGACGTGGTAAGAGTAGTGAGTTGGCATAAATTTGGAATAAACCATATTTGTTAAAGAAAAATATAATATGGTTTAAAAATTAAAATGATTTTATGATTTAAAGGAGGATTTGGTGGGATTTTATCCCTTGAAATCCTCTTGCCTTGCCCATAAAACAAGGAAAGAAAAAAATCCATAAGCTCATGTTTTAAAATTAAAACCCCCTATTAATGTTCATAACCCATAGTTCTAAGTTATCTTCCCCATTTAAAACCAATTACCCCTTTTTTTTAATAAACCCCTAAATTTAAGGTAAATCTCTTATTTTTAAGGGGATAAAACCTTATCAAAATAAAAGATAACCTCCAAACAATTAAAAAGCCCCGATAACCTCACAAAGGGCTAAATAAAATATTATTTAAAATTTATTTGTGGGTTAATGTTAATTTGAGATTTATTTTAGGTGTAATGGGGGGATTTTTCCAAGATTCATTTGTAAAAAGGGAAGATATATGGTAAAAAGGGAAGATTTTCAAATATTTACAAATATTATGGTTAGAACCATAATAAGTAAATATAATTGTATAAAAGGGGGTGTTTTGGAGACATTGGGACATTGGAAATTATTGTGTGGTGACTTGAAAGTATTTTTATGCTTTTGAAGAAAAGTGGAAAATTGTTGAAGGAGAGAAATTGCAAGGTGTTATAATACACCAAAAATTGTAAAAGTGAGAGTTTGTGAGGAATTGTATGCAGGTTCTAAAGGCTTGGGTCTTGTAACAAAGCATAGTTTTGCTTGGCATTATCAATAAAGTAGTCTCGACATTGAGAAGCGGAACTGAACACGTAGTCCTTTGAAGGACGAACTCCGTTATCAATCTACGCATTGTGATCCTTCTATTTCTTTGTCTCATTCTTCTCTTTTCTATCTCAAATTCTCTCTAGGTCAATTTAGTTTGTTTTTCAATAATTGATTTTAAAGTGTACATTATTGTAATTTCAACGGTTAAAAAATATAATCATGCAATAGTGTCTAGATCGGGGAATTTTGTAATTGGAATTAATTTGCAAGTTATTTTGTAAACCACTAATTACAGATCACATATAATATTGGTCATCTTGTTAAAAACATGGAGTAAGTATTAATTGTTAACTTTTTGTAGCTTGGACAAGTGTCTCCATTCCCAAGAAATATTTAATTTATTAATTAATTTTTCTAGAGACTTCTAGAAAGGAGTTAGTTGTCTAGATAATTATTTAATTAATTAATTGATTCTTCTAGAGATTTCTAGAATCCAATTAGTTAGGGTTTGTTAGAGCCTAATTAATCTTAGCCATTGATTGAGATTAAATCATGGCCTTTGGTTTTTCAATGAGAAAAGTATAAAAGAGGGTGAATGGGAATTTGGAGAACACACACTTAAGAAGCATTTGCAGTGATAGAAAATAAATTTGCAATGTTAGCATATAGTTTTGTAGTGATGGAAAAGGCGCAGTGAAAGCATTGGGCACAACAACAGTGGAATTTCAACATGAGAAATTGAGGAAAGAATTTCTGGAGAAGAATATTGTCGAAGCTCTACGAGTAATAGGCAAGTAGTTTATGTATCTCTTGATTTTCTAAAGTTTAATAAAATTCCTCATCTACAATACTAGTTTTCCCTTCGGGGTTTTTCCAGGGACAATTTGTCCAAAAATATTGTGTTCATTATTTTACATGTTTTCTTCTCTATTCCTGTGGTTTTATTTGTGAAATTGTAGTTGTGTTATTTTTCAATATTTGTTGTGAATTAATTTTTGGCAATCAAATAATCTATATTAGATAGGAGATTAATAATCAGTAACTACAACAGAATTTTCACATGGTATCAGAGTTGATCTGAGGGCAGAAAAGGCTTAGTGTAGGCATGGGAAGAAAAAATTGATGGTTTATAAAACCCAGTTCAACCTCTTCAGATTTATTATTATTACTTTATCTTTTGAGATGGCCTCAACAAGTTTAAGAGATCAGGAGAGATTGGATAAATCCTTAAATTTTGGTGTTTGAAAAGCCAAAATTTCTTTATTGTTGGAAGAGAATGGTATCAAGGAATATGTGACCAATGATGTAGCTATACTTATAGATCCAACACAACTCTTAGCATATAAAAATGAAGATGCCAAGGCAAGGAGGTTGATTCTTAATGGAGTCAAGGACCATATTGTTCTGCATATCATAGAGTTCGATACAGTGAAGAAGATGTGGGACGCCATTCTAAATTTGTACCAAAATGCTACCACTAATCGGAAGCTAATTCTCAGAGAAAAGTTGAGGAATACTCAGATGAACAAGAGAGAAGATGTTACAAGTTACCTCACCAAAATTAGACTTGTCAAGGATGAGTTGGAAGTTGTTGGAGATAAACCAGATGATGATGAGCTAGTATGTATAGCCCTAAATGGGATTACTAAGCAATGAGATGTCTTTGTTCAAGTTATCAATGGACGAGACACCTTACTGAGTTGGGATCAACTATGGAGTGACTTCACTCAGGAGGAGTTTAGACTAAGTCTTGTTAGTGGAACCAACATTAAGAGTCAAAAAATTGAGGCAGAATAGGAAAATGTTGCCCTAGTAGGAAAAGGGAAAGCTAGAAGAAGGGGTCTAGCAAAGGATCAAAACCACAAAGTGAGAAGAAGGACTTGTCTAAAATCAAGTGCTATGGCTGTAACAAATTTGGCCACTATGTCAGTGATTTCCCACAAAGGAAGAAGAATGAGAAGAAAGGAAAGAAGCAGATGATAGCTTTAGTAAATGCAGATGAGCTCTCTAGTAGAATGGAGGATGAGTTTGCACTCATAGCTTGTATGGTTAGATGAACCTGATAGGACCATGTTTGGTATATAGACAGTGGGGCGTCATTTCATATAACAGGAGTTAGAGAGTACTCCAATTATAAGGAGGACATTAGAATCTAGATTTCTATTGGGAACATGTACAAACTCAATCCAGTTGGGAACTAAAGTGTTCTATTTCAGAGGGAGAATGGCAAGTTGATTCCCATTCATGATGTGTTGCATGTTCCAGGCTTGGGTATAAATCTGATTTATGTATCTGTCCTTCAGGATAAAGGTTACAATGTACTCAAGATTAGAGGGGAAAATACATTGTTAATCAAGCATAAGGATTGGCAATCATCCATAGCTATTGGAGTTAGAAGCGGCTGACTTTACAAGTTGCAGTTTGATACTCATAAAACATTGATGAGCAAAAAGTAATTCTAGAGATCAAGGAGAGCTATGGCATGGGAGGATGGGCCATATACATCATGAAACACTTAAATTGCTTCGTGAGATAGTGATAGGTGTTCTAGAGGTGAGCACAGAGCATGATGATGTATGTAAGGGATGTGTATTGGTGAAGTTTGTGAAAGCACTTTTTCAAAGGAGTGGAACTAGAGCCAAGGGTGTTCTTGATCTAGTACATTCAAACATATGTGGACCAATGTCGATGAAGTCTCTCAAAGGATATGAGTACTTTGTTACTTTTCTTGATGATTTCTCTAGGAAGACTTGGACATTCTTCTTGGAGACCAAGGATGAGGTCTTCAATCACTTCCAAGAGTTCAAAACTCTTGTGGAGAATTTAACAGGCAGGAAGATAAAGGTTCTTTGGTCAGACAATGGAGGCAAGTACAAAGGGAAAGAGTTTCAGGATTTTTGTACCAGGGAAGGAATCAAGAGAGAGTGGATTTTTCCTTACAACCCATAGCAGAATGGGGTTGTTGAGAGGAAGAATTGGTCTATATCAGATGTAGCAAGGGCTATGTTGTATGACTAGGATATGCCATGTTACTTATGGGCAGAGGCATGCAGTACAATAGTAAACATACAAAATAGGGTTCCACATAAGGTATTGGGCAAGATGACACCAGAGGAGGCATTCTCAGGGAAGAAGCCCAATGTCAGCCACTTTAGGATATTTGGGAGTTTGGTGTATTGTCATATTCCATGGCCTACACGTTCCAAGTTAGATCGGATAGTAGAGAGAGGGTACTTTGTGAGGTATAATGAAACCTCAAAGGACTATCAGATATTTATTCTAGGGACTAGGAGGATTATAGTTAGATGTGATGTCAAGTTCGTGGACGACAAAGTGTTTAGGAGGTATAGATATGTACCAATAGATGATCAGAATGAGTAGCCAACAGAAGCTCCAAGGATCATTCAATTGGATCAGGGGCAGTGAAGCTCGAGTATAGTTACTAGTACAAGCACAGGCTCAGATGTTGAGAGTTCATAGAGTATGGAGCAACAAATGCAATAGATCCAAGAGATGTATCAGGAAGACATGGAGATTGATACTTCACCCACTACAGTTGGCAGTAGGAACCAACAAACACATAGGGATTCTCAGTAGTTTGTGGAAGCTCCTAAGACGAGTAGAGGATAGTAGAGACAACCAATCAGGTATAATGACTATATGGCATTAATTAGTTAGTTGGTAGATAGTGATCCTTCTAGCTATCAGGAGGCCACACAATAGCTAGTGTGGAAAGATGCTATGGTTGAGGAATATAACTCAATAGTGCAAAATGATGCGTGGGATGTTGTTTCTAGATTGACAAATAGGGCAATGGTTGGATTTGCTAGATCTATAAGATTGAGCATGGTGCAAATGGTAGCATCAAGAAATACAAGGCAATGTTTGTGGCTAAGGGTCTCTCTCAAAAGGAGGCAATTGACGATGAGGAGACATTCACTCCAGTGGCTAGGTATACTTCTATACGAGTCGTGATCTCACTTGTAACACAGATAGGATGGCAAATCCATTAGATGGATGTCAAGATGACATTTCTTAATGGTGAATTGAAAGATGAGGTATACATAGAACAACAAGAGGGATTTGTAGCACACAACAACAAAACCCACGTCGATAGATTGAAGAGAGCTTTGTACGAACTTAAGTAGGCTCCCATAGTGTGGTATGAGGGCATTGATAGATACTTGTAGGGAATGGGATTTATGATGAGTGAAGTGGATACTAACCTCTACTACTTGGTGGTTGGGGGTGGGGTTTTCATCCTTGTTCTATATGTGGATGACTTATTTTTAACAGGTTCATTGGGGCTCATAGAGGAGTGCAAGAGGGACCTTGCAACAGAGCTTGAGATGAAGGATTTGGAGCTTATGGCAATAAACTACTTTCTAGGCATAGATGATGAGCTCTAAATATGTTCATAACTTGAGTGTTATGATGTATTTTTAATACTCTTACTTTTATTGTTGATGGTTACTTAAACTCCTTGATTAAAGACTTTTTATCTGGAATTGGGTAGTATCCTCTAGCAAAGCATTCCTATGTTCCTATAGCCTAATACCTCTATTAATTACCTTTTTGACCTCCCGCATGGCTGATGTATGCATATAATTTTTGGATAATGGAATAGGTTTAATGTGCGATTAATAGATGTATATCATGTTATTGGTATGTGTTTTTTCTTTCGCTTTTGTTGCCTTGTATATCAGAGGTTGTTGAAAGGAGCATGAACAAATCAAGCGCAAAAAATCTCAACACGATTGAAGAAGTTGTTCCAATCATGGTCCATTGACCGAATCGTTGGGAAGAAGCCTAAAAGGTCATTAATCTAGGAAGATTGGATGCTATATTCTCTTTGGGCCATGTTGAATAGATATACTTTCATTTATGAGAGGTCTGTTCCGCAATTTCAGAATGCTTTTATGACCACGTCTTCCTTTGTTAGTTAGTTGCTTTTCATATAAATAATTGTTCCTCCTGTGTGAGTGAACAAGGAATGAACAGTGTGTATTAAGATTAGTGTTGAATAAGAAATAGAGTTATGAGTTAGTTTTCTTTTGAACAGAGTAACCAATGTATATGATTTTGAGTTCATGAATAAAGTTTGATGAAGTTTTGAGTTCACTTCTTGCATAAACTGGTTGATGCTTGCTAAGGGGGCCCACTTAGTGAGTAATCTGTAGTAAGTTGTTTGTAGTTAGTTGTTCATTTTCTATTAATTATCAGTTATATTCTATTCCTAAATATTTCAACGCAAACTCAATCATATATTGTTCCTGCAGCATCGGGAATCCATCCCTGTGTTTGTTCCTACAACATAAGGCCAGTTTATAGTTTGTTCCTTAGTCATAGCTACTATAACTTCTGTTTCGATTAAGTTGTGTTTAAGTTAAAAAGCTTTACATTACATTCCTACAGCATAGGTAGAATTCCTTAAAAGCATTTATTTCTAATAGGTTGTGACTAGAAACTAGTTCTTAGTGCACATACAGTGCCACTCCATTTCAAGTATATGTTCCTTGGTTTGACAATGTAAATGAACGACCATGAGAAGATGTTAGTCGCCTACTAGAATGTCCAATTCCTAGGTTAGGATTTGTTGTGACTTTTATATCCTTTTATGGGCGCGACCATTTTTTGCGCCATTGTTGGGGATGGTGTCAAGCTAAGAACCTATCATAGTCATTGTTAGCAGTAGTTTAGTGTGTTTATTTACGTATTTTTGAATTCCTTAAATTTTAGTTAAGTTCATTGCATGAACAGAAGAAGAGACGCTCTAGGAAGATTCCTACCTAACCTTCTGGTCATTGATAATAATTTGGAACCACTTTTTAATCTATCTGAGGAAGAAGGAGACCAGAATATCAATCCATTCGCTAAAAACTTGTTTGAAGAATTGCCATTTTATCCATCTGACGAGGAATGTCAAGAAAATTCATTTGCTTTGATACTCAATCTAGCAAATATGGTAGCTAATCTAGCTAATCGACCTCCTGCTTATGAATTACCCATTACTGATCAGGAAGATAATGATAACCTTAAGAATATTCCCTCTTCATTACTTCCCAAATTCTATGGACTAGTTACAGAAGACCCAAACACTTTCTTGTTTGAGTTTGACATCCTCTGCACAACTATGATTACACTTCAGATGCTCATAGACTGAATTTGTTTCCTGCTACTTTGAAGGAGGGAGCTCTTAGATGGTTTATGAGTTTAGGAAGGGATGCTGTTAATAGTTGGGTAGCCATGCAAACAAAATTTCTCAAGAAATACAAGTATTGTAAGAGTGGTAGTAAGGGAGATGATATATTCAGAATTCAACAAAAGGAGGATGAAACCCTTGAAGACTATATCTCAAGATTTTTGTTTTCCCTGAAAAAGAATTTAGACCATACTCTCAATAAAGAATCTCAAAAATTACTTTTTCTAAGGGGAATAAGTGACTCCTATATAGATGCCCTGGACCTGATGGCAGGAGGTGATATAACCCAAGTGACTTGGGATGATATCAAGAACATATGCCGCAACTACTCTCGAGCAATTGTTAAGGATAGAGGTCATCAAGCTACAGTGGGAAAGTCTTCTTCTAATGGAGTTTCATGAATGGAGATCACAAATTTGCTGTCTGATTTCAAGCAAGATATCATAAACAATATGGCTATATAGTTGGATACTATGCAAGCTCGGAAGAAACATGAGGAAGTTGAAGCAATCTTGGCCGAGTTCTGTCCACATTGCAGATAGAAGAAATGGGACTGCAGATGCAAAATGGTGGCTAACCTGGAGGCTAAGCAATTACCTACTAATTTTAAGCTAGTAGAAGGTGATGATGACCAAGTATTCTTCGTTGCACAAAGGCGACCATGGGTTCAAAGATAAGGTATGCCTCAAGATCCTTTAACTTTTGGTAATCCTTATTCTAATTATAATAACCAATGGCAACCTACTTATGGTCCATCACCACCTTGGAATACTTCTCAACCACAATGGCCTAATTATCAGAATCCTCAATGGCAATCTCCTTAAGGAGGTTGGCAGTAGCCATAAGGACAACAGACTCCACCCCAAGGAAATCGATAGCATAATCCTCAATGGAGAGGTTCTCAGTAATGGCAGAACCAATCCCCTGGGTTCCTGCAGCCTTTGCAACCATAACCTTAGGCCCTTGTGCCACCTCCTACAACAACTGCAACAAATACTAGCCCTCCAAAACAAACGCCTATGCCTATGTATTTTGCAGAAGCCAATCAGTATCCTGCTTATGACCTGAATATTAATGATATCCATCTTAGGTCTGGAACCACTCTTCTTACTCCACAGCCTCCAATAATTACTAAGATTCTAGACTCTGCCACTGAACAACTTACTGATCCTACAGAACATATACCTATATCAAATATAGTCTTTAAGGATCCTGTCTTGTAAAATCAAGCCAAACCACCTTTTCCTCAGAGGTTGCAAATTACTACACCTAAATCAATAGAAGAGCCTATCTTTGATATTTTAGATCAGCTGAAAGAATATACACATTCAAATTCCCCTTTTCCAAACTATTAAAGATGTTCCCATTTATGGAAAAACCATTAAGGAGGCCTGTTTGAAGAAATCTGGAAGAAAAAAAAAGGATCCCCAAACTATCCATGTTCTAGGATAGTTAGCAGACATTATGTTAGGGAAAGTAGTCATTCCAAAATATGCTGACCTTGGGAGTCCTATGGTACAAATAAATATTAATGGCTAGATTGTAAAGAATGTTTTGATTGAACTTGGTGTAGCCATCAAATGTAATGACCAAGCATACTATGGAGTATTTGAATATCCTAACCATTCATTCTACACCTACCATCTTGCAACTTGTTGATAGTTCCACAATAACACTTGATGGAATGGTAGAAGATGTCATTGTCACTCTTGAGTCTTGGGAATACCCAGCTGACTTCACCATATTGTCCACTAAGGCAACTTTGGGAGGATATCCTATCATCCTAAGTAGACCATGGTTAGCAACAACTGATGCTTCTATAGGATGTCATTTAGGAGACATGACAATTTCTGATGGTCAGTCAACAAAGAAATTGGCTTTATACCCACCTGCCAAGCCTCAGCTAGACTTGTCTCAACCAATTTGGCCAGATTTAGGAGAAGAAACTAAAGAAGTCAATTCATTGGCTTAGCTAATGATGCTGAAAATTGATCCGTTTTCCCAACTTCAGAGTGAGGATGCCCAACTTTTACATATTTTGTAGTCCAACCCTAATATGAGTAGCCCATTTGTTCAAGATAGCTGTCTTTAGTAGTTTTTCCTACACAACAACTGAATTTTGAGAGCTCGCTACCTAAATTTCTTGCAATCTTTCACAATTTGCTCCCACAAGAGATTCAGACACCACCTTTATCAGTAGCCTCCATGAAAGATCTTACCAAGCAAATAGAATTGTCTCTAGGCCGTTGTTTAAACATCAATAGTAAGCTACCTCAATCTCAACAAACTCCCCTAGTCAAAATGCTGCAAGACCAACACAGAGCTTTTGCATGGGACTATGAGGATATGAAGGGAATTGATCCTCAAATATATACTCATAGGATCTACATTAAAGAAGACTGTTCACCTGTTAGGCAACCTCAAAGAAGAATAAATCCAGCCCTCAGGGAAATAGTTAAAAATGAGCTTCAAAAATTACTTGATGTTGGTTTTATCTACCCCATTTTTAATAGTCAATGGGTCTCTCCACTGGTAATTGTTCCTAAAAAGGGTGGAAAATGGAGAGTTTGTGTAGACTACAAGGAGTTGAACACAACTAAAATGGATCACTTTCCACTGCCATTTGTTGATTAAGTGTTAGACTCGTTGTCTTGTAAAAAGTATTTCTCCTTTTTGGATGGATATAGTGGGTATAATCAGATTAAAATTGCCCCTGAAGATCAAAACAAAACAACTTTTACCTATCCATGGGGAACTTTTTCCTACTCTGTCTTATTTTTTGGCCTGTGTAATGAACCTGCAACATTTCAGAGGGCAGTGATTAGTATTTTTACTGACATTTCTCATGAATGTATGGAAATTTACATGGATGACTTCACTACTTATGGAGTCACATTTGAAGAAGCATTAGTAAATTTGGAGAAATTATTGAAAAGATGTAAGGAGCAAAATCTGTCTTTGAATAGTAAGAAGTGCTTTATGATGATGCAAGAGGGAATTGTTTTAGGCTATCATATCTCTCAAACAGGAATTCAAGTTGACCCTACAAAAATTGAAGTCATTCTAACTTTGCAAACACCTATGAAACAAAAGGATCTGAGAAGCTTCCTTGGACATGCTGGATATTATAGAAGATTTATTAAATATTTTAGCAAAATAGCCAATCCATTATATGCCTTATTGACTAAGGATTCTGAAATTAATTGGACTAAGGCCAGTGAAAAATCTTTCCTACAGCTCAAGAACTTACTTACTCAGGCACCTATTTTTCAAGGATCAAAGTGGAGTCTTCCCTTTCATATTCACACAGATGCTTCTAATTATGCCATAGGAGCAGTTTTAGGATAGAAAGAGAATTCTATAGAGCATGCCATATATTTCATCAACAAAAACCTTCAAGGCCCTGAGTTAAACTATACTGTCACAAAAAAGAATTGCTAGCAGTTGTGTATGCCTTAGACAAGTTTCGACATTATATAACTGGTTACCAAATATTTGTTCATACAAATTATGCAGTAATAAGGTACCTCATGAATAAGCCTGCCATATCTAGTAGATTAGCAAGATGGCTCCTATTGTTGCAGGAGTCTGATATCATAGTTATTGATAAACCAGATCAGGCTAATGTGGTGGCTGATTTCTTATCAAGACTTCAAACAACTACACCTATCGTACCTGAGCTAATTGATGATAGCTTTCCTGATGAACATTTGTTTTCAATTGCTACTCACACACCATGGTATGCAAATATTGTGAATTATTTAGTAGCAAACAAAATCCCAGCTCACTTCTCACCAAAGAAAAGGAAATTGTTGATAGAGAAAAGTTTTAACTTTTCATGGATTGCAGACTGTTTATTTTACACAGGACCTGACCAAGTCATGAGGAGGTGTGTTAGGGAAGATGAGACCTATGACATATTGCATGCTTGTCATGATGAACCATGTGGTGGGAACTTTGCTGCCAAAAGAACATCTATGAAAGTGCTTACAACTGGATACTATTGCCCCACACTACACAAAGATACTATAGCTTACACCAGAAAATGTAACAGATGTCAATGCATGGGGAGACCAACAAGGTCTGATGAAATGCCACTTTATCTTCAAGTGGTAGTCACCCCCTTTGACAAGTGGGGCATGGATTTTTTTGGGCCTATTGATCCTTCATCCAATGGAAAGTCATACATCTTGGTTTACACTGATTATATAACCAAATGTGTAGAAGTGAAAGCAATGACTCATGCCCAAGACAATAAAATTGCTAAATTTTTGTATGAGCAGATTTTTACTAGGTTTAGAGTCCCAAGGGAACTTGTAACTGATCAAGGAGCTCAATTTACATCAACCTTAGTTATTGCATTGATGAATGATTATAAGATCAGACATAAAATCTAGCCCCTATCACCCTCAAGCCAATGGTCAGGTGGAGGTTACCAACTGAGAAATTGAAGCCATCCTTACTAAGATAGTTCAGATACACAAGAAAGATTGGAGCAGTCATCTTCCTGAAGCAGTTTGGGCCTATAGGATAGTATGGAGAACAACTACAGGGTTTACTTCTTTTGAGTTACTCTATAGAAAAACTGCCATGTTGCCAATTGAGTTTGAGCATAAGATTTTAAGGACTGCTCTCCAGCTTAACATTGATATTTTGGAAGCACAAAAAGAACGCCTCCTACAGCTGAATGCATTAGATGAGATGAGGAAAGTTTCCCTACAGCATACCGAAGCTATCCAGCAGCAAAGGAAGAAATGGCATGACCAACATATTAGAACTAAATAATTTTTTGTCAGTGATTGGATGCTGCTCTATGATTCCAGATACTAAGAAAATCAAGGTAAACTCACAACACGATGGATTGGTCCTTATGAAGTTGCAAATATATTTGATAATGGTTCGGTACAATTGACTACAATTGATCTAATCTGATTCAAGTTAATGGATAATGGACACCGTCTTAGGTTGTATCATAAGCTCGCAACAAAAGAAGAATTTATGAAACAGTTTGTTTCGCCGGCATCCACCAATTTTCCTGCAGCAAAAGGCTTAGGCCTTTCTCCTACAGCATCTCTATAAAATTCCACATTGCATGCCCATAATAAAGGTTTCCTTTTTAAGGAAACCACTTTCTTCATTTTCCCACCCATCACCATCACTCATTCATTTCTTCTTCTTCCATGTCATCCATCCTACCGTACCACCTTCATTTATGGTTTCACTCTCAGTTGTCATTTCATGATGTACGATGGTATTTCCTGACATATGCGACAACTCATTTCAAGGTACGCAATATAAATTTTGTTATAACATCTTTCATTTATTTCATTTATCTATTGATTACTATGCATGTGTCGGTCATTCCGTCGGCTCCTTTCCTATCAATCCACACATGTGTGGACACATGCCACATTTTAAGTAGGGGGTGGGGTAATTCATTTTCAAACTTTTCCTCATGTCGCTTTCACGTTTACCAAAATAATTATTCTCGTGTACTTTCTAAGTACGAATGCGAGCTATTATCCTAAGAAACAAGTTAACTGCTTGGTTTAAATAGTTATTAAATCATTTCATGCAAATATCTTTTTTTGTCATTCTTGGAAAGTAAAGAAAAGTGCAGCAAGACAAAAAGAAATATTTTTCAAAATTTCAAAAGCAGTTTGAGTTTGAGTTTTAGAGATTTTTTGCAAGCATATTTGGTGAGTATGGGTGGTCAGTTGGTGAGGCATGAGCCTGTAGCTCATGAGGTCTTGACACAAAATCCTCAAATAGTTCAAACATTCAACAATTGTAGCTAGCTGAACTATTTCCTAATGATTGATTCTTTTAATGAAGAAGCTGCATGTAAATTTTCAAGAACTCTTTCAAAGGGTGTGGCTATAGTATGGGGTTTGACAGTAGCTGTGACAGAAGAGAGGATTGCAGAGGTAACTGGGCTTTCGGTAGTGGGAGAAAACTTTCCTTTAGGGAGAGATGTTGTCTCTGCTAGGGCAGAGTTCACCATACCAATTGATGGACCCTTGGAGGTTTCAAAGCAAGGATGCAAATGGGTGTCACTACCTCCTCCATACCCTGAATATGCCTCCTTCATAATCAAGTATTTGACTTGTGAGGGACATTTTTCCTATTTGCATTCCTATCATTTTAAACTACTGAGTCATATGAGGCACGGTTTAGCTATTAATGTCTCAAATTTTTTGGTAAATCTTTTGAAAAATAGTGCCCATAAAACCCAGAGGGGTAAAGACAACTTTATCACCCATCATGGCCTTATCAAACTCTTGATTGAACATTCCTTGAGGGATGCATCACCTCTTTCTTGGCAAGAATTTGTTTTCGGAAAGGGTTTACAACCCCTTGAACCTCCTAGAGCACTTCTTGCACGGCCTAAGAAAAAGAAAATAAGAGTTGAATCTACAAGTAGGAAAGCAGAGTAAGAATCATCTGCTCCTGCAACACCTAGCCCTGTAGCCTCCACACTTGAATCCTCTACCTGAGTACAAACCAGGTCTACCGCTAGAATAGAAAAAGGAAAAAAAAAGTAGGAGAGTCATCCAGGCTAGAACAAGACCCCAGAGTTGGACCCACGTGTTCGAAAATGAAAACTCTTTACTTCATAATCTCCTGCAGTGTCTTCCCCTATTTCAGTCTCTCCTGTAGCAACACCTGTTGCCACTTCGATTTCGCTATCTTCTTCTCCCGCCGAGTCTGAACCCTCTGGACCGATTAGGAAGAGGAAAGCCACAAAAACATCCTCTGTAACTGCTACTCCAAAAAAAATTTCAAAAAGAAGTTCATCAAGAAAACAACAAAAGGTTACCACAACCTCCGCTCATCCTGAAACTATAATAATTCTTGAGGACTCTGAAGAATCCATTCATGATGATTCTCAGAATGTGTCTGAAAATATTCCACAAAGCTCATCTGTTGTTCCTAAGGAAGCACAATCTAGTAATGTTAATGAAGGGAAGATGCCAAATCTTGATGACTTGGCTGAAGCAGCTGAGAAAATTTTAGAAGCACAATCTTCTCCTATACTACAACAGGAGTTCATCTTGCAACAAAGAGAAGACCAGCTTGAACAGCTTGGAATGACTAATGACATTCCATTCCCCCCAAAAACTTGCAAAGCCTTGGTTGTTTACAAAAGAACATTACTGATTGAGTACTTGGAATTTCTTAAGATTACTTGGAGACCTGTTACATTCCAGACTTTAATTTTCTATCACTTAGCCAGAACTGACATGCAACAAAGTCTGTGGGAAGAAGAAAAGAAGAAACTGAAAAAGGAAATTGAAACACAAAAATAGGAAATACAAGACATGAAAGACAAAATGAATGAAATGATGAAAATAGTTGGAAAAATAATGGAATTTAGGCCATCGCCTAGAGTGTATGCAATGTGTCTTAAAGAACAATTCATTTGGTTTCAATTAATGAGGATTTCAAGGAATTTGGATCCTGACATTCACACGGCCAAAGAATTGTATGATGCATATTAGGTAGCCCCTAATTGGCTAAGAAATTCTTTATGTGAATTCTATCTACATGGTTTGCTTATTCCTGCCGAGACAAAGTGGAATCCCCTTACAATTTTGTGAACTTGGCTTTCTGTTACATATGGATTCCAAGATCCTATAGCAAGGAAGAAGGTATTTGATATCAGGAAATAGGTATATAATGAATTCAAACATCAGACATATTTGTGTTTGAATCTTGCATGTTCCAAAATTGAGAAAAGATGGGAGAAATTGATAGTTTGTCTGAGAAAATCCGAGCCTCACAACCCTCTAAACTTCACAACAACCATCAGAAGAACAGAAAGATTTATGCAACTTGGTCTATAGAGCAGATTTGAATTGTGGTTACCATTGAAATTTCAGCCTCCAATCTTGATGTGGCCACTGTATCCTTATTCGGCTAAAGATGTCAATGAAGATGTAGAAAACCGCAGATATGAAAGGTGGTAGAATTTTAGAGGTTTTTCCTATAAGTTTGGGACTTCACTGCAAGGCCATGCTACGCCTATAGATTTCAGAGATGCTAATAGAAAAGTCAATGCTAGAGGACCATCATTGGGATAAGTAGGGGGTAGATGATGAGCTCTAAATATGCTCATAACTTTAGTGTTATAATGTATTTTTAATACTCCAACTTTTATTGCTGATGGTTACTTAAACTCCTTGATTAAAGACTTTGTATCTAGAATTGGGTAGTATCCTGTAGCAAAGCATTCCTATGTTCTTGTAGCCTAATACCTCTATTAATTACCTTTTTGACCTCCCACATGGCTGATGTATGCATATGATTTTTGGATAATGGAATAGGTTTAATGTGTGATTAATAAATGTATATCGTGTTATTGGTATGTGTGCTTTTTTTTCGCTTCTGTTGCCTTGTATATTGCAGGTTGTTGAAAGGAGCATGAACAAATCAAGTGCAACAAATCTCAGCACGATTGAGGAAGTTGTTCCAATCATGGTTTGCTGACCGAATCATTGGGAAGAAGCCTAAATGGTCATTAATCTAGGAAGAGTGGATGCTATATTCTCTCTGGGTCGTGTTGAACAAATATGCTTTCATTTATGAGAGGTCTGTTCTATAGTTTTAGAATGCTTTTATGACCACGTCTTCCTCTATTAGTTAGTTGCTTTTCATATAAATAATTGTTCCTCCTGCGTGAGTGAACAAGGAATGAACAGTGTGTATTAAGATTAGTGTTGAATAAGAAATAGAGTTCTGAGTTAGTTTTCTTTTGAACAGCGTAACCAATGTATATGATTTTGAGTTCATGAATAAAGTTTGATGAAGTTTTGAGTTCACTTCTTGCATAAACTGGTTGATGCTTGCTAAGGGGGCCCACTTAGTGAGTAATCTATAGTAAGTTGTTTGTAGTTAGTTGTTCATTTTCTATTAATTATCAGTTATATTCTATTCCTAAATATTTCAACGCAAACTCAGTCTTATATTGTTCCTACAACATCGAGAATCCATCCCTGTGTTTGTTCCTACAGCATAAGGCCAGTTTATAGTTTGTTCCTTAGTCATAGCTACTGTAATTTTTGTTTCGATTAAGTTGTGTCTAAGTTAAAAAGCTTTACATTACATTCCTACAGCATAGGTAGAATTCCTTAAAAGCATTTTTTTTAATAGGTTGTGACTGGAAACTAGTTCTTAGTGCACATACAGTGCCACTCCATTTCAAGTATACGTTCCCTGGTTTGACAATTTAAATGAATGACCATGAGAAGATGTTAGTCATCTACTAGAATTTCCAATTCCCAGGTTAGGATTTTCCGTGACTTTTATACCCTTTTATGGGCGTGACTAGACGTATGGAAAATAGATGGAGAGATTTTTCTTGGATAAGGGAAATACTACATTGAAATCTTGAGAAGGTTTGAGATGGAGAATTGCAGAGCTATGTCTACTCCTATGATCATGAATTGGAAGAAGGTAGACTCATCCAAGGAGAAGGATGTATACCCCACCTTATACAGGTAGTTGATTGGGTCTCTCATGTATTTGGTCAACACTAGGCTAGATATATCCATTGCAGTAAACATTTTAGTCAGTTCATGGCTGAGCCAAAGAGAGTGCATTAGATAGCGGAAAAGCATGTGTTGCAGTATTTGCATGGTACAATTGAGTATGGGATCAAATATGCTCAAGGTGATGGTATCAAGTTGATAGGCTATACTGATGTAGATTGGGTAGGTAGTACAACAGACAGGAAAAACACTTCAGGGTGTTGCTTTAGTTTGGGATAAGGAGTTATCTCTTGGTACAATAAGAAGCAAAAGTCTGTGGCTTTGAGTTCTACAGAGGTAGAATACATAGTAGCTAGCATGGCAATGTGTGAGGCAATATGGCTTCGAAAGTTGCTGGTGGCTTTGTTTGGTCAAAGGGTTGAGACTATGGTGATACACTATGACAATCAGAGTTGCATCAAATTGTTTGAGAATCATGATAGGTCTAAGCATATAGACATCATATATCGCTTCATTGGAGATTGTGTACAACGGGGGATTGCTCAGGTACAATATATACCTACAGATCAACAAGTAGTAGACATTTTGACAAAGGCATTGGGGAAGTCAAAATTTATCTTCTTTAGAGATAAGTTGGGTGGCATGTAGAACACCTTCCTCACTAAGAGGGAGTGTTAATTTTTGTAGCTTCGATAGGTGTCTCCATCCCCAAGAAATGTTTAATTAATTAAATAATTTTTCTGGAGACTTCTAGAAAGGAGTTAGTTGTCTAGATAATTATTTAATTAATTAATTGATTCCTCTAGAGACTTCTAGAATCCAGTTAGTTAGGGTTTGTTAGAGTCAAATTAATCTTATTCATTGATTGAGATTAAATCATGGCAATTGGTTTTTCAATGAGAAAAGTATAAAAGGGGATCAATGGGAATTTGGAGAACACACACTTGAGAAACATCTGGAGTGATAGCAAATAAATTTGTAGTGTTAGCAAATAATTTTGCAGTGATAGAAAGGGCATAGTGATAGTGTATGGGACACAGCAGTGGAATTTCAGTAGGAGAAATTGAGGTAAGAATTTCTAGAGAAGAATATTGTCGGAGCTCTGCTAGTAAGAGGCAAGCAGTTTATGTATCTCTTGATTTGTTGAAATTTAATAAAATTCCTCATCTATAGTACTAGTTTTCCCTTCGGGGTTTTTCGAGGGACAATTTGTCCAAAGATATTGTGTTCATTATTTTGCATGTTTTCTTCTCTATTCTTGTGGTTTTATTTGTGAAGTTGTAGTTGTGTTAGTTTTCAATATTTAATGTAAATTAATTTTTGGTAGTCAAATAATATATATTAGATAGTATATTAATAATCAGTAAATGCAATAGACTTTTCACACTAATTACTCTACCTCAAGCACTTATCCTTTTTGTAACCAATATTCACTTGCATTTTGTGAGTTCTATAAATTCTTAACTTTAGTTCCATATTTTTTTGTGCCCTTATCAGTATGATGTTTATTCTATTTCTTTTATTGTTGTATATGCCTAGTGATGAGGATAGGCTACTGAACAAAATTGTTTATTGTGTTTTGAAAGAAATTAGAAAGGTACCATATGTGGTTGCAGAACAACTAGTTGGTTTAGATGAAGTTAAGGATTTTGAATTAACTACACTAGAATCTACCAAAACCCATCAAAATGTTCAAATTGTGGGTATATGGGGAATGGGGGTTTTCTAGAAAAGCTACTCTGGTTAAAAAATTATATAACAATATTTATCCATCTATGGAAAAATCTAGTCAATTATATTAAATATTAGAGATGCCGCTAGAAAAATTCTATTACGTGGCAAGCAAAAAATCTTCTAAGTGACCTTGGTTTCAAAGATTTAGTGCTTGATAGTATAGAATATGGGAAAGTGATTCTTGCTAGCAAGTTGAGATCTGTTCAGGCATTAGTCATTTTAGATGATGGGGATCATGTTGACCAACTGAATTTTCTATTTCCTAATAAGGACTACTTGAGATCTGGAAGTTTGATTGCATCAGGTACTTTGATTATGGTCACTACCCACAAATTTGAAGTTCTTAGATCTTGGGGCATCTCCTTCATATATAAAATGAAACCATTGGAACCAGTTCATGCCAAATGGCTTTTTCGTTGGCATGCTTTCTTACAACCATGTCCAACAGATGGATTTGAAGAGCTTGTTGAAAACATCTCAAAAGCTTGTAATGGATTACTACTGTCTCTAAAAGTCCTTGGTGGGAAGCTTTATGGGGTCACTAATCAGGATAACTTGAAAACTCAATTTGATAAGATCTCTAGAATACTACCCAAAGATATCAACCAAAGACTAAAAAAAGGTTACAATACCTTAGATGATTTAGAGAAGGAGATACTTTTAGATACTGCTTGTGGGATAGATCGAGGTGGAGTGGTCTACACAGTTTGGAATGTCTTTTGAACAAATTCCTACTTGAAATCAATGATAATGATTGCATAATAATGCATGATCATTTAAGAGGTTTAGGCAAAGAAATTACAAATCAACAGTCACCTCACCGTCTTTGGTAAATCCCTAATAGATCATTAAAGTTTATAATGGAGGATAGGTAAGAGTAATACTTTCTTTGATTGTCTCACTAAACAATGACTTGATAACATTCTCTTTCTCTACTACTTTTACTTGTTTGATTCTTGTCTCCAGGAATTTTAATGCTCTGACTAAAAGAGGGGTAAAAATATATTCAAACCAAAAAAGAGCAATACAAAGCAAGGGCATTACATACCCCTGTCTATCTCCACTAATTGGTCCTACTTTTGTGACAAATCCAAGGGTAATTGATCCCTTTTTACAATATTCCAATCTTTCAAATGATCAAAAGCCCATTTGGCCAAACAATCCACAACCCCATTCCATTCCCTAGGAATAATGTCTATAACAGTTGGATGCACAAGAGAAGTTGAGGAGTTTCATCCAGTTTCCCAGGACAAGGAGCTCATAGTTAACACAAGCTGAGGATATCATGGCCTTGCACCATCTTTGCTTGGATTAAAAAAATTTCAGGTTAGAGGAGATTATTATAATGAAGTAATTGGTGATATATCAAGAGAGCTGGTATGGCTTCGCTGGTTTGACATTGGGCGGAACAATCTGGCTTCACTCGGTTCATTGAAAAAACTAAGTGTTTTAGAACTCTACAAAAAGGAGTTTTCAGAACATTTCCAAGAAGAACTGTGGGAGACTGACAGTAATGTAAGTATTTTTTTAAACTTCATAAAGTTTCATTTCAATTTCATATATATATATATTTATAATTTTATGCTTTCCATCTATCTTATGGGCGATTTTTTTTTAGATAAAAACACAAAAATCTGAATATTAATAGTATAAAAGTTCTGAAAATCGGTAAAAACTTAAAAAAATCTCACGGGCCTTTGCTGCAGGCTCCTATGCAGCTAAGAGAGTTGGTTATTTCTGAATGCTATAATTTCCAAAGATTTCCTAAGTCAATAGGATGTCTCAAGAGTTTGAAATAACTAGTTCTGAGTAACAGTTATGTGAACAAGATGAGGAGCCTTCCTGATGAATTTTTCCTTCTCTAGTCGTTGGAGCATCTAGAGTTATCTGGGTGTGGAGAGCTGTCATCATTACCCAGCGGTTTTGGCCACTTGAGAAACCTGAGGCATCTTGATTTGTTCAATTGCAAGATATTGAGGAGGTTGCCAGTCTCTTTTAAGGAGCTCACACTCCTTCAACTTCACCTCAACTTAAAGGGATGTTTCAAACTCACCTTAGAATCTAACATTCTAGAAAATAGGATGAAGCTTGAGTATTTGGACCTTTCCAAGTGCGAGAAACTATGAGAGTTGTCTCGTCACATCACAAATCAGGCGTCCTTGAGAGAACTCTATTTAGATGGTAAGAGCAGGTTAAGGGAGATACCAATAAACATCATTCTGCTCTGCAAGTTGCGAGTGATTAAGATCGGGAGTGAGTTGCTCACAAGTTTGACTGCTCTTATGATTAGGAAATGTCCCAAGCTGGAATGTATACCAAACTCTCTGGGGGCATCTTAATCTCTTAGATTATTTTCAGATTTCAGATTTAGGAGTAGAATCTTTACCAAAATCAGTTAGGCAACGTAATAATCTTCAAACACTTTCCATACTTGGCTGCCCAATCAGCCAACTGGATCTCAAGGGTTGGTTGCTTCTTCTCTCTGCAACCTGAAGCTGATAAATTTGTTACGAATATAAGTGTCCAAGATTTCCATCCCTCGGGACTGTTGTCCCTGCCTTGAGACTATCTTCCTTGAATTTAATAAACATCTAACGGAGATATAAATTCTACCAAGTACAGTGAAGGATATAAGATTGCCATAGTGTAAAATGGTGAGGAGCATATGGGTTATTGGTGATCTGGTAAACATTCAAAAGTTGGTGATAACTTGGTGCCTTGAGTTAGATGCGCTTCCCAGTTTTGTGCAATTAGTTTCTCTCCGAGTATTTGAACTAAAGCGTTGCTACAGAGTAAATAAAATACAAGGTTTGGAACATTGCAGAGGGTTGGAGGAACTGACAGTAGAAATGAGGTGGGAGAAGTCAGGCATAGAAAGTTTGGAGCACATGGAAAGATTGAGGATTGTGAATATCACAGCAATCAGCAGATCAGCTGTTGAAGGTTGCATTCAAAGCTTACAGGTAATAATAGGTAATAATAGTTTACAGGCGTTTACAATTATAATTATTTTCAATTTTATTGTGCATTGATTGAACGTTGTGCATGGAATTTGCAGAAATGGCCAGAGGAAATTGTAATATGTACGCGGGCAGTCCCTCACGCGGGCTTACTTGTAAACTCCCTATTTGCCAATGTCGCTAGACTTGGCGTTGAGGTTACCGTTGACCCGGATGATGACCAAAATATCAGCTCCAATGGACATGGAATTCTGGTATGTTTTGTTGTAAATTGTGAAACCCAAAAAACGAATTTGATTTTAGTGGGTGGTCATTTTGGAATATCTTCAGCGGAGGTGGAGGAGGGTAAATGGGTATTGGTTAGTTCTCAAAAGGCTTCAGGTCGCACATAACAGAGGCGTATCGAATTGAGGCATTACCTTCAGCATTCTCGGAAATACCAAGCCCACTAAGGGAATGGTCTCATGGAGGGGGCTTCCTAAAAAATTTCAGTGGGTGCTGTTGAGAGTTTTTAGGAATATTTTTAAGCTGATGGTCTCACGAATTTAGTTTTGCATTTCAACTTAAAAGTTTGAGTTCCAAACTTTAAGAAACAAACTGGAGTATTCGATAAAAATTAATAAATAAATAAAAATTCTCTCAGATTTTTGAATTTTTTAGGAATTTAAAATTTTGAGTGATAGACAAGTGGTAGAAAAAATTCCTAAAAAATTCCTAAGCTATAGGGGCAATTTCTAGCCCCACCTCAATTTCACCGCTGAAATTTACATGGATGCTATTTTCCAGGAAAATATTCCAATTAATCCTGTAGCATAATTTTATTTTTTTCATGGAACCTCTTGATCCATGAAAATAGAAGCCCAAGCCCCCCATGGGACCATATAGTAATCCCACTAAACGAAAGGAGCACTTTGTCTAATGGGAGAAGAGGAGGACCTTGTTGAGTATTTCAAGTGTTTATAGGAGCTTGTCCCAAATTAATATTGTTTTATTGGTATTACACAAGAATTAAAAAAGATTAGCAGCAGTTATAAAAAAATGTTTAGTGTTCTTGTAATGTGTTTTACCTTTCCTTCAAGGTAAAGAAATATACTACAAAATAGTGTTTTGCATAAATAGTATTTATATAATTTTATTTAAGTTTTCTATTGTAATATTATAATTAATATCATTTTATATAAATATTATTTTTATAGTTAAAAATCAAATTTGTGTTTTTATTTTTCATTAAGCTTTTTAATTAAAATATTATTATTTTTAAATAAAATAAATGTGATGTTTTATGGTGTATTTGCATATTATGTATTTTTTTTTCTTCTCTTCATTCTTTGTCATTTTTATTATTACTCTAATGGAATTTTACTATAGATATAATTAAATTGCATTTTTTTCTATATTAGAATGAGTAGCATCTTGTCATAGTTTCTTTTCATTTGGTATCAAAATATTAAAATATTATTAAATCTAAGGAGATGTAGGTTTTTATTGTATTAGTATATATTAGTGAGAAATTTTCAATGTGATCTTCTCCTTCAGGTATAGATATGGATGACTATATATAGAATGGAGGGTGATAAATTTAATAAATTCAAATTTGAGCTTTGGAAGCTTGAGTTGGAGATCTTATGGTGGACAAAGACTTATAGGTGAAGAGTTTCTAGTAAGAAACCCTTTAGCACGAAATATGGAGACTAAAAAGTGATTGATAAGAAGATATGAATCTTGATTTAGACTTGCCTTGTAGATTTGGTGCTCATAAATGTTTCAAGAAAAACCACAACCAATAACTTCTAAGAGGAGCTAGGAATGTTGTAGCAAACAAAGTCCTTTAACAATAGGATTTTTCTTTGGAAGAAGTTGTAATCTTTGAGGACAAGTGATAGAGATTATATGCTAGAATAGATGATTATATTCAATAATAAATTATTTGATAGTTAGAATTTATGTATGTGAAGATGAACAAGAAAGGTTGATGCATAACACTCATATGTTCTTTATTTGATACTTGGGATAACCTAGTTATAGTGATTATTAACAATATATCAATATTGAAGCTTGATGAGGTGGTGAGAAAATTTTATTATCAAATAAAATGAGGTTAAAAAACATTAGAATCTATCATAGATTATTTCAGATTATAGGTCCTTTGAATTATAACAAAAACCAAAAAGAATAAGGATACGTGATCCAAATTTAAGGGGAGGTCTAAGTCTCTTTTAAAATAAAAGCTCAAGTTTTGGAACTATGTGAAAATTGACCACTTAAATAAAGATTGCAAAGAAAATAAAAATACCAAGAATAATTTTGATGATAATTAATATTTAATATCTTTTACCGAAAACATTAATGATTTCTTAATTGCTTCATTTTCCACACACGTGAAGATTCATGGTTGATTGACTCTAGAGTTTCTTTGCATATGTATCTCCATAGTGAGTGGTTTTTATATTGTGACAAATTTGATAATCTGATGTTTTATGCCGAAGACGTATCCAATTTGAAAGTGTCAAAGCTAAATTTTATAACGTACGATTTAAGATCGGTTGGGAGATGATTACTTTGATCGCACCCATTCACGTCCTTTCTCTCCAAGGAATTAATGCTCTATGTACTTTTAATTCATATATGCTCATCTTGTCAACAAGCTTAGAGGGAATCCCATGGATCTTGAAATAAACAGGCCCCACAACGGTCTTGATGAATTGCTCCACCGTCTTCACACCCGCCTTCAAGCTCAACAAGCACGCCGTTACCTTCAACACCGCCACTTGAAAAACACCAAATATTTGAGCCTCCTCTCTTGCTCCACATGAACTATACTCAATACCACCACGCAAACCATTACTGGAATTATTTTCAAGTTGCAGCTCGCCACATTGAGAAGTGAAAGGTCAATACCAGCAAGAGTTTGGTGGAGAGGATACCAATAGAGGTAGGGAAAGTAGCGAAAAAATGGTGAAAAACAATCGAAAGATGGATGAAAATTGATGAATAGGTGAGATTCGTTTAATTGTCTTTCATTGATACGGATGGTATCGTCACCTCGTCTTGCATTGAGATTCGTTTAATCGAAATAATCTGATTTGAGCCTGGCATAAAAATCTTTGCTTTGAATGCCATAAAGATTACAGATTCCATAGATCTTTTGATCCCTATTCTCATTCAACAAGTTGCTATTTGTATTGTTCCCACTTATTTGATTTTTTTTCCAATGTTACCAATGTTTTTCAGGTTTGTTCTGTGCCAATCAGAAAGGATGATGAAGTTCAGGTTGTAAGAGGGACATTCAAGGGAAGGGAGGGGAATGTGGTTTAGGTTTATTGAAGGAAATGGATCATCCATATTAAACGTATCACCCAAAAGAAAGTTAATGGTGAGGAAGCACTAGAATTTTTGCTGATGCTATTGTTTGAAGAATTAAATATACACTACTGGCATGCATTGGGTATATGTTAACTTTATACTACATATTATTTTTGGTTTTCAAATTATCTTGTATAGGTGCTCAGGTTCAACCGTGAATGTTGGCGTCCACCCATCCAAGGTTGTGGTGAAAAAGTTGAAGATAGATAAGGATAAAAATGATCTTCTAGAGAGGAAAGCCAAGGGGCAGAGCTGCTGAGAAAGGAAAGGGAAAATTTACGGTAGAGGATGTTGATCAATCTCTATAGGATGTTGACTAGATTTTTATTTTTAGTAGTTGGAAGGTGTGAAATTTTGTGCTGAACAGGGTTGAAATTTTCCCTAAATGTTGTTGTGGTTATAAATATTATTTAATTTGGTCAAATCATAACACCTTTTTATCATTTAATGTGTTCTTATTGTTTTCTTACTTGAAAGGGTGTATGTTGCAATTGACAAGATGAGAATATTGAGCTTACACATTTTTATATTTCTAATGGAATCCTTATTTTCGAAAAGAATGTGGCACTACTTGAAAATAATTTAAGGTTTTTGATTTAGGTAGTTGCAAATCTCCAAGTTGTTAAGACTCCATTTGCTTTTCCTTTTAGTTAGTTTGAATCCAAGTTCTCCTTTTCAATAAGGAATTGGTGGATGTGAGGCTTATGATAAGGAATTTTGAAATATTTAATGAAAAGATCAATACTCATGGTGTTCTAAAGTTATTTTGCGGGTTAGTTCCCAACTTCAAATTGATTTGAATGCTTTAGGTAAGCATTTGCTTTAGGATTTCTTTGCAGTTTTTCTTTACTTGGAATCTACATGTTTTACTTAATTATTCTTCTTTTCTTTCCATGTTCATTATTTCTATTTAGCTTTCAAGTTGATTGGATACATTTGTAGAAGCTATGTCACTAGTTAATGGCAAAGGCTTGGGATTAACAAGTTAATCTGATATACCATGCATATGCTTCATAAAGTTTCATCAAAATGCATCACACCTTTACATCATGTTATGTACTTGAAGTATCAATGAACTACCTCATTGATTGGAGAAAACATGAGCTATAGTCTTCAACACTGGTAAGCATTTTTTGTAGATAAAATGAAACAATTAGGGTAGATTCTCTAAAAGAATTTCAACAAATGTGAAAACATTATATATACTCTTATAGAGATCCAACAAGAAGCATATAGACAACACTTGGTGCCTAAAAATGCATATGGTCTTTTATATATTTAGTTAAAAAAACAAGAGTATTGTTAAGATTAGGGTGATGCTAATGAAAGTAGAAATCTCACAATAAATTTTATGCATGATCCCTAAAAAGCCAAGTTTCTAATTAGTTCTTTAAGTGTTTTTCAAAAACTATTTGTTGGTGGTAGTTTTTGGTCAAATATGATCTTCAACACCGGAAAGCATTTTTTTGTAGATTAAATGAAACAATTAGGGTAGGTTCTCTTAAAGGATTTCAACAAACGTGCAAACACTAAATATACTCTTATAGAGATCCAACAGGAAGCATAGATAGCACTTGGTTCCTAAAAATGCATATGGTCGTTCTGATATATTCAATTAAATAAACAAGAGTATTGTTAAGATTAGTGTGATGCTAATGGAAGTAGAAATCTCAGAGCAAATTTTATACGTGATCCCTAAAAAGCCAAGTTTCTGATTAGTCTTTTTAAGTGTTTGTCAAAAGCTATTTGTTGGTGATAGTTGTTGGTCAAATCTAGTTTGGATTTAATGAAAGGTTAGATGTGTGAATGGTAGTACTTTCATCACTTCACCAATAACAATTTGGGCTATATAATATGTTGGCCTTGTGAACACTTGCTACATTAAAAAAATTTTAATGGTTGCACTCCTGGTTTTCACTTAATATAAGAATTAGATCCATAATTTAAAAAAATACATTTTCAATCTGTTGTAAGAAGAAAGCAGACCAGATTCAAAAAAATTATGTTGTTAACTTACATTATGAATTTTTGTAATTACTTGTCAATATGCATGATTATTATCAAATTGTAAAACAAATTAGGAGCCCAACTATAATGGTTGCATAGGAAGTAGCTCCAAATTTGTCTTATTATTTATGTGGTTGAGTTCATGTTATATAGTTTTATATACTTTTCCCTTGTGCTAAGGATTTGGAGCAAGTAATATTTTATTTTTTGAATTGCTCATTCTATAATGTAGTGTTGGGCTACAATTTATACAATAGCTAGGACTACTAATTTGAATCTTAGGGGAACATAATTATTATTTTTGAATGGATCTTGTAAGGTGGCTCTGAGATACCACTTATCCAATAGGCTAGTGATTTGAATCTTAGGGCCACAAATGTAGAATTTTTCAGTATCACGACTTTTTAGCCCATTTTCTATTACACCATTTTCTTTCAAATCTTATCCGGAATATTATTTCTTCAAAGATATGACACTCAGAAGAACCTTTATAAAAGGAAAATTCATCTAGACACATCTTGCAGTGTGGGACAAATCTTATCCAAAATATCATTTCTTCAAAGATACATAAAAAGTTAGACCATCTTTTTCACAAAATTTTCCTCTTATGGGGCCAATCTACATTAGAAGCATTACCAGATTAGTATATTTCAATTTTCTCCCAAAATTATTTCTAACAACATTCAATCTTTCAAAAACCTAATTTTCATATTTCCACATGCTCATAGACACATTTAGTACACTAATCTCGAACAAAACAATGGCAACATTGATTGCAAATATTCATGTAGGCATATCTGGTTTGGGCCCTATTTTGCAATTTGTATCTATTGACTCCATTCAACAAGCTCACTCTACACTTGTCAAATATCATGTTCAACTTTCTGATGGTTTACACACACATCATGCTTTACTTCCTAGTCAATTCAACGATCTTGAATTGGAGGAGGCTTTATTGAAAGGTTCTATTGTCCTACTTAAACAATATACTTCGATGATGTTCCATAAATTTACTTACATCCACACTTTCCCAAAAAATTGTTCTTCTTTGTATTTTTCCCCTACATGCTCTTACTAAATGTATCATTTTTTAAAATTGCAGGGATATCATTATTGAAAACTTTGAATTAATTTCAAACAATGCACCAATTTTTGGAACTCCAACTCCTCTCCTCCAATCTAAAAGCTCCCTCCCATCAAGTAACTCTCTAGCCTCATTGGGATCTTCTCAATCTACAAATAATTCATTGGAAGAAGATGGAGACCCTTAGACTCAATACAGTATATCCACTTTTAAACCAATTCCCATAAAAATGTTAACCCCCAACCATAAGCATTGGTCCATTGAGGGTCGATCCTTGATGAAATCATCAATCCACAAATTTAAAAATGTTGGACGTGATGGAAAAGTTTTTGGATTTGATTTTGTAGACATGGTAGGCTCTGAAATTCATATTTCTTGCAAACATTTGATGTTATCCCCACTCTGATTTTCAACAAAAGCTTTAAAATTTTTGAATTTACTAAAGACTTCAGATTTCCTATTGAGCATAAAAATCTAGACCCTCCTAGTGCAATCATCAAGGAAAGTTACAAAATAGTTAGCCCCTCCAAGAGAGATTACCTCAGTTGGTCCAAAGACATCCGAGTAAACAAGATCCAAAGGTGAGGTGTTCCTTTGATGACCCGTCTTCAAAAAAATGACTCGCTTCTACTTGCCATAAAGACAATGTTGGTAAAATTCCAAATCCATGAATGTCAAACCCGACAATTTATCTATTTTGATCATCACTTCAAGGCCTTTCCTACTCATATGCCCGATTATTTGATGCCAAATCTCAATTTCAATTCCCATCATTTCCATAATAGCTCCCACATGAGAGTCATTCTCAAATACATATAGACTTCCCACCTTATTTCCTTTGGCAATCTGCAAAGCTCCCTTAGTTACTTTCCATGAATCTAAGGAGAAAAGCGTATTACAACCTTGTATAAAAAGTTGGCTTATAGAAATAAGATTTCTCTTAAGTTTTGGTATGTACATGTCTAACATCTTGTAAAAGCCATTTTCCTCCATTCTTTGATTGCAACGTAATGTCACCTTTTCCAATGATCTCACATGATTTGTTATCCCCCAAATAAACTTTCTCAAACTATCCTTCTTGATATTTTGTGAAGGCCTCCATACAAGAGGTGGCATGAAAGGAGGCACTGGAGTCTAAAACCAATGAATCTAAAATAGATTCACTTGTGGATAAAACCAACACACTACCATCCTTGTCATAAATAGTATTAGCCTTGATATCTCTTACCTTCTCATGTGCCTTCTTGTAGGAATAACAATTTCTTTTGGTGTGGCCAGCCTTACTGCAAAACCAACAGTTGCCGATTCTCCCTCTGGAATTTGAACTTTTAGCAAATTTTTATCTGCTTCTATTATTATCCTTGCCTCTATTTTGAGGCCTTCTTCTACTAATAGCAGTTAGGGCTTCACCAGAAGAAATTTCTTGGTTCTTTCTTCACATATCTTTGTTGAGAATTGTACCTACAAAGTCATCAAATTTTAATTTATTTTTGGCTACCACTAAAGTGCTCACAAACATTACAACTCCTTCCCAACTATTAGGTAACAAACATAGTAATAAGATTTCCTTAATCTCATCATCCAAGTTAATACCCACTAAAACTAATTGGGTAACCAATGTGTTAACTCATTAAGATGGTTAGACACAATTCCACCTTCTTTTATTTTCAAGTTATATAGCTTCTTCATAATAAATACCATATTAGAAGTTGAAGCCATCTCATACATCAAGGAATATTTTTTCCACAATTCTTTCGAAGTCTTCTCTGCTAAAACATTAAAAAATACATTACTGGATAGTGAGAGGAAAATCGTAGCTTTAGCCTTCTTATCCATCTTCTCCCACTCTTTATCTAGCATCAAACTTGGCTTATTTTCTTTCCCATTGAGCATGAGCAAGAGGTCTTGCTTTATTAGCAATGACTCCATTTGCACCTTCCATAGACCAAAATTCTAACCCAAGAATTTCTTTATCTTTGCTTCCTCCATAACTCAGGAAATTCAACACTATTTTCCCAACCAGCTATACCACCTAGCTCTAATACCAATTGTAAGAAAAGAAGAGAGAAAAAAAAAGGTGTAGAAAATAGAGTAATCATAGATAAGAAAAACAATGAATACAAGACACCAATATTTATCGTGGTTGACCAAAAATGGCTACATCCACACTGAGCAAAGGAATTTTTATTATCATCAAAAAAACATTTACAATGCATACAACAACATATAAAATAGTTCTTATCCTACACCACACGGAATGTGAAGAGTCAACAATTGGAGGGAAAACATATGGAGTCCATTGGGCTTCAACTCTAACAGTTAAGACAGCCTGCTAATGGCTTCTTGTACCTTGTATATGCCTTCACATTGTGCAAACATGCCTATCTCATACTAATCCAAAGATCACTATTGTCGATAACTAGCATGCTATAGTGGAATAAAGCTTTCAAATGACTAACAAATTTTGGGTTTTTCCTTGTGTATTCCCTATGATCGATATTTACTTTCTAAATTTGATGTTCACAAACTACCAAGATGAGGGAGTTCAAGTGCAGGGGATGAGGATTATTTAGAGTTTCATCCCACCCTTTTCACCTCATATCTTGGGTTTTGAAAATAGATGATAGTCTCAATTATTGTGTAAGCATATATATATATTATAGAAAAATTTCCAAACTCCTTTCATTATTCTAAAAATACGACCCATTTGATTTATTAATTCTAAAATAGCCAATTAGGAAAAGTAGAAGGAATGTACCTATGTTGCATTAAATAAGGATATAATAGCAATGCGATGAATTTATAAAAACTTATGAAGACATTAAAGACTTTAGTTGAATTAAAGGGGTTGACCCCGCGATCTTCGTAAAGGTACTTTATTAACACCTTTATATATGTTTGAAATTCTTAACTGAATAATTACTTCCACTCATCCTCTTTTGCAACATGCATACTAAAGTCTTGTCATCAAGCTATACCATATGAGTATGAAATAGGTATTTCTTGTACCTTGGTGAGTTCTAGATCATCTAATTGTAAGATTGAATGTTTTAAATATCAAAAGGTATCAAAGGATCTTTATAAATTGTGATACTCAAACATTCAATTGAAGGAGGTATGTAGAATTAGACTACGTGTTAAACACCTTGTTAGATATGCCAATTAGAAAATAGTGGGTTAAAATGGATGCTCTGAATGTTCATTGAATATGTAACACACATAAAATCAAGATCCAATTATCATATCAAAGTATTTTTACATCATGTATGTTATTAGAGCTAATATGGTGATGTATGTTTTGATGGAACCCCTCAGAAAAGTTATTTGGTTCCATTTTAAAATTTTGCAAAATTTGGCTTTGACCCTCATTTTAGGCTCAAGGTTATGTTCCTCATCACTCTAACTGGGTTTGTATTGTCAAAACCCTTTGAAATCAACCTTTGAGTCTAAAAAACCTTGACTGGAATTTTATTTTGTTTTTTACTATCTTATCCAGTTTCCCAGTCTTTAAGGTCACTACTTATGCCATCATGAACATTTTCTTACCGGTCCCTAAGTCCTAATAATACTAGTCGATGCCTGTGGTCGTTCTAAATTGTTGTCATTATTTTCAAGCTTGGATTTCTTTATGAAAATATAAGTAAGTCTATGATCAAAATTTAATATTTAACGCTTGAATTCTTGTCTTCATGCCTCTGACCGTCATCGGCCTAGTGATTGCCCTCTTTTAAAACCTAACTTTTCTGGCATGTGAAGATTTTTGTTATGTAATGACCATTTGATCATCACATGTGAATCTTTATTGTTCCTCACACGCCCATTTCATTTTATTTTTCATTAAAATATTCGAATGGGCTAGCGAGTGGTTGCCATGTGTCATGTCAGGTGGTGGGACTAGTGCTTCCACAAGGTCAACAGGCGAAGCTTGAAGAAATATCAACAATTGGCACCACAACACATGTCTTCATTTGGGTCGTTCCCCACATGTCTGTCCATTCTATGTGTTAAAGTGAAGTGATTGCATGGGCTAGCAAGAACTAGCCACGTATTACCTTTATGTGGTGGGTCCAATATCTTCTTGTGATCGATAAATGGTATCAAGGGGAAATCTACGATGGTTTTTGGATGATGTGGGTAAATCTTAACCACTCCCTACTATCTCGTGAGGGGCCGACTTGTATCTCCTATTTCCTAGCGGGAAAGTGGGCAACTACCACATGGAACATTTCAAAGGCTCTGATGGACTCTAGTGGAGACAAAGTATTGCTAAAATATTGGTTGAGACTGTTCTAATATAAAAATGACACCAAATTAGAACCAATTCTTAGGCATGCATTTGAGATTTGGGAAATGATTTTGATTGTGTCTGTCAAATCTATCAGGTGTTGGTACACATGGGAAGGTAAATTTGAAGTAAGGTAGAGTACGGGTAGATATTCTGAGGTTACATCATGATCACTCCCCACTGTCTTACTGTGATGAATTGCAAGTAAATTAATTCCCACGAGCGAGCAGGTAAATGTGACACAACAGGTTTTTTTAAATGCTAAGTGTGTGATTAATGTGTATCCTAAGTGAATGTCTACTCACTTGAGCTTTCTGATTAGGGAGAAGCATCAAGCACATGCACATTTAAAATTTTCATAATTAATCATTCTGATTGATTATCCATTGATTTGTCTCAAAGTGCAATCAACGGCTAAGATTCAAAATCAAAGTAGTTGGTTGCTAGCTCTCTCACACAAGATTTCTTGGAACATTAATGCATACACTCTCCAATTGCTCTATTTAATGAAGATTTCCTGCATTTTATTCTCACCATTTATTGTTTGCTAGAATTGAGAGTCTAGAATGAGTGTGTGAAGTGTTCTTATTAAATTGTAGAGTTTGAGCTAGTTATTTTTTACGTTAAGGGTGGTGTTTCTGTCTTGAGGAAATTTAGTGAGTTACTCTATCAAGAATGAGTAAGGTAAGTGTGTCTATCATCCCAATCTGACATTCCAAGAGACTCAATCTCCTTGAGTCTCAAGGTGACCTTCCCTAGAAGGAACAGGATATGCCGAAGCCCCTATGATTCCAAAGAAGAAAACAAGAGTTGATAGGAAGTCTGCACGAGGTGTTCTTAAGTGCACTTATCATCTAAGAAGCAAACTTGTCTTAGGGGAATTGGTCAAGGGTAATGAGAAGAAAATTGATAGGCCTAAGAGTGAAGTTGCAAGAAAGAACAAGTATCATCGGGCTCATGTGGGACGTCATCATTCGCCCATTAAGGTCTCAAATGATTCTTCTAATAGTGTAACTGAAACTAATTCATGATACCACCAGTATCTCACGGCCATGACTAATTTGATTAATTCTCAAGATGAGGTGGTGATGGCTACTCCACTTTCAGTAAGGACACCAAGCGGGCATACTTACTTTGTTGATGACAAGGCAAAGTAATACCCCGTTCCTTTTTTGAGGTGGTGCTTAGTTTGTGGTCCTTTGTGCTGACTTTGATGTGGGTTTTTGTTTATTTGTGCCTTTGGTATTGATGGTGACACTTCATAGTTCAGTGTGATTTTGCATGTTTTTGATGCTATGATAGAGAGGTTTTTTGGAAGGTCAGTGGGTCTTCTTCGACTAATGGTTTTTGGGATTTTTCTTTTTGATTTCCCCTATCCTACAAATGATTGCTTGTAACTATTTGGAGAATATTTCACATTCTGGTGAAATTCATTTTGAAATGAAATGTGTAATTCAGCCTAAAGCTTGTTGCTCCCTTGTCTTATAAAAGGGATTTCAAGGCTGATAACAAAAGAGGTTGGTGGATAGTTTTTTTTAAAGGTATTATACACAGAGATAGAAAAGGATACTAAACTCTCTGGTAATATGTTCTAGGGATGAATTCAGTCGATATGTATATGGTCCTTTGATAATGACAGTGATAATATATATAGCAAAATGGTATAAAGTTTCTACACTTTACTCTCCTATGTACAGGTTATGTAAAATATGAATAATATAATCAATGGTTATCTTATTTTTCTTTGTTGGTTTCCAATAGATGTACTACTCTATTCTTGCTCATTAATTCAATGAATGGATGTAAATGCTTGAATTTAGCAGTAGTTTTGAAATAAGTCATGTATGAGGATGCTAGTAAGAAGTAAATGGTGGACATGTTAAGTGGGAATATTGTAATGTAGTATTTTCAAGGCTTTGGGTATTATCACATATAAAAATTATTATCTAATCATGTGGGTATTAGGTATGACTCTATTCCCAGAATATGGCACTGGTTTGAGTAAGGTAATTATATTGTAATTGTGGTGACCAATTTAGCGGATGACCACAAAATTAAAATCAACTTACTTACTTATCAAGCATATTGTGGGTGTATGTGGTATTTAACGGATTACATTTTCTTTTGTTTGAGTTAGGCACTGCCATGAAGGTTAGCCAAACCTTTAGGGTATTGTGTCTATTAAACATTTAATGAGAATCATCTGTTTTACTCTATGTTTGATACCTAGACACACCGGTATTTATAAACACATCGTTTGGGATTACCCTCTTGGGTTTCACAGAGCCCACAGTGCAAGGGAGAAAAGGTTACATATCAAATCTCCCATGTGTTGGACAATCCTTACTTTTACTAATATTGAGTTCTGACAAGTTCATAGGTAAATTGTAAGATTAAGTTTGGTTCATAAAAATAGCCAACAGGTTTCATGATCCATTCAAGTATTCAAAGCATTGTTTCAAATCAAGATTCAAGGTTCAAGATCCGCATCCCTTGAAGCCATTTCATGCAAGTTGCAGATTTACATTCTAAAGTTCATTAAAAGGTTTGGTGAGTTGTGACATAGAGTTATTCATTGATCATTCCTTTCATGCTATATAATATAATGCTAGACACAAAATGTGTTGCTACATGTTTTTATATATGCTGCATATCAAAATCTGAGTTAAAAACTTAGAATTATTTTTACAGAGCTTGACTCTACTACCTAAGACCAATTACACCTGCAATCCCTTCCTAGTTACAATATATCAGACTCAGAATTGGAATTGGAACCATTTACTGAATACAAGCATTTCTTTTATATCTGAAGCATAATAGAGTGAAATGCTACAATCCCTAACCCTAACCACCTGCAAAGGAAGAAGAAAATCTAATCACCCAATCTGCAACATATGTGGAGAATGTCCTCGAACAATGCAATCATGTCTGGGCATTGAAAACGTGTGGCTTGAGTGCAAAAAATCCCATGGAATCTCCTGTAGAGGACGATTGTTGGAGTTCGAGATGGAAAAAGGAATTCCACACAACACTCAATGGGCATGGTGGCATGCACACCAATCTACAGGGCGTGGTGGAACTTTAATGGTGCCGCAAAGAAGCCTCAGCTCGAGAAATTGCTAGTAAGGGTCGCTGGGACCATTAAATTTCAAGCATTGTAGCTTCTTTGCGCAAAATTGGAGTCACTTACTAGCCGTTCTCCAAGTTTGAATGCGAGCCCTTGATCTTCTTTATAAGTTTAAACCTCGATCGTTGATCTGTGAGCTCAAGTCCTGTTTATAACGTAGCCATTGATCGGCAGGTAGTGGGGTCCAGCAAGTAGAAGGGCTTAAGTCGATGTACTAGGCAAAGGGGCTGGTAAACTGACGAACATATAGTCTTCGGACACGACTTAAGCGGGACGGGCATCAACCGAAGAGGTCATGGAACAAATAGAAAATGCAATCAGTGCATGTTTTAAGCCAATAGCTAGGGTTTAGGGTTTAAGTCCAAAAAGGCTAATTTTTCAAATAGCATTGCAGACCTTAGAACATTTTGTATGTGCTAAGAGTCCCCATACTTTGACGATGATGTAAAATGGTGTATGTTATTGAACTTGAAATATATTTTAGGACGTATTTTAATAAATTAATTTTTAAATTGTATCAAACTTTATTTTAAAAATTATATCATATAGAATCATTGTCATAGTTAATGTTTGCTTAAAATATTGTTTATAGATTTTTAATGAAAGTATAAGTTTTCAATGATATGGCTTAGCAAGGTGTTCTTAAGTTGATCAATCATACCATATTTCTTGGGTACATTTTGGGTATTTGATATAGTCAAATCATGAAAAATAGTATAGGAGCGGATAAAGATGTCATATCATGAAAAGTAGGATATACATATGTGAAGGCCATATGAATTTAATATAATCATGATACATAGAAATAATTGTATAAAAATCATAACAATTTCATGTGCAACAATAGGAGATGTAACCTCATTATATAAAGCATTATCCATTACTATATCTTTAAAGGAAAAAGATGCTTAAATCATGTGGTGGAAATATGATTAAAGGAAAAATATTATTATGCTCAATCATAATGTTGTAAAGATATACACAAGAGAAAAAGATAATGTGATCTCATGCTTATGATAAAATGACATAATTGAATCAAGGATGTTAGAATCAAATGCCATAAATTGTATAAACACATCAAAATATAATAAAAGTATGATCAATAGTCAAAGATAAGAAATCATGAGAATCCTTGATAAAAATATGTAGCAATAAAGATGTATCAAAGGGTGGGTCAATAATGTTTAAAGTATTAATGCAATAAAGGCCCAAAATCCTTATAAAAGTGAATAAACGATATACGAATGAGGTGAAGACTAAGATCAATAAAAAAAAAATCACAAGCATATATGAAAATAAAACCTTAGAGGCACCAATGAGGGTGAGTGAAAGCAAAGTCACAAAATGGGTCAAAAGCCCTAGAGTACATACCTATGAAGAACAAATATGAATGGAAAATCAAATCCAAATCAAATCATAAATAAATATATCATAATTATCATATTCAAAAAAATCTAATTGAAAATAAGGATAAACCCTGAGGGGTAGGAATTTTGGGCATCAAAATGGAATGAAATGAAATAATTTTTATTTGAATGACGTAAATAATTTAAGATGACTAAGTCAAATAATAATAATCAAACATGATTAACCTAGATTCTAGAGCTAAGTTGATAAACTTGTGATAAATAAATTCAAAAATTAAATGCAATGAATGAGGGTTCTTACCTTTCAAACTAATGTTGAAATATTGAAGTTGATTATTTACAAGATTGATTATCAAATTTTTTGAATTTTATGTTCTCAATTTGATGGTTGTCTTGAAATGAAAAGAAAGCCCCAAAATTTCCTACAATTTGACTTTGAATCCCTTAGGTTTGACCCCATTCACCAAAAAATCAAGTTCTAACATGTAGATATGATTTAACAAAAGGTTAGCTTAAAATTTTAGTGCAATCTAATCTCTAATATTTTTAAGACTCTTGTGAAGATTGGTATTTTTGAATAATGTTTGAGAATATGTCACATTATTAGGGTGAAGTTGTCTAGGTCAAACCTCTAGGTGGGTCGACTTTATAGTTTTGAATGAATATTTGAAAACAACATTTATAAGTGTGTAGATGATTTTTATGATTTTTATGTGATGGGTTCTTTCTCATTAGAAAATCAAAACTCCCTCTACATTCTTTCCATTCCTTTTCAAACATGTGTTCTAATGACATATTGAATTTTAATATCTATCAAGTCAACACATAATCACTAGTACAAAGAAGAAAAGTTGAAATTCAAATTTTAAAGTTTTAATCTATTCCAACATGCATTAAAATTGAAGCAGATCAATCTTTCACTAAATAAAATTGAACTTTAAAATTAAAATACTAATTTCAAAATATATGTGAATATGAATAAATAAGCATAATTAAGAGATACAGTAAATAAATATAAAGGTAACTAAATATAAAGGTAACACTATGAACCACTTTTAATGAAAATGGCATGAATAAACTAATGATGTAGCAACATCCCGTACCGCACTAAAACGGAAAAATCTTAAACTTGATTATTAGTTATAGAAATTTCTCTTTTTAGACGTTTTAATAGAATGTCTTAAGTAAACGAGAGTGTAGATGAAATAAAGCTAAAATCTTAAACAGTTAGATTCTGTTGTATTTAATTATTGTTATTACTGTAAGTGAGCAAGACCTGTCCTGGGGTGTATACTGTGATCATGATGATTGCACAGGATTCCTTACGCGACCTCATGATTTCTTATATAAAGTGGGCCTAAACTCTTCTCAGATTCTGTATCGTCTTTAATTATGGGAAGTAATCAACAGTTTTTTACGATGGTGTCTGCCATGATCGTGATTTCTTGTATAAAGTGGGCTTACACTATTCCTTGCAAGTGGTTTTCCAGAAAACCACGTTTACTAATTTAAGATTTGCATACTGTGGTGTAATTGACTTCTGTGGTTGAACAGCTCTCCTCAGACCCTTCTGTGTTTCTTTCACGCAGTTTCTGTATAGAAAAAATAGTCCTTGAGTCGCTCATCGTAACAGTTTGATCACTCTCTTCATTAGTACTTCTTCTCCTTTTACAAAATACTTAGCACTTCACCTCCTCAACAAGAAGACTACTTTCATTCCAGTTTATCTTTCTAGTTTTTTTCCCCTGTGAAAGTTGAAATTCAATTCCATGGCATCTACTTCCACTTCTTCTTCTAGTTATCAGCCAGAGATTAAAAGGGTTGACCATAGTTTAAACCCCATGGACAAAGCAGATATAGGGCATAGTGCTCGGGGGTGGCGCAACCCTCCACCGCTCTGCCAGCAGCACTGTCATCACTAGCAGCAATGTTTTTTTAACAACTTTTCTATGACGAGGTCAATGGGCCATTGGGAGCCAAAAATTCTCCTATTTAGCTTGTGATTTTTGACCTAGTTTAGTCTATGAAGTGCTTTTTTCTACGCCTTGTTTTCATTTTGTATAGCTTTTTATCTAGATGGAAAAATTTTGTAAACAAAATATTTTCCAAAAGCTAGTGAGCTCAAGTTTCTAGCGGTACAAGGGAATTTCAAAAAAAATGTTGTTTGGTTGCATTTATAGCTTGTTGAAGCAAAATGTTTATTTTTCACTCCTGAGCTCATAACTCTGGCCTCGTTCCTCCATTTTTCACAATTCTTGTGACATTGGAAAGGTCTTTCCAAGCTCTTCAGAGTTACTCATGCTCTTTTCCTAGATTTCACCCCTAGTATTATTAATTCAGATTTTTGTGTTTTAATACTCTAGTTAATTACTTCAATATCTTGACACTTGGAAACTTTATGGTTGCATGGGATGGCTTCATTGGGGCTGTGTTATATGTATTTATAGAATTTTGTCCTTTATGAACATTTTGAGCATCATTTGTAAGCAATTTCTTATATGTAAATGCATTGAGATAAAGTGCCACACTACTGTACATGTATTTTGGAATTGGGGATTTTGCACATAAGGTTGTGCCATATTTGGTACTTGCATTGTATTATAAAGTGTCATGGGGGGTTGTGTAGTTCCTTTGATATTTTTCATCACACCTTTTTCAAGCCAGTGTCTCTCCAAGAAAATAAAGAATTTAGGTGATTCTTGCCTCATGCATGTGTTCTTTTTTTTGTACACCTTTTTTCAGTTGTAGATACTTTCTTGTGCACTTTTAGATGTTGTTTCTTCTCCTTCATGCACTACATGGTGATACACAAGTTTTAGTGGATTTATCATGCCTCTCCCAAGTCAACATTATGGGGGGTATTATACTGTTCGTGCTAATGCTTGTTTGGTTTCGCTTTGGAGTGAACTATGCATCTAGTATTTGTTCCTACATACTAGGCAGATGCAGCAGCTAGTTACCCATGCATTTCGGTGAGATGGCACATTTACCATATTGAAAATCTTGCATTCCTATTTTGTGGAGGCAACCTTTTATCCTCAATTGATCAGTGTTATTTAGACTATTAGCACTTGTATTTTCAACTTACATTGGTTGAGTAGTGTCGTTGGGGTCACTCGTACAGATTCATGTGCCATTTGTATTTTCGATTGATAGATGTTTTTCCTTTGTTTCCATCTGATCATTGTTCGAGTAGTGTCATTGGGGGCACTCATGTAGATTGTTGTCTTCTTGATCCTGATAATCCTATTTTCAAAGGAGGTCCTTCAGTTCTAGCACTATACCAATCATCTTTGGGTGATCCCACAATAGTGGTTTACAATTTTTTGCCGAACTGGACATTGAAATTATTATTTTTAACTAAATTTTCACATTCAAGCACCTATAGCAGCTAAACCATGAGGAATTTGAAGATGATGCAAACTAGAGTCTCATCACATTTTGGCTATAGATTCCAAAAATATTTTTTTCAAAATTTTTGGAATCAAATTGCACTTCTTTTTCCATCTCCAATGAAAACTAGTTTTTTTCAAAAAACAACATTTTAAAATAGTGACCTACACCGTATAAAGCATAACGTTTTTTCCATGAAGGATAAAATTATAATTCATTCAAATTTAGATTCATAACTCCGATATCTACTACTTCCACTTGGTTAGATAGTTTTTTATTTAATATTTTTTCTTTAATTAAGTTTTGAAGTCAAGCCAATTAAAATTTAGACATAGTATGACTGTTGAAAGCATAACTTTTTTTGTATATATCAAAATTCATTTTTTTTTGTTGGATCAAGGACTTCAATATTTGTTGCACTCATATTTTAATTTTTTTTTTTGATAATTTGCTATTTTCCACATGTGTAGAATGAAGACCTTCATTTTCAATGAAAAACCTATGTTTAATAAAACTAAAAAATACATAATAAAACCAAAACATATTAAAATAATATTCATTGGATAGCTCGTTTTGAGGACTACCTAATTCCATTTGGTTTTGTGAAGATTCCTCCATTTTCATCCTCAACCTGAGCCCTGAAGTGCCAAAAATTATGTATTTTTTGTGTCTCGGGAGGGGGAATGAGGCATAAGGGGGGTTCAGTTGAACCCATAGGGGTTCAAACGAACCCCAAGAGGTTCATCTAAACCCTTGTTCGATCGAACTAATTCAAAGGGCTTCACTTGAACCCCTTTACATGATTTTTTTTTTTTTGGCTAGCATAGTTTGAAGGGTTCGGTCGAACCTTTGTTTGGTTGAACCCCTTATGGGTTCAGTCAAACCAAAAAGTTCGTACGAACCCCCAAAAACACATTTTTTTCCTTTAGGTCATTTTTGTGAGTTTTCCTTCCTCACTTGAATTGTAAACCACTATTGTGGCTTCACCCCTTTCGACAGTTGTTTGCAACTTCTTCCTACTTTAGTGATGTTCTTCATGTTCCTATTCTTCTTGGACATTGTTTTAGAGGTTTCTTAGTCCTTCATCTTACATTTCTCTCTTTTGGAGAGGAGTTTTCTCCCATGAGGTTTTTCTCGTTTTTTCTGCTAATGAGAGTTTTTTGTTCTGTACATGGGTACCTCATCAGGCCTTGTTGTCAAGACCCATCTTTTGCATATTTGCATTGTTTTGTTCCACCCTAAGTTGCACTTAAGGGGTGTTGGTGTGAATAAGTCTTGTACCTAGTTAATTTTTTACTAGGAACTGAGGGGACTTAGTTCACATGTTACTTGCTTACTTAGGATAAAAGATTTCTTCTAGAGGTCTTAGTTGTCTTATCTAAAAGTCATAGTTGTCTTATCTAGACTTTACTTTTCCCTAGGTAGTTATGAGTTAGTTGTCTCATGTGATAGGATTAAGACACTTTTTGTGATCTTGTATTATCTTATCTCTCATCCTCAATTTTATAAGCAAGGTATTGTTGACATTTCAGGGAGTTTGCTAGCAATAGTGTTGTCTGCAGATCTGGATATGTTCATACCAGCATATAAAGTGCAGAACAAGGTATTACCAGAATAGTGAATGTAGAACCAGGCATCCGGTTAGTATGATGTTTCATTGGATCATCATTTTGGGTTTTGGATCTCAAATGGAGGATGTTATGTATCCAATATACCTTATTCATGAGTTTTATGATGGCGCATTAATTAGAGTGTAAGCTTGGAGGTCTAGTAGGATAATTCCCTATTGATTAGTGCATAAAGGCCGACATGATGCATTTAGCATGTGCGGATGCATAAGAAGTTTTAGTGTAATTTTTTTGTGCTTGGAAATTTTTCTTGGGGCCCACCTAAGTTGTATCCAACTTTGGAAGATACACATTAAGCATTGTTGGAGAATTGATCCGACTAAGTGATGAATATTTTATATTTGGTTGAAGCTGACATGAAGCAACTAATGATCTTCAGTAGTGGATATATGAGTTTAGTGAATTCATTTTGGGGTGCAAGTAGAGGTTGGTGAGTTCGATATGTGTTGATGTGAGTAGAGCAGAGTAGAGAAGAACAAAGCTTAAGTGTTGAATCTGATAGAAGGTCAAGATACTATTTTGAGAGCTTAATTGGAACTATAACCAGGAATTTGGAGATGCTATCATTTTAGTTCATCTTTTTATTTTAATACAAAAAATTTGTAAGGAAGTGAGCCTTCTTTATTTTGAGCAGTGTACTCTAGGTAGTGAGCCTGAATGCAAGTGCATTCCCTTTTTTTTTCATACTTTTAACAAAGTATACAATTGTTGATTAACCTCCACCATGGTTTTTCCCCTAACAGGGTTTTCCACATAAAAATATTGGTGTCACGATGTTATCAATGCTTTCTTCTTGTGATTGCATCTTTACTTCTATTTATATGCTATGAATAGCTTAAGATATGGCTTATAATTTATGTTTTGTTGAACACTGATTCAACCCCGCTCGTAGTGTTCCTTAAATCCAAAAATTGGTATTAGAGCAAGGTTCCTCTATAGAAGTTTAATAGTTTGAAGTGGATCTTGAAGCAATGGACTCTGGTAATCTTGAACACCAACTCTTGGTGGCACTTGAAGATCTTGATTAGTCTAAAGTAGAAGTCTTGGAATTAAAATCAAATCTTGAGGATGTTGAAAATTTCATTCAGTTACTGAAGGATAAAATCAATGAGTCAAGAGAAAAGAGGAAATAACTATGTGATAAGCTAAAGCAGAAAGAAATTAAAAGCTTGGAAGATGTTCATTTGAATCAGACTCTGAAAGAAATAACTAAAAAATGTGAAAAGCTTGCTAGAAACAATGATACTCTGAAGCTTGAAATGGAATCCATGGTGATGAAGTTAACTAAGGAAATTGAAGAAAGAAAGAAGAATGAGGAGAATTTGGCCCATTCTTTAAAAGAGAAATTTGAAGAATGCAGTGGTGCTAATAGTGGGTTCATTCAGCTAGAGATTGAACTGCATCAATCCAGAGATCATGAAAAAGAACTCAAAAGGTAGATAATTGTTCTCAGAAGTGAACTTCCTATTGCTAATGAATATAAAGAAAATTTTAAGATCAGTTCTGCTAAGCTTGATGAGCTGACAAAAGGATAGGAGGATGCAAATGATAGAAGAGGTCTTGGATATGAAAAGGGAGAAAGCTCCAGATCTGAATAGAAGGATTTTAATAAAGGAAATCAAATGAACAAAGGTAAAAGACATCTGGTAAGATAGCCTAATGCTCAAAAGTTTAATGGTCAGTGGTTTGTTTGTAAAAAAATTGGTCATATGGCATCTTAGTGTAGAAGTAAAGTAAATTCAAGAAGTCCATTTTTTGGTCAGTGCTTTAGCTATAATAAGTTTGGACACAAGTCAATTGAGTGCAAAAGTAAGTCAAACAACTCTATTAGTATAAGGAATACTAAATGTTACACCTGTGGAAGGCTTGGGAACATTCCTAAACATTGCAGATCTAGAGAAAATCAGTGGAATGATAGAATGAAACAAAGAAATCATGTGTGCTATCATTGCAATAGAGTTGGGAATATTTTAAGATTCTACTACAACAAAAATATGGATAGGGGAGGTCCGATATATAGGAGTAGAATTTATCAAAAGAATGATAAACGCAAAGAAAAAGTGACTATGGAAGAGATAAGGGATCAGATGAAGAAAATATGGGTAAAAAGGAGTGAGTATGAAGAAGGAAGTAAGTCTACACCAGAATCCGCTTCTGCTAATTCCTCTGGGAATTGATCTTAGACCATTGGCCTAGGGGGAGATATTCAAGAAAATCCTTTTCCCACCCTTTTTTTAGATGTTGGCACTAGTATGCAAGATCTTGTTAGTAGGTCTACTAGTAGTCTTAAATTGTGTTGATGATAATTTGTGTAGAAATTTTGAGAGTGGAAGATCCACAGATGAATCTTTCCCTTGTTGTCTGAGAAAGTAGGTTTTCTATAACTTTTAGGGAAACACATTTAATGCGATAAAAGTTAGTTGTGAAGCTACAAAAAGGCATTTTGAACCCCCATTTGTTACTGTGCATTGAAGAAAAATTGAAGGAGAGCCTCTGTAGAAAATTTTGAAGGAGCAAAGTAAATTCATTGGTGAATTTGTCAGGTATTTCAATTGTTTGAAGAATTTTCACTTATTTTGCGTATTCAGAAGAAAACTTGCTCCGTATTGAAAAGAAATGAAGGAAATCAAAGGAACTACCATTTTGGATGAATATTGTAGTGAGAAGATTAGGAATGGAAGAAATTCGTCGATGGAAAATGAATTGAAATGGCTTGGAAGTGTGACCCACAAAAGTCTAGACATTTGGCATGAATTTACTTACTTTGCTAATGCAGAAGTCATTATGTTTATCTTGAACAGATTAGTTGATGATATTTTAAACCTAGATAAACCCTATCACATTACGAAAGAAGCAATTAAGAATCTAACTGGTTTGTGTGATAATGGGAATGTACCAAAAAGGAAATCTATTCAAAACAATGAAGTTCAAACCCTAACCAGTGTGACTAGTAATTAGAGAGCTCTGATAATCTTAGCGATCAAAGATCTAATTACAAGGTAGATTATGTAGAAAATGTCCTACAAAATATTTTTCTAGAATAGGGAAGGAACTACTTCAGTAAGTGCAATATACATTTCTCATAAAATGATCATGGAGAATCAAGACCTTATCTATGAAGTTTATTGAAGGATTAGTTGATGGAAAATGTTTAATTAACAAAGGAAACAAATTCTGCTTTCAAGTTTGGAACCTTCATTATATGTCTTGCAATGTATTTGATGAATTTTTTGCCACAAAACAACAAAGTTGTATGGAAAAAGGATGAACCGATCTACAAGAAAATATACGAACATTTTAATGCTTTGGATAATTGTGAGGATTTGTATGCAAAATTCTTTAAGGAATTGCTAGGGAAGTTCAAAAAAATTAGTATTTCCACTCTGGTGAAAACTCTTGAAGTTGGATCATCCTCTGGTGAATTGGAAAGGAAGAAGAAGAGAGCTAAACCAACTATTTTTCATAATCCTTCGATACTCGTGGACCCGAAAACTAAAGAAAAAGAAAAAAAGAAGGTGGTACTTGATGTCTCTAATGAAGAATCTGAGGAATATATCCCAATGGATGAACCAAAATCAGTTGAACCAATTGCAGTAGTAATAGAAAGAAAAGAAGAAGAATAAGATTTAACCAAAGAAATAATATTGAAACTTGTTTAAGAAAATGATGGAATGAAGAAAATTTTTGACATGTGGTCTGATAGCCCCTCATTTGAATAAGATTTGATTGAAAGCACCTTGAGTACTTATTTTGAGTACAACAATATTGATTTGGAAAGTTTGAAGAATGTGTTTTCTGAGGAAATGATTGGTGCATAAAGGAAGTTATGACTTCTAGGTCTTCGAACAAAGAAGAGGATGAGATAATCTTGCATCTAAAAGAATAGTTTAGGTTGTCACTCGTAAAGTTGAAAAAGAAAATGATTGAATTGAGGCAGTGCATTAATTCAACAAACAACATCTACAATTACTTTCTTTGGTGGCCCCATGTAGTTGAGAAGTATAAGGAAAAGTTAGATCAAATAGAATTTCAACTGAACAAAATTGGTTAGGATTATAACATTTATTAAGACAAGGATGGTGTTGTGAAGAAATAGATTCAAAAATTGCAATCAAAGCATGCAAAAGTCCTATATAGCAAAGATAGGCTTGTGGACACCTTGTGGAAGGTGAAGGACCTAATTGAAGGGAGGTTGGAGCAACTAATTGAAGTTCTAAAGAAAGGAGAAAAGCTAGTGAAAGAGATTACAATTCCTAAATATCTTGTAAAGATCATAAATCAAACATCTGCAAATAGCAACTTGATTCTAATCATTGGAATCTCAGTGGAAGCCTGGAAGAAATTCCTTCCATAAATGAAGAATTACAAGGTAATCTTTTCACCTTGGTGGTAGTTGAATCTCTTTAAAATTTTGAAGCAATCTTGGGGGAGAGAATGCATAAGTGGGGAGAGAGTGCATGTTTTGCACCTATTCAGTTTTTGAAGTCTTTTTGGGAAAAGAGAAAGCAAATTTTGGGGAGTTAGAAAAAAATTTCAGGGAAGAAGAATGTTGAGATCAAATTCGTTTTTGTCCTTGATTTCAAAGGGGGAGAGAATGCAGTGAAAAATTCCTTATCATGCTTAGGGGGAGCTATGTTGGGGAGACTATTGGCTTTTTTCACTTTAACAACACAATCATGTTTCTGACACTCAGTAATTTTTCACTACTAAGTGTTGCCATTAATGCCAAAGGGGTAGCTTGTTGAAATTTTGGGGAGTTTGCTAGCATATAGTGGTGTCATTGATGGGAATCCAAGTCATCCCTCTGGTCCACAAATCTGGATATGTTCATACTAGCAGACAAAGTGCATAATAGGGTGTTACTAGAACAGTGAATGGAGAACAGGGCATCCAGTTAGTATGATGTTTCACCGGATTGTCATTTTGGGTTGTTGATCTCAGATGAAGTATGTTATGTATCCACTATACCTTATTGATGAGTTTTATGATGGTACATTAATCAGAGTGTAAGCTTAGATTTTTGGTAGGATAATTTCCTATTGATTAGTGCATGAAGGCTGACATGATACATGTAGCATGTGCAGATGCATAAGAAGTGTTTATGTAATTTTTTTGTGCTTGGACATTTTTCTTGGGTCCCAACTAAGTTGTAGCTAAATTTAGAAGATAGGCATTAAGTGTTGTTGGGGAATTGAGTAGACTAAGTGATGAATATTTATATTTGGTTGAAGCTGACATGAAGCAACTAATGATCTTCAGTAGCAGATATATATACGAGTTCAGTGAATTCATTTTGGTGTGTGAGTAGAGTTTAGTGAGTTTGGTATGTGGTGATGTGAGTAGATCAAAGAAAAGTATAACAAAGCTTAAGTGTCGAATCTGATAGAAGGTCAAGATACTATTTTGAGAGCTTAATTGAAACTGTAACAAGGCATTTGGAGATGCTATCATTTTAGTTCATCTTTTTATTGTAATACAAACTTCCTGTAAGGTAGTGAGTCTTCTTTATTTTGAGCAGTGAGCTCTAGGTAGTGAGCTTGAATGCAAGTGCATTCCTTCTTATTTTCATACTTTTAACATAATATACAATTGTGGATTAAGCGCCATCGTGGTTTTTCCCCTAACAAGGTTTTCCACGTAAAAATATTGGTATCATGGTGTTATAAATTCTTTCTTCTTGTGATTGCATCTTTACTTATGTTTATGTGTTATGAATGGTTTAAGACATGTCTTATAATTTATGTTTCTTTGAACACTAATTCACCCCCCTATCAGTGTTCCTTGAGTCCAACAGGTATCTCTAGCATATTTAGTACAACAGTATGGCATTGCATCTATTGCATATTGTATCATATTACAATTCTTGTTTGGTGGAATACTATCTTCCATTGTTGCTTCTCTGTATTTCTTGTGGAGGTTATTTGGTGTTTCAAATTGAAGACCATGTTGGGTTGCTCACTTCAATATTTAGTTGATGAAGTTAATAAGTTATTTGTTATCTATTACCAGTTATAGCAATGGATATGTGTTATTGGCTAAGAAATCTTCAACAGATTCTTGTTGGATTGTATGTAAGAATTTAGTGTTTACATGCAATAAAGGAATTAACTTGATATCATGATTTTTTGATTAAGTAGTGAGTTTTTGAAAACTTTTGTAGAAGCAACAACTCAAGATAGGGCCACCTGAGCTATTACTAATCCACTTCATTTTTTGTTATTAGATTAAATACGGTATTATTGAAATTAGCTAAGCAGTTTTCAGTTATATGCATGTGTTAAAATTCATAAATATCATTTTGTAGTTTTGAATTGAATTATGTAGCTTCATATTGGTTTCATACTCCAAAGGATTTAGTTAAGATACTAGAGTTCAGTTTTAGCAGTTGACAATTATAGTCTTAAGTGTTAGGTACTTGTAGCATAAGGTAATAGTTTATATTCATTTCCCCTATTTTATGAATTAACAATTTTATTTCACTTTCCAATTTTTGTAGTCTATTGTGTGTGTAATTGCCTATACTCCATTGATATAAGATGTGTCTAGGATCCATGAGCACATATATTGTGTCTACACTATCTAAATTTTACAAGTACCTAGTTGATATAATTAAATGTAGCCTCTTGTGAAAGATGAACAATCCAGTTAGGAATTCATCTCTGAGTTGTGTGTCTACTTAGTAGCACCAAGTTTATTAGATGGGTGTTGCCACAATAGTGGTTTAAACTTTCTCGGAGATCCTAATTTTTGTTGAAATCACATATTTTTAGAAAACATAATGATTTAACCCTTGAAAAGTTCAATTTAAAGGATTCCAATTGAAGAGGGTTTGATCAAACCACCTTAGACCAATCCCCCTTGGATAGAACCCTACTAGTTTTAAACCATACCTATAATAGAGTCTCCTTTACACCTATCAAAATGATAATAAAAAATCACTTTTGATTTACCTTTTAGGGGATCAAATGAATTCATTTAAAATTTAATTTTTGTATGTATGTAGTCCTTATTATAAGCTTCCAAAAAAGTATAATTTTAATTAAATTTAATTTGATTATTATATTTATTTTTTATTTCTTGTGAATGTAGGTTTTCACGAAAATCAAGCTCTTTGTTTCAGACATGTGGAAAAATAGAATATTATAAAAAATTGAAAAATATGAGTGCACCGGATATTGAAGTTCTTGATCCAACAAAATAAAATTGAATTTCGATACATACAAAAATTTATGTGTTATACAGTCCACCTATGTTTGAATTGTAATTAGTTTGACTTGAAACTTGGTTCAGGAAAAAATATTCAATAAAACAGTGAAACCAATTGGAAGCACTACATATCATAGTTACAAATCTAAATTCAAAAAAATAGAATTTTATCCTTCATGGAAAAAATTTGTGTTATACGATGAGCATCACTCCTTAAAAATGGTGTTTATTGAAAAAAAAAAAAAAATAGTTTTCGAAGGAGATGGAAAAAGAAGTGTAACCTTATTCCAAAAATTTTGAAAAATTATTTAGAATATATAGAAAAAATTTCACCAATCTCTAGTTTGCATCATCTTCAAATTCCTCACTGTTTAGCTACTATAAGTGTCCAAAAGTGAAGATTTAGTTAGAAAAAATCAATTCAATGTCTAGTTTGGCCAAAAATTGTAAACTAGTATTGTGGGATCACCTAGACATTAGAGAGGCTCTACACAATGCATGAGTCAAGGTTCTATTCCCTAATTTTTAATTTTCTAATGATACCTTGGAGCTTTGGGAAATCCACCTTTTTCATAAAACTCAATTTTAAATTCCTTGTGTACTCCTAGGGTATGGATCAAGACAAGACCTACCTTTTTGGAGATCATTCTAAGGTGCTTGGTGGTGCCTCATCCAATCCTACCCCACCACTAATTCCCATTACAAATCTCATTCCTTCATTCCCCTATTATTGAATATCCAAGATACTGAGAGTGGGGGTGAATTAGTATCTTCTTAAACTTGCTAAAAAAATACCATCCAATTAATCTAATGCACAAGATAGTAAAGATAAGCAACATCATTAAAAAATCATGAAATCAATCAACACATGAACACTAGGATTTTTACGTGGAAAACCCAAAATGGGAAAAACCATGGTAAGTGTTAGCTCACATTATAGTATAACTAGTTATAAAATATTACAAAAGGAATGGCTCACTACCAGGACTCACTCTCTAGAAATGAAAGGCTCACTGCCTACAAAATTACAATGACAGAATGGCTTAAAACCACAAAATGAATTGATAATGTACACCTAACAAGTGTTGATTCAGTTTCAGTGATGCTTAATAAACTAACTTAACGCACTTCATCATCTCTACACTACTAACTTTCACAACTTTGCAACTCTGCTAAATATTTCTATATCCTAATCTTCTAAACTATCCAACATATATACTCGATCCATCCAAAAGCATCAATTAGGCCGGCCTAAATAGATGCAACCAAAATAAATAGCTTTTGGCTCCAAGTATTTACAAAATCTTTCCAAAGACAATTCAAACTCTCAGCACACTACATCATGTCAGCATGGACCTAAGATAGTTCAGTCATATATCTGCATAACAAAAAATAATTCACCATAACACCAATTATCCATGAGGTTGGCCAGAGATAGACTTAATGAAAAATAGAGAAATACCGATTCACCATATGAGCATTTGAGCACGAGAGATCCTAAACAAACAATCTTTCAACTTCCAAAAATGTTTCCCAAAAACTGCAAACAATAGTAATCAATAGCTAAGAACTATAGAACAAAATATTGGAGGATGATAACTGCATACCAGTTTAGGTACTAGTCCAGAATACTAGATAAAATTAAGACTTGATCTTGCAGGTGCAACTCATGGTGACATCAATGACAAAAAAATGTACAGAAAGATTTTCTTCATTTTCCCAACAATCTCCCCCTTTTTCATTGATGGCAACATGTTCCAAAATTTCCATAACAAAAACATCTATTTACAATACCAAACTCCTATTTACAACACTCTCCCTCTATCACCAATATTTTTCTTTCACTACCACCTTTTCTCTCCCCCTTTAACATCAAGGACAAATGGCGGCCCCAAAATTGAAACATGAAAACAAAAGAAAATATGCATTAATTGGAGGATGGTGTGCCTTGAAGCTCCTTAAGAATACATTTCCATGCTAATTTAGCATTCTCCCAACTTTTCTTTGCAGTAATCAACATCCTGTTTAGGGATTCCAACTCTACCAGAGTATCCTCTACATCATCTGGTGTACCAAGAGTCAAATTTATCTTCTCAACTTTCTCTGTACCTGCCAAAGCCTTGGCAACTAGGGTGTAATCCATTCTGACAATACCACCTAATTGACCAATTTTTTTGATAATATCTTCCTTCTACTTCTATAAAATAAAGAATTTATGCATAGAGATGACATTCTAAGTTGATTTGTATCTATCCTTAGATGCACTATAAGTACCAGAGACAATATTGAACTGGGACTCAATTGAGTCCATAACAACGTTAATGTTTTGTAGTGGCATCCGACCACTTCAAGCAATCAGAAAGGAAAAAAATTGGTTATGACTCACAAATCTGCATAGCTTCTAGATTCTTCTCAACATTTGTGTGTGCCAAACCACACTTGTCATGCAATGCCAACAACCTTTTCTCTTCTAGCTTCTCTTCAACCTCTTGTTTTGTTTTTTCACTAAGCCTAGAGGCATAATCCTTAAAGGAGACCAATAACAATCTCATATTTTCTATCAAAGTAAGAGATGTATCTATAGAAGTATCGGGTGTAGCCTCCTACAATGCATTAAGAGTATCTTCAATGAGTTATGCTCCTTTCTAATGAGTTTCAAGAATCTCCTTCATTCTAGATTCCTCCTCCTCCTCCTCCTCCTGCTCCTTCTCCTGCTCCTGCTCCTTCTTCTTCTCTTGCTCCTCCTCCTCCTGCTGCTCCTTCTTCTTCTCTTCCTCCTGCTGCTCCTACTTCTCCTTCTTATTCTCCTCCTCCTCCTCCTCCTCCTTCTCCTTCTTCTTCTCCTTCTTCTTCTTCTTCTCCTTCTTCTTCTTCTCCTTCTGCTCCTTCTTCTCCTTCTCCTTCTCCTTCTCCTTCTTCTTCTTCTGCTCCTTCTTCTTCTTCTGTTGCTTCTCCTTCTTCTCCTTCTGCTCCTGCTCCTCCTTCTTCTCCTTCTACTCCTGATCCTTCTCCTCCTTCTTCTCCTCTCCTCCTCCTCCTCCTGCTCCCTCTTCCTCTTCCTCTTCCTCTTCCTTCCTCCTCCTCCTCCTCCTCCTTCTCCTCCTCCTCCTCCTCTTCTCCTTCTTCTCCTTCTTCTACTCCTCCTCCTCCTCCTCCTCCTCTTCTCCTTCTTCTCTTTCTCCTTCTCCTTCTCCTTCTCCTTCTCCTCCTTCTCCTCCTTCTCCTGCTTCTTCTTCTTCTCCTGATTCTTCTCCTGCTTCTTCTTCTTCTTCTTCTTCTTCTTCATCTTTGTCCCTGTTGATTTCTCCATCAATTCCTTCATCTCCATTTTTATTTTGTTCTTCTTCTGCATTATTATTTTCTCCTTCGTCACTACCTTTTTCCTTTTCAATGTCATATTTTTCACCCTTATTATGCTTTAGAGGAGCATCATCTTGTTTCTCTAATGCTACTTCTCCCTTGGTCTACTTCTCCATCTTTGGGGGAACATTTTCAACACCTATATCTAGAGGGATATCTGTATCATTTGTTTATAAAGGAATACCTGTATTGAAAGGAATATCTTCCATTACCTCTTTTGTAGAGACTTCTTCTCCTGTCTTAGGTGTAGAACCAGATGGTTGTGCACCAATCATACCATACTTTTCAATGATATCTCTAATTACCTCTACAGTTTCCTTCCTTATCTTCTTTATCTACCTTTTATCCTTTGTCATCAAAATATTCACTCTTTTCTTCATTCGTAACATTTTTTCACAAATCTTCTTTAGTCTCTCTAGATAATTTTGGGTCAAAGAAGACCCAATTTTCTTAAATGCATCATTTTTTATTTTCTCATCTAAATCAATAGCTTTTGTTATTCTCTTCATCAAGGCTTCCCACATTTTCTTAGGCATATTATCCCTTACATATTCCCAATTAACTTCTAGAATAATAACATATTAAATAACAACTAAAATTAAAGTTTTTCTATCCTCTTTACCCACTTGATCTGAATACTCTATTGTAGGCTTTAGAATATCCTCAACATGTATCAAAGAATTGAAAATAGCCTCAAATTTGGAAGGGGTGTCAATTCTTGCAAGAGTTTCTTCTTGTTCTTCTTGGTCTAGAGAGGCTTCTTTAGACACATTTGATTCCTTCAGTTCCAGTTTGGTGTGGAAATGAACATCAAAATCCTACTCTTTATCTTCTTCAGAGGATGATATAATATGCACTCTCTTAGAACTAACACCTTCACCAGAGGACACATTTCCTCTTTTCTTCCTCACCAATTTTGTTGTGAGATCCTCCTCTTCTTCTTCCCGATCATCAAAGATGCTAAAGTTCTTCTCCCTTGTAGCCTTTTATTTATTTCCTCTCTTTCCAGGAACCACTAGAGGAATTCCTTTCCTTTTCCTAGATCTATTAGTAGGTTTGGAAGGAGTCGATCCTTTTACTTTATCAGCAGCATTGGATTTTGTACTCATTGCAGGAGCTGCAGAGGGTTTAGAAGGAGCAGCCCTGCCAGATCTCCTTGGTCCTAATGATTGTCCCTCCATTTTCTCTCTTTTATCTCTGCTTTGTGCAATATCCTCTTCAGTAAAACATGCTTCTCTAAGCTTCTTTTCTACACTCTTCCTTATTATAGGCTTCTTGAGCTCCATGTTAACTTCCATAGTTTTTTTAGCACAAGTCCCAATTATAAGTTTATTGACATCTTTCAGGCTTTTCAACAATATCTCTACATAGCCTTCAAGTTCATCTTCTATAATTTGATAACCCAATAGTTGAATCCTTATGATCTAGGGTTCAGCATCTTCAATCACACATTCATCAGAAGAGGCATGAAATATTATATAATTTCTATACTTCTTAACAACTTTCTTTAGAATCCTTTCTCTCTCACTCATATTACTTTTGAACACAAATTTTTTTTTTGTTAGAGCATTATCTTTGTTCATGAAATCACCTAGATTATGTAAGTAATCAAAGATCTGATGTACCACTAGTTTGGATGAATCCCAAAAAACTACATCATCCTTTCTAGGAAGTCTCTTTATAAAATAGAACAACAAACATACAATCAATGAGCCAAATTTAAAAGCATACTTCATTTCCTTGGTCATCCTCAAATTTTCAAGAAAATGTAGTCGAAGAAGTTCACACAAATCAAAGTATACACTATTGACTACCATATCAAAACCAGTATAAATAATTGTAGCAAGTACAAAGTTCTCTTTGTTGGTGAAGTAAATTTTATGACCAATCATTATAGCGGCATACTTCACAATAGGATTAGTGATAGACTTTGTTGTAAGAGCTCTCTTGTCATATTTAGCACTGGTGAGATCCATCACAACCTCATTCTTCACTAATTTCAACACAGGTAATGGTCTAGTGTCACAAAGTCTTGTAATAGCCTTAATTGCTTCCTTAGAAATAAGATGAGTTTGGTCAGTCCACAAGAATTTTTCATGTATTCTACTAAGAACTGGCTTTACAAACTTATCATCAACCGTGGAACTGAAACTAGGAAAGTTGTTCCATCTATCCAATTTCTTCATAATAATATTTGAATATTCAAGTTTCACCAAGAAATTATCTCCAGTGAGCTCATTATGCCAAATACCCACCAAATTTCCATGATTGAGTTCATCAGTTTTGACTCGAATGTACATTCTTGTATCCTTTGTTGGAATAACCCCATGAGGGATCAATGAGAAGGTTCCCATAGGGTCATCTTCATAAACCTTCATAAAATACGTCCTATATGATGGTCTAGGTATTTATGATGTATTAACAATTACAAGGGTTGCCACTCTTCTCAATTTCCAGTTTAGATGACTTAAAAAAGACGATACTCACAAACCCACAACTTTTTTTTTTTAGGCTATAGAAATTAGGTCTGTATAGCACAGTCCCCTATAAACTACAGCACACCTAGTAAACATTTTAATGTGACCGGCGGCGCTAGCGCGACATGCCCTCTGATACCACAAGACAGGGGAGACTAGAACTCTTGACCAACCTCCTGCAATAGGAAAGACTTAGCCAACTGAGCTAGGGCCCCCGCCCACAAACCCACAACTTCACAGATAAGTAAAATACCTTTTTCTTCGTGAAGAACCAAAATTAGGGTTTGTGTAATGCAAAATCCAAATTGCATCAAGAGCGCTCCAAAATGCTCTTTGATTTCTTTAAATGAACAAGTGATTAAAATGCCTTACTAAATCACTTTATAAACCAATGATATGCCCTAATTCACATTAAATGCGAAAGATTACAAAAATTGTCTAAAAACATCCTTTATAGCATATAGAACAGCCCTAATTTTTTCCACAAAACAACATTCCTACATATTTTCTTCTGGTTTCTTTTCCAAAAAAATTTCCTATTACTAGTTTGAAGGTTTATGAGCTCTATTAGGGTTTTTTGGTGTCTTTGGTCACTCTTGGCCCCTCTTGCATCATACTACGCTTACTACATAGGAAAATCCTCTTTTCCTATGTGTACAACCACATTTACTATGATTTTTGTGTTTTAATATGCCTTCAACCAGCTCTAACCCAGTAGTTCATGCTGGTGTTAGCAATTCTTCGGCTCTACTCAATGGCTCCTCCTTTGAACAAATGACCCTGGAAATTTGATTCTGCTTGTCAATGGTTGGTGTAATATGCTTATGTGGTTGTTCCTTTACCAAAATTTGATTATGCTTGTCAATGGCTTGAGCAGCATACCCTTGTTGGATATTTTGTTGGGAGGACTCGCCTTGAAAGTGTGCTTAAGGAGTGGGTCAACAAGGCCTTGGTCCCTCATGGGGTCTGCCTTGATATGGTCCAAAATTTCACCAAGGGTTTCTTTTTGTTCTGCTTTGCGAAGGCCAATCATGTCCAAGATATCTTAGCCCATGGTCCTTGGTATGTAGGGTCTTCTTTGTTGGTTTTCTTGGCATGGACATGGGATTTTGTTGTCTCAAATGACACCAAGTTGCGGGTCTCGGTCTAGATTGAGTTCCCTAGTTTACCTTTTCCTTGTGTGCCTTTTTTGAATCATATTGCATCCTCTTTGGGGAGGGTTATTTTCATTGAGCCAAATAGGTTTATTTAGGCCTGACCCCAAAAAAGGGTTTGTGTGGAAGTGGACCTTTCCAAAGATTTGAAGGACTCTATTGATATTCAAATTGGAGCTCTCTGACATACCCATAAGGTCACTTATTTTAATCTTCCCAACACATGTTATAAGTGTTAGTTTGCAGACCACAAGATCAAGGACTTCCCTTTGGTAGAGCCTTGTACACCTTCTCCACCATGAGATACTCAAAAACCTCATCTGGTAGATACTTTTGCTGACAAATCTAATCAAAAGTGGACTATTGTCACAAACCAAAAGAATAAGCCCACTAGTTTTGGGTTGGCTTCCAAGGTCTCTAAACTAGTGATAACAGTTTCAAACCCTTCAGTGAAGGGGAAGGAAGCTCTTGTCAGAGCTAATAATGTTTCATTGCAGCCTCAACCAAAGGCAACACCTCAACCTGTTGCCATCATGATAGCACAATCGAATGTTTCTCCTCCTGTGTTGGGAGCTCAAATGTGGTCTCAAATTCCTTCTCTACCATTGGAAGAAGAGGAATATGTGCAAGAATAGAAAATATTTTCCTCTCCTTCTATCCAGATTGGGTTAATTCTGCCAATTTTTTTGCATAATCGTTTCTCGTCTCTAAATGAAGAGGAACCAGACTCTGATGATATGGTTTCATTCATGAATTTCCTCTCATGGAATGTCTGAGGTTTGATAGATATCTCTAGAAATTATTTTGTTAGGGATACCTTGAGTAAGTATTCTGGTATGGAAGTGCTTTGGCTCCAAGAGGTTAAAATTTCTAGTTTTTTGCTTGCTTCAACTTATTGCTCTATTTGACTAGCAAGTAAAATGTTTTGCACTGCTCATGATGCTGGGTATGGCAAAGCTATCTCCCTTTCACCTTGATCTTGACATGATCTCAGCTCAATTTTTTCTCTTTTGACAGTTCTCTCTCGGTTAAGCTATTAGTGGATGTGACTTTGTCAGACCACTTCCCCATTTCTTTTCACACTGAATGGGAGACACAACAACCTTGCACGTGTAAAATTCATTTTTTTAATACATCTTTGATTGTCCATGGTAGGCCCACATTCATACAGTCTGGAATCTGGAGTGTAGTCCAACTCATCATATAGGTTGGATACTTGGTGGAATGATGCTATCACTCGTACGACTAGATTTTTGCGCATTTATGGGCACTAGCTGGCTATCTCTTACCAACAGTCTTCTGAGGCTACCACTACTGACCTACAATTAGCTACCAAGGCATTGGAGGCCAAACCTTTTTCCCCATCATTACAGGTTAGGTTGGAAGATTTAAGGCACAAAAAGAAAATTACAAACAATTATACTGCTAGAGGTGCTCAAATCAAAGCTAGGTTACACTAGTTAAAAATTGTTGATCGTGTCTCTAAAGATTTTTTTCTATCCCTACATGCTGGAAACTCATCCCTAGGGATTAAAAAATCAAAGATGGTATCCAGGTTCTCTCTAAGCTTCCTGACATTCTCCATGCCTTTGTGCACCATTATGAATAGGTTTTCATTACACAGGAACTCACACATGTGTGACAAAAATACCTCTAGGATTTCCTTGTTGTTGTTCCAAATAAGCTTTCCTCAACCCATAGAAATTTTTATGATCAATTGTTAACAATCAATGGCATCAAGGAAGCTATTCATTCCATGGCTGATGACAAAGCCTTGGGGATCGATGGTTTCCCTTGTGAGTTTTACAAGGCCCTTTGGGACTATGTTGGGCAAGATTTGTATAATGTTTACTTAGAGGGATTTCATGCAATTTCTCTAGGTAATTTAATAAAAAAAGGAAATATTAAATTCATACCTAATTCTAGAGATCCCAAGGATATTTGTAACTGGAGGCCTATCATGCTTTTCAATGTCTCCTACAAAATTATTTCCAAGCCTTTAGTTCTGAAGATCCACCATCTTTTACCTCAGATTGTGCGCCTGAAGCAAATAGGGTTTATCAAATCTAGGTTTAATATGGATAATATTATTACCATGTGGGAAGGCATGGAATGGGCCAGGTGCACAAACAAGAAAGCTATTTTTGTCAAAATTGATATTGCCAAGGCCTATGATCACATTGAATGGACTTTTATTCTTGCTATGTTGCAAGCTTTGGGATTTGGTCCTAATTTCATTTAGGTTGTCTGAATGCTCTTTGCAGATGCCTCTTCTTGTATCACCATTAATGGCCACCAATATTTTTCCTTTGGACTCTTTCATTCCATTCGGAAAGGGTGCCTACTTTCCCCCTCTTTGTACATGCTCAGCGCTGAAGGGTTTGGCTAACTTTTGGCCAACATGGTTTATCAATAGCATTTCAAGGGAATTTCACTGCCTAACTCTCAGGCCCAGCTAGTTAATGGTCATTTTGTTGATGAATCTTTCCTCACTCTTTTGGAGAAAGAAGAAAATATTAAAGCGACCCTAGAATGTCTTAATATTTTTTCTTGCCTCTGGTTCTTCCATTCAGTGGCACAAAAATTTTTGCTACAAAAAATCTATTTTTCCCACTCCTCCATGGCTTCAATAGTATGGTTGGAAATGGATTGGTCTAGGAGAAGTTTTTTAGTTCCTGGGCATTCCCTTTGCCTTCCAAGTGAGCTCGACTGAGCTATGGAAAGATGTTCTTCCCAGAGTTGAGCAAAATATTGCTTATTGGATTACTAAGCCCTTCTCTTTGGCAAGGAAACTCCAGGTGTGTTCCAAAATTATTGTGGCTACCCATGTTTATTATTCTTCTTGTTGGCCCCCTTCAAAAGCTACCTATCGCAAGCTTGAAAAGTTCCTCAGGGACTTTCTTTGGGCTTCTATTGAATCCCACCGATGGTTCACTGTGTTGCCTTCCCTGGGATTCTAGAGGACTTGGGCTACTCTCCACTTAAGGACAAGGGAATTCCTTGTGTGTAAAATTCATAATATATTCCCTTACTAGTGATGAGGCCTAAAAAATTCTTCTTAGGCATTGTATTTAGTTAGGCTTTCCTACTCATAGCCAAAAGGGGATTGACTTTCAAACCCTTTTGGTCATGAAGGAACTAGTTAAAGCATTTAGAAAGCATGGGGGAAGTTATGCCCTGGCTTCATTGGGTTAGCTCTAGTTTTTGTGATGGATTTTCACTAAATTAGTAGAATGTTTGGTGGTCACCTCTTTTAGCTACCAATGGACATCCTCTATCTAAGTCGCCTTGGCTTAAGGTGCTCAGATTTGACAAGATGGGTATCCAAACCTTACAACAGATATTTCACAAAATCACAATGTGCATAATGTCGTGGGATGATTTTTTTCCCTGTACATGCTTCATAACTAGGACCACATGCAACTTATGATGGTTTGGTGAATGATATTCCTCCAGAAATGATTCATAAGGTTGGAATTCATGGGTCCAAGCCCTAGTGGAAGGACTGGAAATGGTACCCAAACACCCCTTTTAGGAATTACAAGCCTAGGCTTGGTTACAGGTGGCTTTCACCACATTTTCCTCTGATTCAAAGTATGAACCAAAGGTGGCTTCTTCAATCTCCTGCTCATGTCTGGCATAAAATATTTGTTGCCACTTGGTCTACAAGTGTTCAGCCAAAACTTTCCCACTTTTCCTGGTGTATTATTTTCAAGGGCTTTCTTATGGGTTCTTGGCTTGTTCACCTAGGGGTCCAAAACCATCATTTCCCTTTTGTGGGAAAGCTGAATCTTTTAAGAATCTCTTTTGGTTTTACCCCAAAAATCAATAGTTTTGTACTTGGATTCATGACTTCTTTCAGCCTTTTAGGTCAGAGCCTTTTTCCTGGGATATGATTCTGCTAGGAAACTCGCCCAGACTTCCTGCCAAGTATACCCAGCTTTGGCACACTTTCAAGGTGGAAATCCTCTTCAATATTTGGAAAGACAGAAATGCATGCATATTTTCTCACACTCAAATAGACAAATTTTTTTCATTATATGCTAAAGCTATTATTTGTTCTAATGTGCTCTTACAGATTCAGGTGCAAGCGAATAAGGTTGCACTTGAAGTTGCTCACCTGCAAGTGTTTTTGGATCACTGGGGAAATGCCCCATATATTATTGCTTAGGTTCCCACTTTTCCCACCTCCTCTCATGGTCAATCGCCTTCTCGAGGCTAGCAACGAAGTGGTTCCGCGTGCCCTTGCTCTTAGCCTCCTATTCGGTGGGATTGTCGCCCTCCTTGGCAGACATGTTCTCCTCTACCACGGGTTGGCCAGGGGTGGTCCTCTGGTAGTGCTTCAGGGAGAAGCGGTGGCAGTTCTGAGTGGCCCTCTAATGACCCTCCTACCTCTAGCTCTAGTTGGCCAGACTCTATTAAAAGCTTTCTACAGCTTGGATTTGCAATCCTACCTCAACACTAGGAAGATAAAGAAAAAGATATAGAAGTTGATGATGGTTGGGGTCCTCCTCCTGACATCACTCTAGAAATGGATGACAGAGACCCTCCTAGCTCTATTGGCATTTCTTTGGTCACGTAATGGCCATTTTTTATTTATTTGTAATCATGGACTTCTAGGTTTGACCCATGTGACTAGTTGATTTTTTGGCTTTTCTAGGCTTTTCCCATGTGACTCTCAGGGTGTGTTGGAAAATGTGCCTCAAACTTACCAACATGAAAGTCCTGAAAGAGAAAAATTGATGAGACTCTCTAAATGTCTTTCCGATAAGGAGTTCTATTTTAAACTCCTGAAGAGATCAGATCGGTGTGACATCAAGTATGTCTTGTCAATGGAAGTCATCAGGAAGACATGGGCTATTTGGGTGAGATTCCTAACTTTTTCCAATTGGAGTGAGACTCTTGGTGACATAAGACATTAGGGAAACATGAATCTTTAGAGTGACATTCGGTATGACCTCTTGCCAATAGTGCTAGTCTCACCAATGGGTTGGCTCTTGGCGATCATTAGGGAGACTCTTGGCTGACGGGTTTGTAGTCAGTATGAACTATTGACGAGAGTGCTAGTCTCCTGATGGATTGGCATGTGATGAAGCATCGATGTGAACTCTTGTCAATGGTGTTGGTCTTTCTGACCGATGAATTGGCCAAGGTAACATGAACTATCGATGACATCGGTGTGACTCTGGCTGATGATACTTGGTCGAGTTTGCATTCAGTATGACCTCTTTCTGATGTTGCTAGTCTTTCTGACCAATGGACTGGTCGGGGTAACATGAACTATTGATGACATCGGTGTGACTCTGGCCAATGATACTTGGTCGAGTTTTCATTTAGTATGACCTCTTGCTGATGGTGTTGGTCTTGCCAATGGTCATATCAAAGTGACATGAAACTATCAATGAAACTTCGAGAACTATTTTTGATGGACAATTGGTTTTCTTGTGATATTGGGGAGACTTGATTTGTTATAGGTTTGAATTCTTAGGGTGTTACCGATACCTTTGGTCTTGCCGATAGCTATGTGATCGGGCATTTTGGCATCGGGGAGACACGGTCTGGTGTCTCATCGACATGCAACACAGTTGAACTCATTTTGAATGAATGATTGTCTTACGTGGTGTGTTCTGAGCCAATGAGAGAAGCAAAAGGAGAACTATTGGCAGTTGAACTATTGTGACCATTCCTATGTGGAAGATCAATAGACTATGAGAAAAATGACTCTGCTCTATAATGGCAGATTATGGTGAACAGTTTGGTAGTGAGAAGAGTTGTTCGATTGAACATGATTTGATTAGTGTGTATGAATTCAATTATGAGATTATTTTAACAGTAATTTTATATACAAGGTTTATAAGGGAGATGTTGTAAATTTGACATCTGAAAGTGAAGTCTGTACTTTGTATGTAATTTTTTTACTGTAATACAAAGAGACTTTACTTGGTGTGGTGGGTTTTTCTCCCATAAGGGTTTTCCCACATAAATCTAGTGTCCAATTGTGTATTTTTCCATTTATCATTTCTATTATTCTTTTTTTGTGTATCTAATTGAACTATAATTAAAAAAAATTAAAGTCATATTGGCATTCTTCCCTAATATTTGGCATTAGGAGAGTTTGTTCTGCACTTTAGCTTTCCTTACAAGTGGTATCAAAGTCTGGCTAGTTTTGCTATCCTTGTGGGTAGGTTGGGTTTTTTGTGTCAATTCTATTCAGTGGGAGTCTTGTAGAAGTCTGGTAATTTAAATTATAGATTAAGATGGCAAGCACATCAAGAAAGATTGAAATTGAGAAATTCAATGGCAACAATTTTGAGTTGTGGAAAATCAAAATGGAAGATCTATTGGTTGATCATGATCTTTGGCCTATTGTGTCTGGAACGAAACCTACAGGCATGAAGCAAGAAGATTGGGACCTTGCAAATTGAAAATCAAAAGGGTTGATAAGGATATGTTTGGTAGACTCTATTCTTCTAAATGTTTATGAAGAAAAGACTGCATCTTCTTTGTGGAAAAGACTGGGGGCTATTTATCAGGGAAAGTCCTTGGTGAATAAGTTGTTCTTGAGGAAGAAGTTGTACTCTTTTAAAATGTAGGAAGGAGAATATATTGCTAATCATTTGAATGCTTTCAACATGTTGATTGCTCAGTTAGCATCTATGGGTGTGAAGATTGATGAAGAAGATCACTGTATGCTATTGTTATATTCTTTGCCAGATTCTTAGGATCACTTGGTGATGGTTATTGGGAGTACTATATCCACTTTAAAGATGAAAGATGTTGATTCTTTGTTATCAAAAGAGATGAGAAGAAACTCTTCTAAGATGGTGAAGGAGGCTCTTGCTTTTCGAGGCAGATCGAAAGAAAAAGGAAAGAAGAAGGACAAGAAGTCCAAATCAAAATCAAAAGGGAGAGCAAAGTCTCCTAGAAAGAATTCCAAGGTGAAGTGATGGAATTTTGGGCAGCTTGGTCATGTCCAAAAGGATTGCAAAGAGGAGAAGAAGAAGAATAATAATAATTCTTCTGACAATGATTCTTCTTAGAGTGATGCATATGCCTTCATTATAGCCTTGGAAACTTAGACATCAGATGATGTCTGGCTAATTGATTCTTGAGCATCTTTCCACATGACATCTCATAGAGACTGGTTCACTAAGTATGAAAAATATGATGGTGGAAGGGTGTATTTGGCAAGCGATTCATCTCTGGAAATAGTTGTTCATGGAAGATTTAGAATCTAGTTCCCTGATGGAAGAGTGAAGGGAATCAATGATGTAATGCATATACCAAGTCTGGCTCAAAATTTACTTTATGTTAGTAAGCTGAACGATGTTGGAGTGCAAGTCTCATTCACTGGAAATGGTTGTAAAATGACTAGAGGCTCAATGGTGCTAGCTAGGAGTGCTCGTATTGGTACTTTGTATAAGCTGGGCGTACTTGATGTTCAATGCAATAGTGTCTCTATAAAGTTACAAAAGGATACTCGTGGAGGGAAGGAGGAAAGAGTTCTTGACAGTACAAACTCTATGGAAGTTAAACTTCCAGCATAAAAGACTATGCTCTGGCATCATAGGCTTGGCCACACTAGAGAAAAAGGTTTTAAAACTTTGAAAAATAAAAACCTAGTTGAGGGGCTTGATGACTGTAACCTTGAGTTTAAATTTTGTGAACATTGTATATATGGTAAACAACATTGTGTTTCATTTTATTCCAATCCTCATAAATCTTCTGGTTTACTTGATTACATTCATTCTGATGTATTTGGTTCAATAAATGTTCCTTCTTTTTCTAAATCAAGATATTATGTATCATTCATTGATGATAATTCAAGAAGGGCATTTGTTTATTTCTTGAAAAGTAAATCAGAAATTTTCAATTTTTTTAAGGAATTTAAAATCCTTGTGGAAAATCATACTGGAAGAAAAATAAAATTCTTAAGGATTGACAATGGCGGTGAGTTTTGTTCTAACGAGTTTGAAAGATACTGTAAAGATCATGGAATTAAAAGACATAAAACTACACCCTACACTCCACAACAAAATGGAGTTGTTGAATGGTTCAACAAGACAATGATGGAAAGAGCACAAAGTATGTTGAGTAGTGTTGTCTTGGAGGAGAATTTTTGGACTGAGGCAGTTACAACAAGTTATTTAATAAATCATTCTCCAAATTCTACTCTTGTTGAGAAAACACCTTTGGAAGCATGGTCTGGAAAGAAGCCCTATGTGAGACACATTCATGTCTTTGGCTGTGAGGCATATGCATATGTGTCAAATGAAAAAAAGATCTAAATTGGAGAACAAGGCTGCTAAATATATTTTTATTGGCTATAGTGTTGGCATAAAAGGATACAAGCTTTGGAATCCTGATATAGAGAAGTTTTTGTATAATATAAGTGTTATTTTTCATGAACTAAAGCCTTCTACTTTGGATCTGTAGTCACAAACAAAATTAGAAAATAAAAAGGATGTAGTTGAAATTCCTCCAACACCAGATAAAGAGGAATTCAAAATTCAAAATGTACCTGAAACTGAGGAGAGCTCAAGTAGTTCTAAGAGTTCTGAAGAAGAAAAACAACCTCAACCTCAACCTGTGAGGAGGTCAACATGTGAAAGAAGAAAACCTGATAGGGATGGGTTTTCTATGTTAAATTCTACTTGTTCCTATGCTTTAATTTCTAGCACTGACGTGCTTAGGACTTTCAAAGAGGAAATTAGAATTCCTGATTCAAACTCTTGGTTAGAAGCCATGAATGAAGAAATGGCATTATTAGAAAAGAATGACACTTGAAGTTTGGTGCCCTTGCCTAAAGGTAGAAAAACTATTGGTTGCAAATGGGTATTTAAAACGAAAATAGGTTTGGATGGCAGTGTGGAAAAGTATAAGGAAAGGTTGGTTGCGAAGGGTTATTCCCAGGTAGAGGGAATTGATTATGGAGAAATTTTTTCTCCTGTAGCTAAGCTGACTTCTATCAGATTTCTTCTGTCACTTGCAGTAGTGTATGACTTAGAGATTGGACAAATGGATGTGAAGAAAAAAATTCTTCATGGTGATCTTGAAGAAGAAATTTATATGTCTCAGCCTGAGCACTTTGTGGAAAATGGTAAAGAAAATCTAGTTTGTAGGTTGAAAAAATCTCTGTATGGATTAAAACAATCTCCTAGAATGTGGTACCAGAAGTTTGACACGTTTCTTTTTTCATTGGGATTTGTAAGATCAAAATCTGATCATTTTGTGTACTTCAAAGCTAAAAATGATCATGTTCTTATTATTGCTCTCTATGTTGATGATATGTTGTTCATAGGCAATAGTAAGTTAATGATTTATGATCTAAAATATTAGTTATCTGCAAAGTTTGAAATGAAAGATCTTGGTGCACCTAGGTATATTTTGGGAATGGAAATAACCAGGGACATAAAGAGTAGAAAACTTTGGCTCAACCAGAGTAAGTATATTAATACTATTCTAGAGATATTTTGTATGACTGATTGCAAGCAGCTAGTTGTTCCAATTTTGCAAGGAATGAAGCTATCCATTGAATATTGTACAAAATCTCCTACTAAGATGGAGGACATGACCGAAGTGCCTTATTCTAGTGCAGTTGGCAGTTAAATGTATGCAATGGTCTGTACAAGGCCAGACATTTCCCAAGCAGTGGGAGTCCTTAGTTATTTTATGGCAAATCCTAGAAGGGCACATTGGGATGCTGTGAAAAGAGTGTTTCGATATCTGAAGGGTACTTTAGAATATGCTTTGTGTTACCATGGAAATTTGGCTGAATCACATAGGACTCTCAATATTTGTGGTTATGTGGACTCTGATTGGGTAGGGGACATTGAGTAAGCAGTAGGTTGTAGTCACTTTGTCCACTACAGAGGAAGAATACATGGTAGCTACACACGCCTGTAAAGAAAAATTTTGGTTAAAATGTTTGTGTTCTAACATTGGGTTTGATGTAGTGAAAATTACAATTTATTGTGACAGTCAGAGTGCTATTTGTTTGGAAAAAAATCCTACTTTCCATCCTAGGATGAAACATATTGATGTGTAGTATCATTTTGTTCGAGATATGGTGGAGGATGGAAAGGTCTCTTTAGAAAAAGTGGATAATCTAGAAAATGTTGTAGATGCATTAATGAAACCAGTGAGCACAGAAAAGTAGAGGTGGTGTGCTAGTTCGATGGGCCTTGGTGCCCATGAATTTTAGTAGTTTTGTTGTGCTCTAGAGATGTCATTAAGATCTTCATCAAGTAGGAGATTGTTGGAAAATGTGCCTCAAATATACTGACATGAAACTCCTGAAAGAGAAAAATCGGTGAGACTCTCTAAGTGTGTTGCCAACAAGTAACTATGTTTTAAACTCCTAAAGAGATCAAATCAGTGTGACATCACGTCTGCCTTTCCTATGAAATTCATTGGCAAGACATGGGCTATCAAGGTGGGATTCCTAATTTGTTTCGATCAAAGTGTGACTCTTGGTGACAAAAGACATTAAGGAGACACAAATGTTCAGAGTGACATTCAGTATGACCTCTTTCCCATAGTGCTAGTCTCACCGATGGGTTGGCTTCTGGTGATCATCAAGGAGAATATTGGCTAACGGGTTTGCAGTCAGTATGAGCTCTTGTCGAGAGTGCTAGTCTCACTGATGGATTTGCACATGATGAAGCGTTGGTGTGAACTCTTGCCGATGGTGCTATTCTTGTCGATCGATGAACTGGTTGGGGTAACATGAATTGTCGATGACATCGGTGTGACTCTAGCCAATGATACTTGGTTGGGTTTGCAATCAGTATGACCTCTTGCCGATGGTGCTGGTCTTGTCGACTGATGAACTGGTCAGGGTGATGGTGTTGGTCTTGCCGACCAATGAACTGGTCAAGGTAACATGAACTATCGATGACATCGGTGTGACTCTGGCTGATGATACTTGGTCAGGTTTGCATTTGGTATGACCTCTTGCTGATGGTGTTGGTCTTGTCAATGGTCATATTGAAGTGACATGAAACTGTCGATGAAACTTCCAAAACTCTTTCCAATGGATAGTTGGTTTTCTTGTGATATCAAGGAGACTTGATTTGTTATCAGTCTGACTTCTTAGGGTGTTACTGATACCTTTGGTCTTGTCAATAGCTATGTGATCGAGCATTTTGTCATCAGGGAGACATGGTCTAGTATCTCACCAACATACGACATAGTTGAACTCATTTTGACTGAACAACTATCCTATGTGGTGTGTTCTGAGCCAATAAGTGAAGCAAAAGGAGAATCATTGGCAGTTGACTTGTTGTGACCATTCCTATGTAGAAGATCAACAAACTGTGAGAAAAATGACTATGCTCTATTATGGTCGATGATGGTGAACAATTCAGTAGCGAGAAGAGTTGTTCGATTGAACACGATTTGATCAGTGTGTATGAATTCAATTTTGAGAGTATTGTAAAAGTAATTTTCTATACAAGGTTGATCAGGGAGATGTTACTATAAATTTGACATTTGAAAGTGAATTCGATACTTTGTATGTAATTTTGTTTACTATAATACAAAGAGACTTTACTTGGTGTGGTGGGTTTTTCTCCCATAAGGGTTTTCCCATGTAAATCTGGTGTCCAATTGTGTATTTGTCCATTTCTCTTTTTTATTATTCTTTTTGTGTGTATTTGATTGAACTATAATTAAAAAAATTTAAAGTAATATTAGCATTCTTCCCTAAGTTTTGGCATTAGGAGAGTTTGTTCCGCACTTTAGGCTTCCTTAGAGGGTGTGCCTTCTTACCACCCACTTTTTTTTCTAAATATTTATTTTAATCTGTAATTTAATATAGATTAGTTCCTATTCATAAAAAAAACCTTTTCTTATTCATACCTTATAATGTATCCTCATGTCATAATTTGACACACCAAATATCCAAAGGGTTCATACAATTTTCTATTAAATCTCTCCCTACACTATTGAACTTGACACCATTTTCCAACGGCCGTTTGTCGATCACTCAACAAATCTTTGTCAGAAGAGTGACGAAATTTCAAAAATATTTCCATCACTATTTTTCGTCAAATGTCTGACGATGAATTAAATGTCGAAGTAACGGCAAAGAATCATTGGTGGATGGCATCGTGAAATGCCTCGAACATTTGTTAGAATATCAATGAAAACTCTATGTTTCCACCAACGAATTACACCAAAAGTTCATCGCCAATTCGACCAAATGGGCAAGGAGTAGTGTTGAAACAACATCAAACGTTCGTCGAATGTGTGATGAAATATCCAAGTAGTAGCATCAAAACAACACCAAGCGTTCGTTGACTTTGTGATGAAATTAGCAAGGAGTAGCATTGGAAGAACACCAAAAGTTCATTGCACTTGCAATGAAATGGGCAAGGAGTGGCGTGGTAGCAATGCCGAAAGATCGTCGAAAGTGTGACAAAATGTGCAAGGAGTTACGACGAAATCTTCGTCGCAGCTATAGCAACTGCGTCGAGCCTTTTTGTTGATTGGTCGGTGGTTTTCGTCGGTGGGTGTCGTCGAAATTGTGATGAAGAAGCAAATTTTTTTAAAA
>VDFB02000002.1:217145493-217464920 GCA_007258455.2 Sequoia sempervirens | reverse complement strand
CTAAGTTGGAATGTTTACCTGATTCTCTGGGGCACCTTAATCTCTTAAAGAATTTAGCGATAGGGGGTTTAAGAGTGAAATCCTTACCAAAATCAGTTGAGCGACTAATTAATCTTCAAACACTATTTATAAGTTATTGCCCAATTAGCGAATTGGATCTCGGGGCAGAGTTGTTTACTTGTTTGAAGCAGATACGACTATGGTCAACTGAAGTGTCTAAGATCTCCGTCTCTGAAGACTGTTATCCTATCCTTCAGAGTCTCTCACTTAGTGATAATAGCCATCTAAAGGATATAGAAGGCCTACCAAATGCACTCCAGTCCATATGTTTGAATGAAAACCCCAAGTTGGATGTGCTTCCCAGTTTTGCACAATAAACTTTTCTCTGAGAACTTGAACTCAGAGGCTGCTATGGAGTTAAGAAAATACCAGGTTTAGAACAATGCAAATCATTAGAGATTCTAAAAGTACATACGAGGTGGGAGGAAGTGGGTATAGAAAGTTTGGAGTGCATGGAAAGATTGAGAAGAGTGGAACTCAAAGCAATCAACAGATGAGGTATTGAAGGTTGCATTCTAAGCATTCAAGTACTAATAGTTTATAAGCATTCATAAGTCTAATTATTTTCAATTGATTGTGCATTGGCTAATGTGTTGATGTGCAAAGGAGTTGCAGAACTGGCCAAAACAAGAAATAATAGTATGCACGCGGGTGGCCCCTGATGCTGCCATGCTTTTAAACTCCTTTTCCTTTCCTAATCTCTCTGTTGTTGACTCCTTCGCTAATCAAAAATAAACTCCGATCCATACCTCAAATGGCCCTGCACTGCTCACTGCATTTGTCTATTTTTTGTTGTGAATTGTGAATCTCCAAAAACTTCATTTCGATTAGCATATAATAAAAATAATACGCATAAATCATATGTTGGGGACTATGATGAGATGGAGTTGGAGGAGGGTAAATGGGTATGGAAAGCTCTTTTAACATAACATTCCATGATCTATAATCACATTTCCCGCCACACAATCATGGGTACACATATACAAACGAAGAAGGGTAGAGGTTGAAGGAGAAATGGAGAAAGGACTGCTAGTGATGGAAGAAGAAGAGAGTTGTGGAGACTTTCACCTGCTTAAGTGTGTTTCTATCAATTTAATATTATTCTCAACTATATAACTATATTGAGATATGAATTGAATAGATTTCTGGTAACGGGGAAAAAATTGTGTTAGTAATTTATTGTTTCCTTTAAAAATATATGTTTATCTTTATTTTTAAATAATTTTATATAATATTTTATTATAAATATTATTTTATTTAAATATAATTCATAAAATTATAAAATAGGATTTTTTACTATTGATTAATTTAAAAAATATATAAATAAAATAGTAATTTTTTTACAACTAAAAAAATCAAATATTGATTTATATTAGAAAAGAGGATAAAATATGAGTTAATATTTGTATGACAATTAAGTTATTGATATAATTTGTCAATAATATTTGAGAAATAATATCATTTAGTTATGGCTGCGATGAGATGGGTGTTGGAGGAGTAAATGCATGGACAGCTCTTTTAACACAAAATAGATTGAGTGAGTAAATCACATTTCCTGCCACACACAATCATGGGTACACATATACAAACGAAGAAGGGTAGAGGTTGAAGGAGAAATGAGAAAGGACCGCTAGTGATGGAAGAAGAAGAGTTGTGGAGAGCTTTCACCTTAAGTGTGTTTCTATCAATTTAATATTATTCTCAACTATATAACTATATTGAGATATGAATTGAATAGATTTTGGTAAAAATGGGGAAAAAATTGTGTTAGTAATTTATTATTTCCTTAAAAATATATATGTATATCTTTATTTTTAAATAATTTTATATAATATTTTATTATAAATATTATTTTATTTTAAATTTTATTTATAAATATGATTTTTACCATATAAATAAAATAGTAATTTTTACAACTAAAAAATCAAATATTGATTTATATTAGAAAAAGAGGATAAATTATGAGTTAATATTTGTATGACAATTAAGTTTTTGATATTGGGGAAAATAGATTTTGATCCAAACCCTTTAAACCAAAGCCAAACTGCTGAAAACAGCCAAAAAGACCAGACTACAGAAAAGACAGCCTGCAGTCAACAAAAAACCAGCTCCCAAACAAACACCATTAGGTTTTACAATTAGAGTTTCGCTTGTTGGAGCGAAGAGTCATATCAAAAGAAGGCCCAAAGGGTTTAGATTTTTTTCCAGTAACAGTAGTCCAGCCTTCTTCAACTTGTGCTGCCTTAGCCTGCCAAGCCAGCCCATCAATTTCCTGAGGATGAAAATCCGCAGCCCTAGAGGTAACATCAAAGTTCGCCGGAACAGGTGTGGAAATGACCGGAGAGCAACTAGAGATGGGAAACGAAGCACCATCAGTAGAGACAGAAACCGGTCTAATCGTTTGCTCAATATGATTTATCATGGTAGCTTCCCCAGCGGAGGAAGGAGAAACCCCAGCAGTCGAAACCCCAACAACCTGTGAATCAGAAGCCCCAGCAACTTGTGAATCAGAAACCACCACCTCAGAGAAGCTCCTTAGCTGATCAGATTTCTTCTCAACCGTGTAATGTTGTAGAGAAGCGCCATTCCACCAAGTAGTTGTCTTTGTCTTCTTCTCAAATCCACATTGCGCAGCAGCATGTCCTGTTTTGAAGCATCTTCTACAGCGGAAAGGGACCCCCTCATAATCCAACGATTGGATCCAAGACCCCCTAGAAGATTTTAAGAGAACCTCAGTGGGCAGTCCTTTTGAGACATCAATTTCAACAAGTATTTGGGCAAAGGTGGAGTGATAAAGATCATAAGATTCATTGTCCACAAGTAAGAAATCACCTAGGGCATCCCCAACCTCCTCCAGGAGAGAGTCATTCCAAAGGTGAAGAGGGAGATTAGGCAAACGGACCCAAATCGGGATTTTATTGAAGGTTTCAGAAGCTGGGTTAAAGTTGGAGTGCCAAGGTTTAATCATCAGAAGGTATTTGTCCTCCCAGCTGAAGAAATTATCACACAAGATTTTGTCTCTAAGGTATTTTCAAACTTAGCAACAAAAAAACCTTTGGCCATTGGGAAGATTTGAACTTTACCAGTGATGAGGGGCTCCCATTTAGTGGTGATCCAAGAGTGCACAAGAAATCATTGATGACAATTAAGTTATTGATATAATTTGTCAATAATATTTGAGAAATAATATCATTTTAGTTGGTGGCTATGACCCTTTTTAATATCACTTTTAAAGGAGGTATTTCAAAGTGTACAAGAAGATTAGAAAGATGCAATATTGAATTCAAATATGAAAATAGTAAATCAACAACTTAAAGATTGTGTCAAGCCACAATAACAATAAAATAGAACATACACTCAAATTTACACAACATTAAAAAAAAAAATCACATGACAATAATGATTACATTGCTTAAGCCTACCTTATTCATGATGGGCAAGGAGGTAATTGAAAACCTCAATCTAATACCACTTGTTTGATATCCTTGAACACTCCTAAAACATATAGGATGAATACTTGTATATGTCTATAATAAATATGATGCAAGTTTATATAGATGCAAGATCCTCAATCATTATTTCTCTATAATTTTTTAGTTCCCCAGGGGGGCTATAATTTGGAAGTCTTACTAAGTTTCTGGTTTATGTATAAATTGTTTGTTTTTCAATTGGTATGCACCTTATATTTTTTTTTATGAATAGGAAACTATCTATATTATTAATAAAGATAAAGTTACACATTCACAAAAAAAGGGTGGGTGGTAAGAAGGCACACCCTGAGAGTCACATGGGAAAAGCCCAGAAAACAAAAAACTAGAGTCACTTGGGCCTAGCCCAAAAATCCATAAACATTACAAACATATAAAATAAAATGGCCATCAAGCAGCCAGAGTAGTGCTACCAGAGCCAAGAGGGTCTTTGTCATCCATGTGTTTCCCCCATACATCAGTGGGGTCTAGAGTGACGTCAAGAGGAGGACCCCATCCATCATCATCATCTTTCTCTTTCTCTTTTATCTTTATCCTCGTTTTGGGGTGAGATTGCAAGTGCCAAACACAAACAGAATTTACCAGAGTCTGGCCAACTAGAGCCAGTTGTAGGAGTATCATCAGAGAGCCACCCAGAACTACCACCACTACTCCTCGCTACTCCTCTGTAGGGCCACCCTTGGCCAGCCCGTAGAGGAGGAGAACGAGTCCACCAAGGAGGGCGGGAACCATGCCGAAGAGGAGGTTGAGAGTGGGGGCGAGCATAGCCACTTTGTTGTTGGCCCTAGGAGGGTGACTAGTTGTGAGAGGAAGTGGGTGAAGCAGGCACCCAAGCAATAGTACACAGGGCATTGCCCCAATGATCCAAAAGCACTTGAAGATGAGCTACCGCAAATGCAACATTGTTGGCTTGAACTTGAATCTGCAAGAGCACATTAGAGTAAATAATAGCTTTAGAATATAATGAAACATTTTTATCCATTTGTGTGTTAGAAAATATGCAGGAATTTTTGTCTTTCTAAATATTGAAGATGATTTCCACCCTAAAAGCGTGTCAAAACTAGGTATATTTAGTAGGAAGTCTGGGCGAGTCTCGAAGCAGAATCTTATGCCAAGAGAAGGGCTTTGGTTTGAAAGGCCGAAAGAAGTCATGAATCAAATTCCAAAACTATTGAGTTTTAGTGCAAAACCAGAAGAGATGCTTATAAAACTCATCTTTCCCACAAAAAGGGCTACAAGGGTCCTGGACCCCCAAGTGAACAAGTCAAGATCACATAAGCAAGCCTTGGAAAAGAATACACCAAACAAAGTGGGCAAGTTTTGACTCAACACTTGTAGACCAAGTGGCATAGAATCTTTTTTTCCAAACATGAGCGAGGGATTAAAGAAGCCACCTCTGGTTTAGATTTTCAATCATAGGAAAGTGTGGTGAAAGCCATCTATAACCAAGCGTAGGATTGCAATTCTTGAAAAAGATGTCTTGATACCACTTCCAATCCTTCCACCAAGGCTCGGACCCACAAATTCCCACCTTATGAAGCATATCTACAGAAATAGCATTCACTAGACCATCATAAGTATCATGGTCTTGGTTTTGAAGCTTGTAAAGGGCACATAAATCTTCACATGGCATGATGCACATTGTGGGTCTCTAAAACAACTCCTGCAAAGTTTGAATGCCTTTCTTGTGGAACCTTAGCACCTTAAGCCATGGTGAGTTAGCTAGTGGTTGACCAAATGTTTCAGCAAAGAGAGGTGGCCACCAAACATTTTGTTGGTTGAGTGAAATCCCATCATGGAAACTAGAGCCGAACCAATGGAGCTAGGGCTTAACCGCCTCCTAGGATACCCAAATGCTCTTGGCCACGAAAGTTCCCACAATTTGGACTGGTTTTTTCATGACCATAAGGGCTTAAAATCCAATCCCCTTCCAAGCAGTTATGTGAATAGGAAAATTAGACTGAATGCAATGCCTGAGGAGAATCTTCTAGGCCTCATCTCCAGTGAGGGCTCTAATTATCCATTTCACACACAAGGCAATCCCTTTTTGTTGAGTGGAAAGCAACCCAAGTCCTCCATACACTTGTAAGGGCATCAAACTCCCAAGAAACACAAGTGAAACCCTCTATGGGACTTTGCAAAGGCTCAAAGAAAGCTCTAAAGTAGATTTTCAAGCTTGGCATAGGCATATTTTGAAGGATCCCAACAAGAGGAGTAGTAGACATGTGTGGCCACTAGAATCTTACAAACACTTGAACTTCCCTGAGAGAAATAGGCTATTTTATAATTTGCATATTACTTTCTACAAAAATTACAATGCCACCAATCCCTTATTAGGGATTGTCCCCTAAAATCCTAAGTTGATTTGAATCAATAGATAATTTTGATGTATCAAACTATTAGGAAATAGTTCATAATATAGATTAATAATTATAAGATAATAAATAATGTATTAACATAATATTATAAATTTAGTAATAGGTGATAATTATATAGTAGTTGGGGTAGTTAGAAGGAATACATGCTTGCTAAAACCATTATATTGTAATACATTGACTTTGAAGATTAATGATTAATTTGTATCTTTGTGCCTTCTACACTTTGTTTCACATTTTTCAATATCGTATTATAGTAGGTTTTCTAGACCTTGTTGTTTTTCTTCCATTCCCTTGTCTTTCCTTCTCCAAAGTGGTTCATAAAATGGCCAAGCAATGAAGATCACATGTAGCAGTTATTGTTTTCCATCAACCATTCTTGTATTTTGTCAATAGAAGCATAGTGCAGACCACGTGCAAACTTGTTAAAGATCCATCATCCATTTGTATTTGGTTTCTTTTCTCTCTTCATTTTTTTTACTCTTTTCATTGTTTTCTCCATTTTATTCATATTTCTATTAAATTTTTTTTTTAAATATCAAAAAAATTAAAATAAATGTATATTCAATTTTTTGGTTGTTGTCCAACAAAAGCACCTAATAATTTAATATTAAGTTTGATATGATCATTCATATGTTTCTCTGTCTGACCATTGGAAATAGAGAAAATGTAGATCAAAGTAGAGTGTTGATTCAAATCAGTATGAAGTATGTTGAGTCTGTATTCTGAGCTTCATTGGAACTATATTTCATGTATATGGTAGATGCAATTGTAATAGTTGAAATTTGGTTATGTGTTGGAACCAATCTCTTATATATTTTCTTTTCTCAGTGGGTAGTGAGTCCACTTGGACAGTGCATCCACCTGTAGTGAGCACTTTTGTAATATACTATAATTGGTTATAATATATTGTAAGCTTAGAATCCTTATCATGGTTTTTCCCATTTTGGGTTTTCCACATAAAAAATGTTGTTGTTCATGTGATATGCGATTTTGTTGGATGTTTGCATACTTTCCTTCATTACTGCAAGTTGAATATGTTATGAATTAAATGATTAAATATTTAGATGGTTTAAAAGAATACCGATTCACCCTATTAGTATTCTAAGTGTTCAACACTATTGAAGTTTCCATGGATCCTAAATATTCTAAAACGGCAATTTCAATTGGAAAGTTCCTTTCTTCAGAAGAAGATAAACAACATTCTAGTCTATTACATTCTCATCCTAACATTTTTTTTGTCATATGAGGACATTCCCATTATTGATGATTTTGTAGTAGTTCATAATATCATCCTATGTCCCAATGCTAAACTTGTAAAATAAAAGATCTGAAAGATGAATACCAAGGTCACACTATTAGTTAAAACCCAGATAGAGAAGCTTTTGAAAGAAATCCTAATCCATCCTATTGAATATTCACCTTTGATATCAAATATTATTGTCATTCGAAAGCCTGATGGTCATATTTGCATTTGTATTGACTTTCATGATCTCAACAAGGATTCTCTTAAGGATGATTTTTGTTTCCTAATATTGATATGATTGTAGACTCGACTACAAGACATGCATTATTGTCCTTCTGGATGGCTTCTTTGGCTATAATCAAATTTATATTAACTCAAACGATTAGAATAAAACAACCTTCACTATCCCTTGGGGCACCTTTTGTTATGTGTTCATGTTGTTTGGGTTAAAGCATATAGGTGTGACTTACCAATGGGAGATGGCCTTATTCTTTCATGATTTCATTATCTTCTTTGTGATGTAGAAGTTAAGACATTATCTTCTTCATGTTGAAACTCATGTCATTGTAAAAGTGATCTTTTGAAGCAGCTATTCACTATAATTGATCTTGTTGGAAGGTTGGAAAAATGGGTAATGTTGCTTTCTAAGTTCAACATCATGTTTGTAACTCAGAAATCAATAAAGGGTCAAGTTGTTTCCAATCAATTGGTAGAAGCTCTCTCATCCAGCTCCTTCTCTAGTCTAGATTTATTTTTAGATGAAGACCTTTGTGTAACTAATCATGAACCTATATGAGAGATGTATGTTGATGGATCGAGGTGTCAAGCTAGCTTCAAGGTAGGTATGGCCTTAATCTCACCCAAGGGTAAGCTAGTTCATTTATCCTTTCAATTAGAATTTTAGTGTACTAATAACATTGCTAAGTACGAAGCCCTTATTGTTGGCTTACATTTCGTGATTTCTTTAAACATACACCATATTCACATGCATGGAGACATTGAAATTATCATAAATTAGATCATGGGAACATATCAAGCTAAGAAAAAATAAGTTTTCTCAATATTGAGATTTGGCCCTGTGTTTATGGATTTTTCACATGATATTCCCCCCTTTGGAATCAATGGAAAAGAATAATATGTTTGTAATATTCTCCCCCTTGATATTAAACAACCTACTTACAACTATTATGTGACACCTTTCCTTTATTTCCCTGAATACTCTCCCTTAGGATCATACACCAATTTACATCAACAACCACTGCACAACCACTACCTACTCCCCCAGAGCGATAGCCAGCAACATCAGTCTAGAATAAGGGATAGATCTTGAGACCCACTAGACTGGTGCATCTCCTTATTCATCTAGTTCAAAGGAGGCACAATAACCCCCAACTTCTCCTAGAGATACTTAAAAGTATCATTAGGAGGAGCCTTAGTGAATATGTTAGCAATATTATATTTTCTATGTTGCAAGTATGAAAGTGTTGTTATTGATGCCAATAGGCATGTCTATTGACCAGTGTTGTCATTGATTTCAAATATGTTTTGATGAAGTTTGTTGCATGATGAAGATGTCGCGGATATTGAGAAAATTGTGAAAAAGAGGAAAATAGGTTGTTGCAGGTTGTGTATGTGTAGTTAAGATATTAAGGAAGTGTTGTGAGCACATGGAGCTATATTTTTATTCCAATGTTTACAAATGAGTTGGAATGAAGTAATGAGTTGAGATGATGTCTTTGGTACCTGGTTTCCAAGATCTTTTGAGAAAATTTGATAAATAGAGAAAATAATGTTATTGGAGTGATTTCTAGATTTGATTGTGCGTGAATTTTTTGCATAAAAAAATTTGCACACAATCGAATCTAGAAATCACTCAAATAACATTATGGATTGTGGAAACTTGATACCACTAAGAGAAAATAATGTTGTTCAAGTGTTTAGAATATGCTCTAAGATGTGCTCTGCATTTCTTCCATGTTGATGCTATGCTTGTGCAGATCTAATATGTTGTTCAAGGTTGTTAGAGGTTGCTATACTCAAGATTTTGGTTTTTGGATCATTGTATAGAGTGAGATATTTTCACTAGTGTGTGAACCCATTTTTTCAATGATCTTTTTTGTGGCATGGGAGAAATGTATTAGCTCCATCTTTCTCCATTGTTTGGTTTCAAGTTGTGTAGATTTGGAAATTTTCTTATAATGCTTATATCTTACAAAATTCAAGGTTTCACTTGATTTGGTATAGTATTGTGTGTGTTTCATGTTTCTATGTGTGAATAAGGTTATTGGATAGACAGAGAGAGAGGGAGGAATCGCGACAAAGAGGGAGTGAGAGAGCGGAGGTGGGACAGAGAGACTTGAGAGTGAGTCAGTGAGAGAGAGAGGGAGAGAGACAAAGAGATTAGGGTTTAGGGTTTAAGGGTTGTGGTATTAAGGGTTTAATGGGATAGGGTTGAGGGATTAGGGTTTAAGAAATAATGTCTAGGGTTAAGGGTTTTGGCATAGGGTTTAGGGTTAAGTGAGAGACCTAGATGGATGAGGGATGGATGGATAAGGAGAGAGAGAGAGAGAGAGAGAGATGAAACCTTTAGAAAACCAACATTTTCATAACACAAGCATGTTTTGAAGAAGTCGAGATATAGTTGCAACTTGGTGATGTCATGCATGCTTCCATAAGAAAGGAAATACTAGAAGAGCATGTAAACACCTGAGTGAATTAATTGATGAGGTAGTTAAGAGTATTCAAGAAGATTTACCAAAAGTAACCATTGATCTCTCCATACCTTTGGAACAAAATCTAAAGATTTTAATGGATTTTTTCAAGGATTACTCATCTCTCCAAGAAAGATAAAAGAAAAAGGGATGGCTAGAGTCTTTGACAAGTATGCCAATGCATACAATAATTTACAAGAAAACATAGTGATGTCTAAGGACTATGTAATTGAAGTTGCCACCCTTTACCAATTCTATTTGAAATAGCCAAGTTCAACTAGAGATATCAAAATTCATATTAACTCCATTGACTCACAAATTACATAAATGGCTGAAACATATGATTTATCAAGAGATGTTTTTGGATCCGCTAGGGAACAAGTTGAAAATCTTCATATACAATTGATTTATTTTGGATCAGAGAGAATAGTTAAAGAAATTCAATTTGCTAAGAGAAGTAATCAATTGTGTGGCTTGCATCATTATCCATTTTGTTGGTCAAAGGAGTGGAAGTGGGCAAGAAAATGAAAAAAACTAGAAAAATAAATGAGGATGAGGAATTGTGCAAAGAATTTGAATGTCAAAATCACATTCTCACTACAAAAAATAGATTGGACTACAAATCTATAAAAACTAAAGGAAACTCACAAGGATATTCTACTTTCCAAGAATAGTTAAAGAAATTCAATTTTGCTAAGAGAAGTAGTCAATTGTGTGGCTTGCATCATTATCCATTTTGTTGGTCAAAGGAGTGGAAATGGGCTAGAAAATGAAAAAAACTAGAAAAATAAATGAGGATGAGGAATTGTGCATAGAATTTGAATGTCAAAATCACATTTTCACTACAAAAAATAGATTGGACTACAAATCTATAAAAACTAAAGGAAACTCACAAGGATATTCTACTTTACAAAGAAGCTATAAAAGGGTAACATACACAATTTTGATTTTGTAAAGTCTTTTGGATACTTGTATTTTTTTGGTTTTTATAGCATCATTTTTTAGGCATATCCATCTTAAGGGGAGTGTACAGTAAGGGAGATTTCACACAATTTTGGGATGTTGTAAATAGAATATATCATGCCCTTTGCCCTTGATGTTGAGGGGGATAGAAGCATATGTGTGTTTCCATCAATGATAGATGGGGATATTGTTGGCAATAAGTATTTTCATTTATTTCAACCAACATGGGGTGTCATCTGAAAAATGATGCACATACTCCAGAGATAGCCATTATGATATTATATTAGTTGGTGCATGTCTCCAGAGCTATATAAGGATAATAATGGTCAGTATGGTAACTAAGTGCGATGTGGAGAATGCTACTCATGTTCTAAAGTGTTGTCATAATAGTGGTTTACAATTCCCAAGAGGAATGGATTTTAGTTGAAATCACATATTTTTAGAAAATATAATGATTTAAGCCTTAAAAAGTTCTATTTTAAAGATTCCAATTGAAGAGGGTTTGATCAAAGCACCTTAGATCAAACCCCCTTGGATAGAACCTCGCTAGTTTTAAACCATACCTATAAATGCGTCTCCTTTACACCTATCAAAATGCTGATAAAAAATCACTTTTGATTTAGCTTTTGGGGGATCAAATGAATTCATTTAAAATTTATTTCAAATGATTATGGTATTCCTCAGAACAAGCTATCCAATGAATATAATTTTAATATGTTTTGGTTTTGTTATGTATTTGTTTTTTAAGTTTTATTAAACATAGGTTTTTCATCGAAAATGAATTTCTTTGTTCTTCACATGTGGAAAAATAGAAGATTATCAAAAAAAAAATTGAAAAATATGAGTGCACCAGATATTGAAGTCCTTGATCCAAAAAAAACTAAAATTAAATTTTGACATATACAAAAAAGTTATGTATGTTATATATGAATTACATTAATGCGAATTGTAATTAGTTTGACTTTGAAACTTGATTAAGGAAAAATATTCAAACAAAAATATGTGACTAAGTGGAAGCACTAGATATCAGAGTTACAAATATAAATTTGAAAGAATTAGAATTTTATCCTTCATGGAAAAAAAGTTATCGTTATACAGCGTCACTTTTAAAAATGTTGTTTTAAAAAAATCAATTTCGTGGGAGATGGAAAGAAGTGCAATTTGATTCCAAAATTTTGAAAAATATTTTTAGAATCTATAGACAAAATTTGATGAGACTCTAGTTTGTACCATCTTCAAATTCCTCACAGTTTAGCTATAGGTGCCGAATGTGAAGATTTAGTTAAAAATAATAATTTCTGTCGGTTTGGCCAAAAATTGTAAACTACTATTATGGGATGACCTACTTCTACTTCTATGAAAATATGTCCATAATTTTTTCAATTGATATCATCTTAGTTTAATGTAGCACATAAAGAGCTAAGTTGATTTTTTTTCTAAATTACTCACAGGGTTGGCTCTAAGTTAGATTCATAGTATGTTGATCCACATTCTTCTCCAGAGAAGTATTTTGTATCACAGTTCTAAAGGAAAGATGTTTGATTAGTGAAGGTTCCATATCCAAGAAATTATGCTATCAAACCTTCTACAATGAAATTTATAAATAAAAATATTCCAAGATCTGCTCTAATAGTATAATGCATTGATATTGGTGCATTTAGAGGCTCCACATTCCTCTGAAAGTAAAGTATTAGCCTTACATTTTTGTAGACGTGATCAATAATGTTAAATATACACTACTAAGTAGCTTCAAGTGTTTTGGTGTTTCACAAGATCAATTTTTGAATAATAGAGTACTACAATTTGTCCAGAATGTTGTGTTCCTATTTATTTAGTGAGTTTCTCCTTTTGCACCAGAATGTGATGATCAGATTCTTTGGGAGAAGGTTATGTAGATATTGTGTATGAACTATAGTGCTTACTTCTGTTAGTGTATTATTTAAGTTTTAACATAGGTAAATTATTTAGGTGGTGTTTTCCCATATCGGGTAGTTTTACATGGTCCATTTTCACTTCACACCTTTAAAAGGATGTACATTATGTATCTTATTTCATCTCAATTTATTCATTCATTGGTGAAATACTATGTTGCTTCTCATTTTTGTGAAGGTTTATTGCAGATGGTGATCCTGTGCTTAGTGGTCTCCACGAACATGGTATCTGGAAAGTCATTGCTATTGGTGAAGCTAATCATGAGTCTTGTCTCTATTCCTTTTCTCATTTTTATGATGATGATTATGAGCCTTGCACCCCTCTTGCTAGTGTTGATAGAAATTCTCAGAGAGATTGGTCATTTGAACTTTGGAGTTCTTCAAACCTAAGTCGATTCATCTCATGTTGCTTTAGAGGTTGGTTTTTCAACATAACATGATGTTTTTGATCCTTCACATATTTCTTTGTGGGATAGTCACTTGATAGGTATTGCAGAGTTGTTTTGTGAATCTCGCATTTCTGATTTGGATGATGCTTTTAAGGATATATCCCTTCTTTTTTATGATACTATTTGCACTTTTGTCACACCATATGTGTCTTTGGAGATTGTTTCTTCAAATTTTCCACATATTCTTGTTGATCCACCTTCTTCATTTGAGGTTGCACCTAATGACAATGCGGCATTTGGTTATGTGGAGGTACTTGGACATTTTCAGAGGCATCTTTTATGTTGATTCTTCCTCTCCCTTCTCTTGTTTTAGAGTTGGAGTTCCTCTTGCATTAATGGTTTTTTCTCCCTAAAGGGAGGCATGTTGTTTGCAAAAATGGGATATTCATTCGATTTCTAGGATCCACACAGGAGTTTCTTTATCATGGGGGATCTTCAACATTTTCTATGGGGGGCTACATAGTCTCTCTCCTTTTGTATTTTTATGAGATCAGTGATAGGAGTTGTCCTTAGGGGATCTTGTGATGTCCTCCTCCTTTCACTTTTCCACATTTCACATTTTCAACTTTTTTTCTCTCTTAGAGAGAATTTTTTCTCCCATAGGGTTTTTCTCCTTTTCTCCAGTTGTGAGAGATTGCATTGCATAGTAGTTGTGCATGGGTACCTAACATGGCCTTATAGTTGGGACCCATTTTGAATTTCATTTTGCATGTAATAATCTCCCTAAGGTTTCACTTAAGGGGGGTTTTAGTTTAGTATTAAGTTTTAACTTAGCAAAATTATCTAGGTGGTTTTTTCTTGTATCAAGTAGTTTTACACCCATTTCATTTTTCATACCTTTAAAAGGCTATACATTATGAATTTTATTTCATCTCAATTTATTCACTCATTGGTGAAATAGCATGTTGCTTCTCTCATGTTTGTGAAGGTTTATTGTAGATGGTGCTCCTAGGCTCAGTGGTCTCCATCAACTTCCTAGTCAGCATGATAGTTTTGGTCTCTCCTTGGGAGTACAAGGTAAACAAATGGTAGTGGTATCATTATTTGGGCCGATAGACTTGTCTCTATCGCTAACAATTAATCCTTATTAGTTAATTATACATTTAAGAACATGTTTAGATCCTAAATACTATTTACTAATCTGCAAGTGTTTATCTTGTAAAATATTATACATAATTAGAGCCAACCAGTGAGATATCAAGCATTTATTTTAAAGGTCATATTAAAGCCAACCTAATAAATGTTTTCAATTGTTATAGATGATATTTAGAAGATCAAACTCATTTTTGAAATATATGATAGTGAGTGATTTATTGTAGAGAAAAATGAAAAGGATGAAGTGAACTCAAAAATAGTGTGAAGGGATAATTGTGTGAAATAGTGACTACAACTTCAACATATGTTGGATGCTTCTTAAAAGTAGTTCATAATAAATTTTATCATTCTATTTCTTCATGTATCTTTCTCTAAGATAGTTTGCCTCATTAGGTCTATTATCTTGCTCTAAGGCTGTATAACTTAGTCTACAAGTCCAAAAGCAGTGATCCTTAAGCATTGTAATCCTTGTTAGCAATGAGCTACATATATTGTGAGGTAATCCTCACTATGGTTTTTCTCTCATTGGGTTTTCCAAATAAAAATCTTGGTGTCTTTATGTGATGCATGTGTTCTTTTATGTTATTTTTAGTTAATGTGATGTGTTGCTAATCTATAAATGAGAATGGTTAAGTTTTAATATATGTTGATTCACCCCCCCTCAACACATTAGTATGTTCAAAACTGTTCACATTTTTGCACACATTTATCTTTATTCAAAAGACTCTTTCCAATGTCCACGTGGACCTCCCTTCCTCTCCTTTCTATTATTTTAAATTTGTTAGATTTAACACAGGCCCATGCCCTTGTCCATGTCTATGTTTCCCCTGTTGTTTCTCTAGAATGCCTCCTCCTCTTTCTTCTTGTGTGCAAAACCGAAGTTTTTTTTATTAAGAAACTCTCTCTTCACCTTTTGGTTGTGACCCCTCAATTTACATAATCATTTTTTCCTTTTTCCTTTTCAAATTCTGCATTGAATGTATATTGTGCCTCTTCTGAATACATTTTTTTTAGCTAGTAAGTTGTGGGATGGGCATAATATGCATTCAACCATTAAATATTTAATTATATATGACAATGCCCTCATTTTCAAATGTACTCAAGTTTGCATTTCAATTAGAATGGGGCAATATATATTTTCCCTCTTTCCAAATAGCCAATCATTAAACAAGAAATATAAGAATTTAATTTAATTGGCATAACCTCTGCAATAGGATAAAATTTATTTCAACATGCATCAAAATAAAAATACAAATTGATACACAATAATTGTCAATCCATTAAATCAACCATTCACAAAAAGTGCAACATATGAAAGGAAATTATTTTTGGGTGATGTAGAATCACTAATTCGCCTGGGTGATCCTAGATCATTTCTCGAGAAAGTTATCCCAAATTGGTAAAAATAACTATCAGGTAGTTGGAATATTCCTCACCCCATGTCTAAAAACAAACTTAACTCGCAAGCAACATTTTGGTTTAAAAGGCTACAAAAATTGTGTCTCAAGCTCAAGAATCTACTAGCTTTAGAAACCTGATTTTTTTAGATCTGCTTTATTTTTATTTCAAATTGAATGAAGCAACATTTATAGGTGGACTAGTTTTGGTTGTTGTTCAATTGTGAAAGCCAACCTCACAGACCTTGAAGATCACCTGCATGCATTTATAACCTATCACAAAAAGTAGACATTCCAAACAAAAGGCAAAGGTGCTCTGAAAGCTAAAGACTGCATTAATCAGAGAGAAAGTTAAAATACAATGATCAATCCTTATAAAAGGAGATTTTTCAACCCTAAATCAACCCTAAAAAGTAGATGCATTTAATAATTAATATAATTATAAAATTTCACAATATGCAAACTAAAGTGAAATCTTAAGAGAGGAATAAAGGTAACTTAATTAACATAATTAAGTTAAAACCTTTACTCTAACACCCCCCTTAAGATGAGCAAGAGTGCAACTACAAACATGTGCAAAAAAGCAAAGGTAACTACAATGCATGAAAGCAAACAAGGGTCCCAACAACTAGTCCTGATCAGGTATCTGAATACAACCAAGTCTCTATAAAGTGGGGAAAGGGAGAAAACCTCATGGGAACAAAAATCCCCCCCCAAAAGAAAGAAAAGGAAAGAATGAAATGCACTAATGAGAGAAGGATAGACCTGCATGCAAATAACTTTCATACAAAGAATATATTCCAAACAAAAGGAAAAGGTGCTCTGAAAGCTAAAGATTGCATTAATCAGAGAGAAATTTAAAATACAATGATCAATCCTTATAAAAGGAGATTGTGCAACCCTACAAAAACCCTAAAAGGCACACATTTAATAATTAATATAATTATTAAATAACACAATATGCAAACTATAGTGAAATATTAAGAGAGGAATAAAGGTAACTTAATTAACATAATTAAGTTAAAACCTTTACTCTAACACCCCCCCTTAATATGAGCAAGAGTGCAACTAAAAACATGTGCAAGAAAGAAAAGGTAACTAAAATGAATGAAAGCAAACAAGGGTCCTGGAAACTAGGCCTGATCAGGTACCCGAATACAACCAAATCTCTAAAAAGTAGAGAAAGGGAGAAAACCTTGTGCGAAGAAAACTCCCCCCCAAAAGAGAGAAAAGAAAAGAATGAAATGTACTAATGAAAGAAGGATAGGAGGTGGATTACATGATACCCCCCATAGACAACTTATATCATATAAGTACATATACAATGGTCTCCAGAAAATAGATATAAAGAGACAAGAAGGCCCCCCCACAATGAAGAAACTCTTGTCACAATGGTAGATGCCTGATGTAGAATCCAAAAGGAGATCCTTAAGCGGTAGATAATATTCCTCCCCTTGGGAAGAAACAGATCCAAAGGACAATGTTGAAGAAACCCTGTGAAGAGTGATGAACCAATCTATCTCAAGATGTGCGCCATAATATGATGCTGAAGAATCTCTCTGTTTGAACTAAAACAAATGATAACAAATCCAAAATGATGTGAAGAATCCTGAAATGCAACCTCTTAATGCATGCATAATGGTGGGCGTACAATGATAATCTAACTTTCAAGGTAGAGGAGATGAATGTCCACAAAATAATCCTCAAGATCTATAGTGTGAGACTCAACAAACAAGAATGTGTCTGCAAGATAAGAATCCCATGATGTAGCAAATAATGAATTACCAAGATGGTCATGATGCTGAATTGAATCCATAGGGACCAATGTGTCGATATTGATGTCATTAGGAACAATGGATGATACATGTATAATCTCAATCTAAAGAGTAGGAACTATGAGACAAGCCTTTGATCCATCAGAACATGCAAGGGTGTCTAAATACTAAGCTCCTCTAAAGTATCATGATCAAAGGGTGTATTATCTCTCCAAGAAATGGGTAAGAGAATTTGAAGTAGTATCCTCTAGGAATGGAGAGAGATTGGAGTCTCCATAGATCTCCCAAAGACGTGTCCAAAGTGGGTGGGGACAATCAATGTCTGACATAGCCCACACAGTGTCATCAATAACACTTGACAATATAAGTCCTACTATGTGATCTCTAATGATATCCCAATCTAGTTTTCCCTCTGAAGTGGTTGGTTTAGGCATGAAATCATACAAATAAGGCAAAATATTAAGCCACCTACAATGTGTAAGTATGCCCTTTGCCCATGACTCATAATTACCTCGTTCTAGAATTACAACTGAAGGGTGAGTAGAAAAACCCATGATAACTCTTCAAATTAAAAAACCTAAGAAAAATGACCTTACAACATGTAGATCAAATTAAATAGAGCCTAATGATGTGGACAGGAGGTTCCCAAGTGCCAAAACGTCAAAGTAATTAAGCAAATTGTGAAAACACCAAACGTTGAATAAAATATACCTAGGGAAGAATATTAGAAAATAAGTCTAATAATTGTACATATCATGGAACCAGCTTTCTGATGCCTATTCATTTGCACAAAATAGAGCTCGGACACAAAAGTTACACCCCTCGGAGTGCAGAAACCATCATTTGACTTTGACTGTAAAAAATGGTAGTAAAATGTAAAAATAAAAAAAATCAACTTAGACCATTGGATAGTTCCCGAAATTAGCTTTTTAATGGTATCTTTTTTGCAAAAACCAAAGATCATATGCCCTTTTTACACCCAATTTACCAAAAATAGCTGAAAAAGCACAATATGGCCTCTTGCAAGCCCTGTGGACTAAAAAAAAGAAAACCTAGGTAGTCACATGTAGGACTAGGGGTCGGTGGCTGGGGGCTACATTTGAAGCTCTTGGTCATAGATGTGATTGTTGCAGGAGCTAAACACTAGCGAAAGGATTAAGACTAGTACCTGGACCTTAATATGCCCATGACTTAAGCCAAAAAAGGGCCTGCAGAGGCTATGGGGATGGGCAATGAAGGGCTTGGTCACCATGTGACCACTGATGAAGTCTTAGAGCCCGCGAGGGCTAAACAAAGGTGGAGCAATGGTGGCTCCTCCTGAGCCTGCGGCTAGGGGTGGCCATCGGGTGGTGTAGGGGTGGTCGCTCAATGGTTCCCCCTTTTTAACTGCAAGCGCAAAAAAAACTATGTTTTTCATTTTTTAAATTTTTTTTTAAAAACATTTGACCTTGTTCTACATGCCTTGGGGGGGTCGTACGACATTGGGGCCATTTTTTTTCCTTTTCAGTCGATTGTGGCCAAATTGGACAAGTTTTATATGAAAAGAGGGGTTTTTGGATGATGAGGACTCAATGGCAAGGTCTGTTTTGTCCAAAAATTCTCAAAAAAATAGGTGACCCCCTAATCCACAAGAAAAATTGTCTTTCTAAAATCCTTGCACAGAAAAAAACTCTGTAAGCTGATATCTTCATAAAACAAATAGGCAGCTACAAATTTGTAGCTCTGATACCATGTTGAAGTTGTGAAAGCCAACCTCACAGACCCTAAAGATCACTTGCATGCAAATAACCTGTCACAAAAAGAAGACATTCCAAACAAAAGGAAAAGGTCCTCTAAAAGCTAAAGATTGCATTAATCAGAGAGAAAGTTAAAATACAATGATCAATCCTTATAAAAGGAGATTGTGCAACCCTAAAGAAACCCTAAAAGGTAGACATTTAAAAATTATTATAATTATTAAATGTCACAATATGCAAACTAAAGTGAAATCTTAAGAGAGGAATAAAGGTAACTTAATTAACATAATTAAGTTAAAACCTTTACTCTAACATTGGTTTGTGCACTGTTAGTGTGCTTTCGTTGGATGGCCTTTGGTGCGTTGTTGTTATGGGTCAACACCCTTGTTTTGCTGCTTTATATTTCAAAAACATTGGTTTGTCTCCTTTTATAAAATTTATGCTTTGATAGGATTTTGTAATATTCTTCAGGTAAAAATTCTATCTATTTTTCCTCATCAACATGGTTGACAAGACAACATAATTTGTGCAAAATCTTAAGGTAAGTCACTTTCCATGGTTTCAATGAGCTTTTTTGTGAATCTATATGTGTCTAGTTCATTTATATGTACACAAGGGTTACATTTTTTTATGCTAATTATGGGAGTTTAAAGGATGCATGCCAAGTGTTTGACAAATTGTTTGAAGCAAGTTTGGCATTGTAGAACATACTTGGTAAGATTATGAGGAGGAAATGTTAAGACTTTTTAGACTACTACAAGGAGTGCATGGGATCTAATGTCACTATTTTACATATTTAATATTCTTTATTAATAGAATAATATAATAATAAAGAATTCATGTTTTCTATATTGATTAGATCTCTATATTAGATGACAATAGAAGAATCCTTTGGTTAGATGATAAAATAGAGGCATATAAAAAGAATAATTGATGACTCATTTTTATTGTCTTGTGAAAAGCATAGATTTAAACAAGAATAAATATATTATATATTCTATAAAGTGAATAAGATCATAAAATTATGTTGGTGTAACTCTTGCACCTCCTTGTGATGCAATTGCTAGTTGATAATCTCATAGCTATAAAATGTCTAAGTATAGGTTAATTCAATTTGTTATGATTAGTGAAAAAATAGATTTAATGAAAATATTAAATCAATTACAATTAAGTACTAAGAGGTCAAATACTTGAACAAAAATACAAAATAAAATAAAAGATAAAAATATGAGACATACATTTTCATCCTTATCGTCTCCATTCCCACAAAGTTTTAAATAATCTCAAAATAAATTTAATTATAGAATAAATTTTCAATATCAAAATTTACTTAGTTATACCTAATCTTAATTAGAAGCAAATACACTCATGGCAATCTCGATATTAATATTCACCCTTTCAGCATTGGATTTATAGTTTCAAAAAAAATTTAAATTCATTGATAGGAGGCACGCCTTAATCCAATCCCAATATAATCCCTTTTTACTTTTTTGTATTGAACAAAATGAAAGAATTACAATAAAAGGGCTACTAGAAGTAGCAAGAAAACAAAACAGGTCAAAAATCATGTCCCTATACCCAGAGCACACATTGCTCATTGTGAAGTGTTATGTTTAGGCATTAATTATTGTCAGGTTTCCGCTTCAATAAATGTAATTTAATAGGCTTGTAATTTAAGAGGGACCAAATAAATATGTAAATGTAAAGAGATACATTTAACAACAATAAATTAAGGCATTATTAAGTCCAATTTAAATAAGAGGGCCCAAACAAGTGAGAAAATGTAAAGAGTTACATTTTTCTACACTACAAACATATATAAAGATTAAGCCATGAGTCAAACTTAACACAAATATATGCTAGTTGTTGATATGTAGTTGTATTAAGGCTTTCTATAAAAATAGATTTAAAAATAAATAAGAATTAGCTTGAGTATACTAATTTCATCATTACAAATAGAAAGTTTTGAATTTAAAATTTTCTAAATATAATATACAACTACCAAAAATATGATCAATGAATTAAAATACAAAGAAAAATTAAGTTAATTGTTAAATAGAAATTAAAATTTGATATATATCTAGATGTTCTATAATATACTCTATTTTAGATGAAGAGAGGAATTCTTTTTCTTTGTTTTGTTATGATTGTGGTTATGTCGACAAAAATCATTTTATTCAAATATTGCTAGATTCATAAGTATTTCAAATTTATTTCAACAGATTGGCAAGTGCATCATGAGTTGTAGAAATAGATTTTAGTCCTCACATAAAGTGGTGCAGTTTAAATCAAACATTGAGCATCATATTTGAAATACAGTAATCTTTATATCTGAACAGAAATGTTAAAACCTTGGAGAAAAACGTGTTGCTACGAGAGCAATCCAAATTGCTATCGCTCTAGCCATTGTTAACAGTTGCGAGTGCTCATGCTCAGAAGGAACGCTTATTTATAGAGAAATTTCTCACATGTAATTGACTTATAATCCTTATTTTCAAAGTCAAGATAAATCTAGATAATCCCTCTTTTCAAAGTCTAGATAATACTAAACAATTGTGAGTGTTTATGGTCAGAATGACTGCCTATTAATACGAATATTGTGATGTATATGCTCAAAAGACTTGTACTATGACTTTCATTTTGACTCGTAAATTAGATTCATATTGTTGGTCTCATAGTTGTTGCTGCACCAAAAGATGAACTTGTTAATAGCTGATACAACTGCCAAAGTTAACGGGTCACAGGAGGCGGTTAGTCCATGTCATGAATCCCAAGGGGAGCGCTGACCATTTGCCAACTCCCCCTCAACGTTACCCGAGGGGATTCGAACCCGACACCTTTGGCTCTGATACCAATTGTTGGCCCCACAATTGCTGTTACACCAAAATATTGACCTAATAATGCCCAATACAATTGTGAGAGTTAACGGGTCCGCAAGAAGCAGTTAATCCATGTCACAAATTCCAAAGGGAGTGCTGACCATTTGCCAATACATATTATCAAATTGTACAAAGACGAACAGAAATACAAGAGCTGACTGTACAACATATCAGCCATAACAAAGTTAAGGAAAAGTTAAAGGAAATGTAGAAATCTCGTCTCGTGGATATAAAATAAAACTTAACTTTTCTTGAGATTCCATCGTATGTGTTCACACTGCAGTCTACTCCCATCAAAATTATTGTCCTTACATCGTAAACAGAGCTAAATCAAGAAAATTGAACACAATTGCAAGTTAAAAGAGGCCAAAATGTACGAAAAGTGAAATGCAATTATATAGAATTTGAACAGAAATGCAAGTTAAAAGAGGCCAAAGAATACGAAAAGTTAACCTAAATTGTGAGAAAAAAGTTGAAAACTATCGTCACGATGCTTAGTTGCCTTTGAAATATGTACCTGCATGTCGTATAATTTGCCAGATACATGTCACATTTCTGCATTTTTCAGGCACTTTGAATACATATTGATTGTCATGAATGTTCACATGGCAGTCTATTCTGGTTAAAGAAGGCTTTGTCCCATCAAATTATTGTCCTTTAACACAGTGCTACACCAGGGAAATTGCGTGGAATGAAATGCAACAGGCCAAAAGGTACAAAAAGTGAAACGCAACAGCTCTACACTGCAGAAATTTGTTTGAATAAGAGTGGAAAGAAAGGCCAAAAGCTTGGAAAGTTCCTTGCAATGCTCCTTGTCTTAGTGTCATAATGTGCACATACGTCTAACTTCGTTAGGAATTATGGTTTGTTATTACTATAAAATCAAATTGTGCTCAAATGAAATTGTATTTTCTATAAAAATCTCAAACAATTGGTGACAACTTTGCACCTCGCACTTGTTGATAGGGCAAGTGGTGTGGCTGCTCTCAAATCACCTTTCAATGTGGACCTCTCATACATAATCCCCAAGTATCCAAAACGAGGTATTTTATGATGGTCTCGTTGAGTAGGTACAAAAGTTAGAGGTATTGACTACAACAAAAATGTTGAGCAATTTGTGTAAACAATGTCAAAGCAGCAAAGGTAGACTTGAATTTGGTTGAGCATGGCTCTAGGAAAATTCATCACCAGCAATTCACCGATGGAAAATTCACCACCCGCAATTCACTGCCAGCAATTTACCACCACGGAAAATTCACTGATGGAAAATTCACTGCCAGCAATTCATCATCACAAAAAATTCACTGAAGGAAAATTCACTGCCAAATAAAATTTAAAAATATTTGGTTATGAATTTTTTGTCGGTGAATTTTTCGTGACGGTGAATTGTTGGCAGTGAATTTTCCATGGCGGTGAATTGCTGACGATAAATTTTCCATCGGTGAATTGCTGGCGATGAATTTTCCATATGCTATTGAGCACATATGCCTCTACCTCTGTTTTGTTGTTCTTGAGTACCTCCATCTTCTAGTGGACATTTTTCTCCACTATTGATTGTCCCCACCTTCACCTTGAACTACACATTGCGCATGGTCTCACACAACACCATTGTCTTATCCTTGATCTCTAGTGACACATCCAACGTGGTGATTGTTAGCATGTTGAAGGTACACTTGATGCCCCATTTGATTTTCTTCATCTTATTAGGTGATAGCTTCAATTTTAAAAGGATGAATAATGAGCATAATTTTAATCCTAGGCTTATAAAATTTTTTTGATGAATAGGCACTAATCTATATTAATATAAAGATTAAATTACATATTCACAAAAAAAATGATGGGTGGTGAGAAGGCACACCCTGAGAGTCACATGGACAATGCCCAGAAAATTAAAAAACCAGTCACATGGGCCGAGCCCAGAAGTCCAAGATTAACAATTTTACAAACATAATAAAAAGGCCATCAATTGGCCAAGGTAGTGCCAGCAGAGCCAAGAGGGTCTTTGTCATCCTTCTTCCCCCATACATCAACAGGGTTATGAGGAGAACCCCAACCGTCATTAACTTTTTTTTCTTTTTATTCTTCCTCACGATGAGGCAAAATTGTTAGAGCCGGCCGCAGGAAACCTTTACCCAAATCTGGCCAGTTAGAACTAGAGGCAAGGCCAAAAAGTAGGAACATCCTTAGAGGGCCACCCAGAGCCACCAGCACTGCTCCCCGAAGCACCACCAGAGAGCCACCCCTGGCCAGCCCGCTGAGGCGGAGGTTGAGACTGGGGACGTGTAGAACCACTTCGTTGTCGACCCCAAGAGGGAAACCAGCCGCGGGAGGAGGAAGGCAAGGTGGGGACTCGAGCCACAGTGCAAGGTGCATTGCCCCAATGGTCCAGGAGCACCTGTAGGTGAGCAACTTCCAAAGCCACTTTATTGGCTTGCACCTATATCTGTAATAACACATTAGAACAAATTACAACTTTCGAATATAAAAAAATCTCACAATCCATTTGAGAATGAGCAAATATGCAGGCATTCCTATCCTTCCATATAGTAAAAAGGATTTCCACCCTGAAAGTGTGCCAAAGTTGGGTATACTTCGTTGGGATTCTGGGTGAATCACCCAGCAGAATCATATGCCAAGAAAATGGCTTCATCCAAAAAGATCAAAAGAAATCATGAATCCAAATCCAATATTGTTGTGCCCTTGGAAAAAACTAGAAGAGATGCTTACAAGTCTCAGTCTGCCCACAAAAAGGGCACCAAGGGTCATGAACCCCCAGTGGACAAGTCGAGAACCCATAGGCCAGCCTTGGAAAAGAATACACCAGGGAAAATGGGCTAACTTTAGCTCAACACTTGTAGACCAAGTGGCAGCAAATCTTTTATGCTAAACAAGAGCAGGAGATTGGAGAAACCACCTCTGCTTCAAACTCTAGATCATAGGAAAATGTGGTGAAAGCCACTTATAACCAAGCTGAGGCTTGTAATTTCTGAAAGGAGTATCTGGGTACCATTTCCAATCCTTCCACCAAGGTTTGGGCCCACAAATACCAATTTTGCGATGCATCTCATCTGGAATAGCACTCACCAAACCATCAAAAGTAGCACGGTCCTAGTTTTGAACCTTGTACAAAGCACGAAACTCATCTCAATGCATAATGTGCATGGCGGGCCTGTGAAAAAGTTGTTGGAGGGTGTGAATACCCTTTTTGTGAAATCTGAGAGCTTTAAGCCAAGGCACTTTACCCAGAGGCTGATCATTATGGGAAAACCGAGGCGACCACCAAATGTTTTGCTAGTTAAAAGAACGCCCATCACGAAAACAGATGTTAACCCACCGGAGCTAGGGTTTGACAATTTCCCAAGCACGCCAAATACTTTTGGCAACAAAGGTCCCAATTATGTGGACTGGTTCTTTCATGACTAGAAGGGTCTAGAGGCCAATCCTCTTCTAGGAAGGTTTGTGTAAAGGAAAACCGGACTAAATGCGATGGTGAAGAAGAATTTTTCAGGCCTCATCACTTGTAAGGGCATGAATCACCCATTTGACACACAAGGCAGTTCCTTGCCTCTGGGTAGAAAGCAAACCCAAACCTCCAGAGTCTCTGGGGAGACAACAATAATCCTAGGTAACACGATGAAACCATTTATGGGTATCAGAGAAGGCCTAAAGAAAATCCTAGAGTAACTGTTCAAGTTTACCATAGGCCTCCTTTGAAGGCACCCAACAAGAAGAAAAGTAAATATGGGTGGTAGCCAAAACTTTAGAGCAAATATGAAATTTCCCTACCAAAGATAGGGGTTTGGCGATCCAATAAGCCAGTTTCTTCTCCACCCAGGCCAACACAGCCTACCAAAGCTCTGTCGGAGAAGCTTGAAAGGAAAAATGAATGCCCAACCACCAAAATATTTCTCCTGACCCAATCCACTTCTATCCAAATTGTTGGAGCCAAGAAGGGAAAGGTAGGATGGATTGTTGATAACAAAGCATTTTATGCCACTGAATGGTTGAGCCAGAAGCAAGACAAAAAACATTAAGGTAGTGAATCGCTGCTTGAATGGTCTCCTCTTCCTCCAAGAGAGTGAGAAAATAATCATCAACAAAATGGCCATTGATGAGTTGTGCCTGGAATTTGGTAATGAAATGCCATTGGCACACTATTGGGAAGCTGCATTAGCCAAAAGATAACCAGAACCTTCAATGGCAAGCACATACAACGAGGGTACCAGTGGGAAACCCTTTCAAATGGAGTGAAAATGGCCAAAGGAAGAGGACTGGTGACCATTAATTGTTTTGTAGGTTGAGGCATCTACAAAAGGCATCTGAAAAGACTAAATAAAATTGCGTCCAAAACCCTTGAAGGCTTGTAACATGGCAAGAATAAAAGGCCATTCAATGTGGTCATAGGCTTTGGAAAAATCAATTTTAATAAACATGGCTTTCTGATTGGAATGTTGGACTCATTCCATACCTTCCCAAACAACAATAATGTTGTCTAAAATAAACTTGGATTTGATGAACCCAGTCTGCTCTGGGCGAACAATTTGAGGTAAAAGATGTCAGATCTTTAAGGCAAGAGTTTTTGCAATAATCTTGTAGGAGACATTGAGGAGTGCGATAGGCCGCCAATTACAAATATCTTTGAGATCACCAGATTTAGGTATGAACTTGATATTGCCTTTGTTTATTAGCTCCCCTAAAAAATTAGTATGGAAAGCTTCTAAATAGACACGATATAAATTGGAGCCAACACAATCCCAGAGAGCCTTATAGAATTCACAAGGAAATCCATCAATCTCAGGGGCTTTATCATTCGCCATGGAATGATCTGCCTCTTTCAGATCATCAATTGTTAACAATTGATCACAAAAATTTTCTGGGTTGTAGAAAGCCTATGTGGCACGACAGCAAGGCAGTCTTGGAGGGCCTGTTGGCGCTCAAACGTGGGGTCTTTTGCAGTGAACACTTGCTCATAATGGCGCACAAAATCTTGGAGAATGTCAGGCAATTTTGAAAGGACATGTATGCCATATTTAATTTTTTTAATGCTCGGGGAGGAGTTCCTGATATGCAAGGTCAGAAAGAACTCCTTAGAGGCACGATCACCAATTTTGAGCCAGTGAAGATGTGCCTTGATTTGAGCACCTCTGGTAGCATAACTATTCGCAATTTGTTTTTTGTGCCTTAATTCAACAACTCTAACTTGCAAAGTTGGAGAGAAAGGGTTGGATACTAAGGCCTCAGTGGTTGAGCACAGGTCAACAATAGTAGCCTCATAAGACCGCCAACAGAAAATGGCCAATTAGCATCCATAAATGCTCAAAAAACAAGCAGTACAGAGGACCACATCATTCAACCAAGTAATCTAACCTATATGATGTGCTAGCCTACATTCCAAATTCCAAACTACAAATGTGGGCTAGGGTGGCCGTGTGGTAGAGTAAAGACGTGTTAAGAAAAAATTGTGTCTTATACATGCGACACTATCTAGTCTCCCATTCAATGCAAAAGCTAATGGGAAAGTGGTCTGACAAAGTCACATCCACTAACAGCTTAACTGGAAGGGAGGAGCTATCGAAGGAGAAAATAGATTGAGCTGAGATCATGGCATGATCAAGGCATTTAAAAACTCTATCAGAACCAGCCTTGAAATTGCACCAAGTGTGTTAGGGAGAATGAGAATGAAAACAGCCAATATTGGGATAAAAAAACCCCAATTTATTGTGCATGTAGAACCACACCTCTCTTTCACCAGATGCCCATCTAAAAGGCAAGGTGTCATCTTTGTCATAGGCCATCTCAACCATATTGAAGTCCCCACATAAAATCCATGTGGCAACTGACAATGAGTCAGCAATCCATCGCAAAAGAATCGAGCGCTTCACAACATCATTAAAGGCATAAACAATAATAATCCTAAAAGAGTGATTATCAATGTTAAGAAAGATCCAGACAAGCCTTTCCATGGGATCAGACCCATGGTCAACCACACAGGAATGCCACCATGGAGACAAAAGAGTGACAGCTCCTCCATGCCTAGCCTCATGAATAGTGCAAAACATGGAATTGGTTGGCCAAATAGAGCGACAAGCCGAGGTAAACAAAAAACTAGAAATTTTAACTTCTTGGAGACAAAGCACTTCAATACTTGATAATTTTCTCAAAGTATCTCTAACAATATACTTTCTAGAGAGGTCTATGAGACCTCGAACATTCCATGAATGGAAGTTCATGGATGAAACATGTCCATATCATCAGAATCTGGTTCCTTTTCATTCAAAGAAGGGAAATGATTATGTAGAAACTCTGGCGACACCAAGCCAATCTAGATAGAACGAGAAGAAATTCTCCACTTCTCTTGGACATATTCCCCTTCTTCCCTAGGTGGAGAAGGGCTATGAGAATGCCTTTGAGCTCCCAAAGCAGGAGCAAAAATATTCGGTTGTGCCATCATAATAGCAGTAGGTTGAGGCGTGGTCTTAGGCTGAGGCTGCTGAGGCATGCTATCAAATTTGGCCAGAGCTATTGTCCCCTTTAGAGAAGGGTTTGAAATATTTTTCATTGGCTTGATGGCTTTGGAAGATGACACAAAACTAGAAGGCTTATTCCTTTGACTTGTGACCATAGTCTAAGTTGTATCCTGCGTAGGAGTAGAAGCATCCACTTTATGAGACTGTTCAACATCTTGTGGTGGAGAATATGTATGAGGCACTGCCAAAGGGTAGTCCTTAATCTTGTGGTCTACGAACTGACACTAATAACACGTGTTAGGTAGATTAAAATAGGTAACTTTCTAGTTGTGTTAGAGAGCTCCTATTTGAATATCAATGGTGTCTTTTAAATCATGGGAGAGATCAACTTCCACACAGACCCTTTTTTGGGGATGGGTCTTGAAAAACCTATCTGGCTCGACACACATAACCATCCCCAGCAAGGATGCAATATGATTCAAAAAAGGCATACAAGGCAAAGGAAAACCAGGAAATTTAATCCAAACTTGGACCCAGAGTTTGGTCTCATCTGAGACAATAAAATCATGGTTCCAGGCTTGGAAAACCAACAAAAAGGACCAGACATACCATGGACCATGACCCAAGATGGCATGCACATGCCTTACCTCTAAAAAGTGGAACATAAAAAAACCCTTGGTCAAGTTCTGGAACATATCAAGGCGGACCCCATGAGGGGCCCAGGCCTTGTTGATCCATTCTCTAAGCACACTTTCAAGGGGGGTTCTCCTAACAAAATACCCAACAAGGGTGTGACTTTCAAGCCATTGACAAGAAAAATCAAACTCTGGTAAAGGTAAAACCACATCAACGGGGGAGTCGGAATGCATACCTCGTGAAACACTTTCAGAATAAATTTTTGGGGATCTTTGTTCAGAGGGGGAGGCATTGAGCACAGTTATTGAACTGCCAACACCAGCATGAACTACTAGGTTAAGAATGGTTGAAGGCATATTAAAGCACTAAGCCTACACTAAATGCAGTCGTACATGCTACAAAATAGGTATTTCCTGCGCAGTAAGCGCAGTATGACACTAAGGGAGTCTACAGAAACCACAAAACCCTACCAGAGCTCATACATCGACACCTTCCCAACATGAACTATTTTTGCAACATCTTCCATTCAAAAGATCTGAATATTTAACTCAAGTATTGGTATAGTTTCTAGAACATATAATTAAATCAAAGATTGATGTCTTCTTCACTATGTGGAGATTGAATAGTTCAAACTTAGGACCTCCTCTTTGCTTGGACAAGTGGATGAGCTGGACATAGTGACCAATAAAAATATTATTTGGAATGTTTTTCAATTGTTATGTTAGGTGTTTGGGTAGAAGAGGACATTATGTGCATTATTTGCTTGCATGAGCTCAAGGGGGAGGAGGAGATTCATCAATTAAGGAATTGTAGGCATGATTTTCATAGAGGGTGTTTAGATAAATAGCTTGATTATGAGCACACCACTTGCCCTCTCTATAGGCCACCCTTCCTTTGCTAAGGTAGCATATATTTTTAGTCATTTCTACTGTAATTATAAACTAGATTGTCTAAAATATGTAAAACTACCTACTTGGCACTTTTGTGCCTTATCATTCAAGTTATTTTAATGGTTCATCAACTCTCATAAAAAATATCCATGCAAAATTATTAGAAAAATCTATAAAAAAAAATGAAATTTTATAGATCCTCTCAAAATATCTATGTGAAAGTTATTGCATAGTTTTATTATAAGATTATTTGAATGATTATTGATTTTTCTGGGTTGTTTTCTTTTTGGATCACGTAATACTTATTTCTCAATTTTGCATAGCTTGGGGACTTATCGCATTCCATCTTTAAAGCTAGGTTGTATATGTATTTTTATAGATTTTTATATAAATAATTTTACCTGAAAATATTTGTGTAATAAAATTACAATATAAATTTTATAAAAAAAAATTATACAAATGTATTATTGAACATTATTACAACTTTGTTCATATTTACTTACAAATTCATTGCTATAGAATGCGAAAGTGTAATGTTCTTAAATTGGCTATGACATTTGTATTTTCCTAGTTTTACCACTTGAGCCTGTCCTATTGGAAACTGCATAGTTCATATTTGAATTTAATGTGGTGTATATTCTCAATCCATTGATGTTTAGTTGAAAATGATTATTGAATACCTATAGCTGATTACCATATATTTTTACTACTTTTAGTAAATGGGTAGTCAAACAAAACCCTTTTATGTGTGTGTTATTCTTGTATTGCTATGAACATTCTTTATTCCTTTCTTTGATATTGTGTTAATTAGGTAGTGTTTGTAGGAAATTGTGACACTAGTAAATAACATAGATTAACAAAATGAACAATCACAAAGACATACAAACAACTGGGTAAGGCCATTATAAGATTAAACAATGAATAAAAAATTAATAAACAAACTATGATAATCTCCTAGATAGACTTGATGAATGGTTTCGCCCAATTAGATTAAGATGTGTGCTCATAATTTGACAACATAATAATACATTCATATGGTTGATGAAAATGGATAGGATGGGCTCCAATTTATAAAAATTGGAAGGATTGAATGGAGGGTAGATGAAATTGGAAGAACAAGGGCTCATAATGCTTGAGAACTCTCAAGCATAAAGAGTGTGACAAGTAGCACAAGGGGATTGATTGAGGATGGTGGCTCCAAGGTTATAGGTGTTGGAAAAATGAAGAACATCTTTTTGTATAGTTATTGTTTCCATTGATGTCACCATGATATATGGGTTGCAACTACAAGATCAAGTCTTAATTTGATCTCGTATTTTGGACCGGTACCTGAACTGGTATGCAAATATTATCCTCCAATATTTTGGTTTGTAGTTCTTCACTATTAATTGCTATTGTTTATAGTTTTTGGGAAACAATTCTAGTGGATGTTGGAACTTGGTTGTTTGTTTAGGATCTCTCGTGCTCAAATGCTCATATGGTGAATCGACATTGCTCTATTTGTCATTAAGTGTATGTTTGGTCAACCTCAAGAATAGTTGGTGTTATGGTGAACTAATTTTTGTTATGCGGATATATGAGTGACCTATCTTAGGTCCATATTGACATGATGTAGCATGTTGAACATTTGAATTGTCTTTGGAAAGGTTTTGTAAATACTTAGAGCTGATATTTAGTCTTTTGGTTGCATCTATTTAGGCTCACCTAATTGATGCTTATGGATGGATCGAGTATATATGCTGGATAGTTTTGAAGATTGGGATATAGATATATTCAATAGAGTTGCAAAGTTATGAAAGTGAGTAGTGCGGAGATGATGAAGTGCATTAAGTCAGTTTATTGAGCATCACTAGAACTAAATCAAAACTTGTTAGATGTACATTATCAGTTCATTTTGTGGTTGTAAGCCATTCTGTCATTGTAATTCTATAGGTAGTGAGCCTTTTATTTCTAGATAGTGAGTCCTGGTAGTGAGCCACCCTTTTTGTAATATAAATTATAACTAGTTATACTATATTGTGAGCTAACACTCACTGTGGTTTTTCCACGTAAAAATCCTGGTGTTCATGTGTCGAGTGATTTCATGTTCTATTAATGATGTTTCTTATCTTTATTGTCTTGTGCATTGGAGTAATTGAATGGTATTTTTTTAGAAAGTTTAAGAAGATATTGATTCAACCCCCCTCTCAGTATCTTGGATATTCAACAATTGGTATAAAAGCTTGGTTCCTTCAGAGAAGCCTAACAGCTTGAGGAAGATCCTAAAGATGGAACAAATGAATGATAAAGAAGAGCTCTGAGCTATGCTTGAAGATATGGACAAGGTTGAAAGTGAAAATAGAGATTTCAAAGAAAATCTAGATGAGGCAAATGAACGTGTCCAGAAACTAAAAGAGCAATTGAAGAAGTTCAAAGAAAGACATAGGGAAGTGAGTGAGTGGTTGAAACAAGAAAATGAGGAGATTACTAGCTTGAAGGTACAAGTGGAATGCCTAAATAAAATGGCGCAAAGTAATTTTGATGAATGCACTAAGCTTGAACAAGAAATGGTGAATTCAAAAGTAGATATGGAGAATGCAAAACATTGTGAAAACAATTTCAAATCTAGCTCTGATAAGCTTGATGAATTGATTGCAAGACAGAGACCTTCTAAAGACAAAGGTGGTCTAGCAAATGATACTAGTGAAAGTTCCAAGGTTGTGTAGAATACAGTGAACAATAAAAAGACTCAAGATAAAGGGAAGCAGAAAATAAATCCAATGAACTTTGCTAGAAAACCTCCTATTAGATTTAACCAAATGCTGAAAGGTGTCCATATTTCAATGGTATTTTCTTTTCTTGCAATAAATTTGGTCATAGGGCAACAAAGTGTAGAAGTAGGATGAATCAGTTTACTGGTTCCTTCTTCGGTCAATATTTTTCTTACAACAAAATTGGACATAAAGATAGTGAATGCAAAACCTAGATGATGAAAATTAGTGCAAGGCATGGGTCAATGGAAGTCAAAATAATCAAAGAAATGTTGTTTGCTATAATTGCAACAAAATAAGACATATCTCAAGAGTTTGCAGAAGTAAAAAGGGAAATCAGATTGATCTGGTAAAGCAAAATTAACTAGTGAAGAAAATTACCAAGGATGAGGTTAAGCAAGAGACGAACAAGATTTGGAGAAAGAAAGAAGAGCTTGAAACAACTGATGTGTTTGTGGCCTCATCTGGTGTAGGAAATTCCTCTGAGAATTAGATGTAGCATGGTCTTAGGGGGAGCTTTAAAATAAAATTGTATGAACCCCTTGGATATTTGGTGTGTCAAATTATGATACGAGGATATGTTGTAAGGTATGAATAGGCGAAGGTTTTTTTATGAATAGGCACTAATCTATATTAAATTAAAGATTAAAATACATATTCACAAAAAAAAGTGGGTGGTAAGAAGGAACACCCCGAGAGTCACATGGGCAAAGCCCAAAATGGCCAAAAAATAAACCAGTCACATGGGTCAAGCCCATAATTCCATGATTACAAATAAATAAATAAAAGGCTATTAAGCGACCAAAGCAATTCCAATAGAGCTAGGAGGGTCTTTGTTATCCATTTATGGAGTGACATCAGGAGGACCCCAACCATCATCAACTTCTTTATCTTTTTCTTTATCTTCCTAGTGCCGAGGCGAGATTGCAAGTGCAAATCGCAGAAAGCTTTTACCAGAGTTTGGCCAACTAAAGCTAGAGGTAGAAGTGTCATTAGAGGGCCACCTGGAACCGCCATCGTTGCTCCCTAAAGCACCACTAGAGGGACACCCCTGGCCAACATGCGGTAGAGGAGAATTGGTCTGCCAAGGAGAGTGATAATCCCACCGAAGAGGAGGCTAAGAGTGAGGGCGCACAAAAACACTTTGTTGTTGGCCCCAAGAAGGTGACCGACCATGAGAGGAGATGGTCGAAGTAGGAACCTAATCCATAATTGTATATTATGTTAAAAGTATGAAAAGAAAAAAGTAATGCACTCGCATTCAGGCTCACTACCTAGAGCTCATTGCTCAAAATAAAGAAGGCTCATTGCTTTATAGAAAGTTTTTATTACAATAAAAAGATGAGCTAAAATGATAGCATCTCCAAATTTCTAGTTACAGTTCCAATTAACCTCTCAAAATAGTATCTTGACCTTCTATTAGATTCAACACTTAAACTATGTTCTACTTTTCTCTGCTTTGCTCACATCACCACATACCAAACTCACCAACCTCTACTCATACACCAAAACGAATTCACTGAACTCATATATATATCCACTACTGAAGATCATTAGTTGCTTCATGTTGGCTTCAACCAAATATAAAATATTCATCACTTAGATCAATTCTCCAACAAAACTTAATGTGTATCTTCCAAAGTTAGCTACAGCTTAGCTGGGACCCAAGAAAAATGTTCGAGCACAAAAAAAATTACACAAATACTTCTTATGCATCCGTACACGCTACATGCATTGATCATGTTGGCCTTCATGCACTGATCGATGGAGATTATCCTACCAGACCTCCAAGCTTACACTCTAATTAATGTGCCATCATAAAACTCATCAATAAGGTATAGTGGATACATAACATCCTCCATCTGAGATTCGAAACCCAAAATGATGATCTAGTGAAACATCATACTAACTGCATGCCTTGTTCTCCATTCACTGTTCTAGTAATACCCTATTTTGCACTTTGTATGCTAGTATGAACATATCTAGATTTGCAAACCAAAGGGATGACTTGGATTGCCATCAATGACACCACTATATGCTAGCAAACTCCCCAAAATTCCAACAATCTCCCCCTTTGGTATTCATGGAAACACTTAGTGAAAAATGACTAAGTGTCAGAAACATGATTGTGTTGTCAAAGTGAAAAATGCCAACAGTCTCCCCAACATAGCTCCCCCTAAGCATGATAAGGAATTTTTCACTGCATTCTCGCCCCCTTTGAAACCAATGAAAACAATGAATTTGATCTCAACATTCTTCTTCCCTAAATTTTTTTCTAACTCCCCAAAATTTGCTTTCTCTTTTCCCAAAAAGACTTCAAAAACTCAATAGGTGCAAAACATGCACTCTCTCCCCACTTATGCATTCTCTCCCCCAAGATTATTTCAAATTTTTAAACAGATTCAACTACCACCAAGGTTAGAAAATTACCTTGTACTTCTTCATTTCTAGAAGGAATTTCTTCCAGGCTTCCACTGAGATTCCAATGATTATAATCAAGTTGTTATTTGTAGATGTTTGATTTATTATCTTGAAAAGAGATTCAAGAATTGTAATCTCTTTTACTAGCTTTTCTCCTTTCTTTAGAACTTAAATTAGTTGCTCCAACCTTCCTTCAGTTAGCTCCTTCACCTTCCAAAAGGTGTCCACAAGCCTATCTTTGCTATATAGGAATTTTGCATGCTTTGATTACAATTTTTGATTCCTTTTCTTCACAACACCATCCTTGTCCTGATACATGTTATAATCTTGACCAATTTTGTTCAGTTCAACTTTTATTTGATCCAAATTTTCCTTATGCTTCCTAACTACATGGGGCCACTGAAGACAACAATTGTAGATTTTGTTTGTTGCATTAATGCACTACCTCAATTCATTCATTTTATTTTTCAACTTTACAAGCGACAACCTGAACTGTTCTTTCAAATGCAAGATCATCTCATCCTCTTCTTTGTCCTCATGAGACCCAAAAGTCACAACTTCCTTTATGCACTCAATCATTTCCTCAGAAAACACGTTCTTCAAACTTTCCAAATCAATATTGTTTTACCCAAAATAAGTACTCAAGGTGCTTTATATCAAATCATATTCAAATGAGGGTCTATCAGACCACATGTCAACAATTTTTTTCATTCCATCCTTTTCTTGAACAAGTTTCAATATCATTTCTTTGGTTAAATCTTCTTCTTCTTTTCTTTGTTACTGATGCAACCAGTTCAACTAATTTTGATTCATCCATTGGGGTATATTCCTTAGATTCTTCATCAGAGGCATCAAATACCACTTGATTTTTTCCTTTTCCTTTAGTTTTCGGGTCCATGAGTATCAGAGGAGTATGAATAAAAGTCAGTTTAGCTCTCTTCTTCTTCCTTTCCAATTCACCAGAGGATGATCCAACTTCAAGAGTTTTCATCAGAGGGGAAATACTGATTTTTCTGAACTTCCCTAGCAATTCCTTAAAGAATTTTGCATACACATCCTCACAATTATCCAAAGCATTAAAATTTTCATAGATTTTATTGTAGAAAAGTTCATCCTTTTTCCATACAACTTTGTTATTTTGCAGCAAGCAATTCATCAAATACATTGCAAGACATATAATGAAGGTTCCAAACTTGAAAGAATAATTTGTTTCCTTTGTTAATTGAACATTTTCCATCAACCGATCCTTCAATAAACTGCATAGATCAAGGTCTTGATTCTCCATGATCATTTTATGAGAAATTTATGTTGCACTTGCCGAAGTAGCACCTTCCTTGTTTCGGAAAAATATTTTGTAGGAATTTTGTGTGTAATGTACCTTGTAATTGGATCTTTGATCGTTGAGATTATCAAATCTCTCTTATCACTAGTCACACTAGTTAGGGTTTGAACTTCAGTGTTCTGAATAGATTTATTTTTCGATACATCCCCATTATCACACAAATTGGTTAGATCCTTAATTACTTCTTTCATAATGTGATAGGGTTTATCCAAGTTTAAAATATCATCATCCAATTTGTTCAAGATAAACCTAATGACTTCCACATTAGCAAAGTAAGGAAATTCATGCCAAATGTCCAAAATTTTGTGAGTCACACTTCCAAGCCATTTTGATTCATTTTCCATCAACAAGTTTCTTACATTCCTAATCTTCTCACTACAATATTCATCCAAAATGATAGTTCCTTTGATTTCTTTCATTCCTTTTCCATACAGAGCAATTTTTCTTCTAAATACCCAAAATAAGTGAAAATTCTTCAAACAATTGAAATACCTGACGAATTCACCAATGAATTTATTTTGCTTTTTCAAAATTTTCTACAGAGGCTCTCCTTCAAATTTGTTTCAATGCATAGTAACAAATGAGGGTTCAAAATGCCTTTTTGTGGCTTCACACCTAACTTTTATCACATTAAATGTGTTTCCCTAAAAGTTCTAGAAAACCTGCTTTCTTAGATAGCAAGGGAAAGATTCATCTACAGATCTTCCACTCTTCAAATTTATGCACAAATTATCATCAACACAATTTAAGACTACTAGCACACCTACTAAAAAGATCCTACATACTAGTGCCAACATCTGACAAAAGGGGGGGAAAAGTATTTTCTTGAATATCTCCCCCTTTTCCAATGGTCTGAGATCAATTCCCAGAGGAATTACCAGAAGCAAATTCTAGTGCAGACTTACTTCCTTCTTCAAACTCACTATGTTTTACCCATGTTTTCTTCATTTGATCCCTTATCTCTTCCACAGTCACTTTCTCTTTTCCTTTATCATTCTTCTGAGAAATTCTGCTCCTATATACTAGACCTCCCCTATCCATATTTTTGTTTTGGCAGAATCTTGCAATATGCCCAACTCAGTTGCAATGATAGCACATATAGGATTTCTTTTTTCATTCTATCATTCCACTTATTTTCTCTAGATCTGCAATGTTTAGCAATGTGCCCAAGCCTTCCACGGGTGTAACATTTAGTATTCCTTATACTGACAGAGTTGTTTGACTTACTTCTACAATTGATAGTTGACTTGTGTCCAAACTTATTACAGCTAAAGCACTGACCGAAAAAAGATGGACTTCTCAGATTTACTTTACTTCTACATTGAGATTCCATATGACAATTTTTTTTACAAATAAAGAACTGACCATTAAACTTCTAAGCATTAGGTTGTCTTATCGGATGTCTTTTTCCTTTGTTCATTTGATATCCTTTCTTAAAATCCTTCTGATAAGATCCAAAGCTTACTTCCTTTTCATATCTAGGACATCTTGTGTTGTTTGCATCCTTCTGTCCTTTTTTTAGCTCATCAAGCTTAGCAGAACCGATCTTAAACTTTTCTTTATATTCATTAGCAGTAGAAAGTTCACTTCTACCTTTCAAGTTCTTGTCCATGATCTCTCGATTGTTGTAGTTCAATCTCCAGCAGAATGAACCCACTGTTAGCACCACTACATTGTTTAGATTTCTCTTTTAAAGACTGGGCCAAATTCTCCTCATTCTTCTTTCTTTCTTTAGTTTCCTTAGTTAACTTCATCACCATGGATTCCATTTCAAGCTTCAAAGTAGCATTGTTTCTAGCAATCTTTTCACATTCTTTAGTTATTTCTTTCAGAGTCTGATTCAAATGAACATCTTCCAAGCTTTTACTTTCTGCTTCATCTTATCACATAGTTATTTCCTTTTTTCTCTTGACTCATTGATTTATCCTTCAGTGACTGAATGAATTTTTCAACATCCTCAAGATTTTATTTTAATTCCAAGACTTCTGCTTTAGACTGATCAAGATCTTCAAGTGCCACCAAGAGTTGTTTTTCAAGATTACCAAAGTCCATTGCTTCAAGATCCACCTTAAGCTGTTAAAATTCTACATAGGAACCTTGCTCTGATACCAATTGTTGGACTTAAGGAACACTGAGAGGGGGGTGAATCAATGTTAAAAAAATAAATTATGAGCTAGATGTTAAACCATTCATAGCACATAAATAGAAGTAAATTGCAATCACAAGAAGAAAGAATTCATAACACTATGACACCAATATTTTTACATGGAAAACCCTGTTAGGGGAAAAACCACAATGGATGTTAATCCACAATTGTATACTTTGTTAAAAGTATGAAAATAAAAAGGGAATGCACTTGCATTTAGGCTCACTACTTAGAGCGCACTACTCAAAATAAAGAAGGCTCATTGCCTTACAGAAAGTTTGTACTACAATAAAAAGATGAACTAAAATGATAGCATCTCCAAATTCCTGGTTACAATTCCAATTAAGCTCTGAAAACTGTATCTTGACCTTATATTAGATTCAACACTTAAGCTTTGTTCTGCTCTGCTTTGCTCTACTCACATCACCAGATACTGAACTCACCAACCTCTACTCATACACCAAAATGAATTCATTGATCTCATATATATCCACTACCAAAGATCATTAGTTGCTTCATGTCGGCTTCAACCAAATATAAAATATTCATCACTTAGTCAGCTCAATTCTCCAACAACGCTTAATGTGTATCTTCCAAAGTTGTCTATAGCTTAGGTGGGACCCAAGAAAAATTTTCAAGCATGAAAAAAATTACACAAACACTTCTTATGCATCCGCACATGCTACATACATCATGTCAACCTTCATGCACTGATCAATAGGAAATTATCCTACCAGACCTCCAAGCTTACACTCCGATTAATGTGCCATCATAAAACTCATCAATAAGGTATATTGGATACATAACATTCTTCATCTGAGATCTGCAACCCAAAATGATGATCTGGTGGAACATCATACTAATGGGATGCCTTATTCTTGATTCATTGTTCTGGTAATATACCTTGTTCTGCACTTTGTTTGCCAGTATGAACATATCTAGATCTGCAGACGAGAGGGATGACTTGGGTTGCCATCAATGACAACACTATATGCTAGAAAACTCCCCAAAATGTCAACAATACCTTGCTTATAAAGGCGAGGATGAGAGATAAGATAAGACAAGATCATGAAAAGTGTCTTAATCCTATCACATGAGACAACTAACTCACAACTACCTAGGAAAAAACAAAGTCTAGATAAGACACCTATGACTTCTAGATAAGACAACTAAGACCTCTAGAAGAAATATTTTATCATAAGTAAACAAGTAACATGTGAACTAAGTCCCCTAAGTTCCTAGTAAAGAATTAACTAGGTACAAGACTTATTCACACCAACACCCCCTTAAGTGCAACTTAGGGAGGAACAAAACAATGTAAATATGAAAAAGATGGGTCCTGATGATGGATCACTGAGTGTGATCCGAAACGTTGATGAAAAAACTTTAACACAATCAAAAATCCAGAAATCACAAAATGTTCAAGATGCGTCCTGACAACAAGGTTCAATGAGGTACCCATGTACAAAACAAAAAGCTCTCATAAGTGGAGAAAAGGAGAAAAACCTTATGGGAGAAAAATCCTCTCCAAAAGAGAGAAAATCAAGATGAAGGACTAAGAAACCTCCAAAACAATGTGCAAGAAGAATAGGAACATGAAGAACATCACTGAAGCAAGAATAAGTTGCAAACAACTGTCGAAAGATGATTACTATAGTGCTAAAATTAAAGGACCTCCTTTGAAAATAGGATGATTATGATCAAGAAGACAACAATATGCATGAGTTCCCCCAATGACACTACTCCAACAATGATTAGATGGAAACAAAGGGAAAAAATCTATCAATTAAAAATACAAATAGCACATGAATCTGTATGAGTGACCCCAATGACACTACTCAAGCAATGTATGTTGATAATACAAGTGCTAATAGTCTAAAGAACATTGATCAATTGAGGACAAAAGGTTGCCTCCACAAAATAGGAATATAAGATTGTCTATATGGTAAATGTGCCATCTCACTGAAATGCATGGTAACCAGCTGTTGCATCTGCCTAGTATATAGGAACAAATACTAGATGCATAGTTCAGTCCAAAGTGAAACCACAAAAGCATTAGCACTAATAGTATAATACCCCCCATAATGTTGACTTGGGAGAGGCATGATAGATCCACTAAAACTTGTGTATCGCCATGTAGTGCATGAAGGAAAAGAAACAACATCTAAAAGTGCACAAGAAAGTATCTACAACTGAAAAAGGGTGTACAAAACAAAGCACACATGCATGAGGCAATAATCACCTAAATTCTTTGTTGTCTTGGAGGGACACTCACTTGGAAAAGGTGTGCTGAAAAATAACAAAGGAACTACACAACCCCCCATGACACTTTATAATACAGTGCAAGTACAAAATATGGCATAACCTTATGTGTACAATCCTCAATTCCAAAATACATGTACAATAGTGTGGCACTTTATCTCAGTGCATTTACATATAAGAAATTGCTTTAAAATGATGCTCAAAATGTTCACAAAGGAAAAAATGCTATAAATACATATAAAGCAGCCCAAATGAAGCCATCCCATGCAACCATAATGTTTCCAAGTGCCAAAATATTGAAGTAATTAACCAAAGTGTTAAAACACAAAAAATTGAATTAACAATACTAGGGGCCAAATATAGGAAAGGAGAATGAGTAACTCTAAAGAGATTGGAAATACCTTTCCAACGTCACAAGAATTGTGAAAAATGGAGGAACGAGGCCAAAGTTATGAGCTTAGGAGTGAAAAATAAACATTTTGCTTCAACAGGCTATAAATGCAACCAAAAAACATTTTTTTTTTAAATCACCTGTACCACTGAAAACTTGAGCTCACCAGCGTTTTGAAAATATTTTGTTTACAAAATTTTTCCATCTAGAAGAAAAGTTATGAAAAAATGAAAAAAAGGCCTAGAAAAAAGCACTTCGTAGACCAAACTAGGTCAAAAAACACAAGCTAAATAGGAGCATTTTTGGCTCCCAATTGCCCATATGACCTCGTTATAGAAAAGTTGTTAAAAATATCACTGCGCTAGTGGCAGCGGTGCTGCTGGAAAAGTGGTGGTGGGGGTGGTGGCCCAAGGGTTGAACCACCCCCAAGCACTAAGCCCTATATCTCCTTTGTCCATGGGGTTTAAACTATGGTCAACCCTTTCAATAAAATAAAGTTAATATAACTTTTATTACATATAAAAAGACTTGATAAATCAAAGTTTATTAAAAGAAACCTACATATATGTAATAATGAAGGCGTGTCAAATAAATGAAATTGCATACCATGTATTGAAAATCGATGTACAGGTCGAAATAAATGTGCTTGGAATGATATCAAAAGGACAATGATAAAACCAAGAAAAACATGTTGATGAATTGGAGGAAGGTCGATGGAATGAATGTAGCTAAGGTTGACCACAGACGTCAATGAAGGTATGATGCAAACTGCTACAAAAGTAATGTGCTCTATGACAATGTTGATTTACAGTGACTAAACGCATGTTGACCAAACAACACAAAGAATGAAGACTTGACTAGTCTAACAGAAAGGAGGAACTGACACAGAAGTGCGCAGAAAGGACGATAATTGGACTGATTGACAAAAGCAAGAAACTAGCGGAGAGTGGTAAAGCAGGCTTTAGATAAATGAATGATCTGATCGATAGAATCTGCAATAGGGCTGACATAAGGTACATGCGGTTTGGGCAATAAATACGCCCCAAACCTTTGACTAGTGAAGATTGGAAGTGGCCCTTAGTGTTAACAAGTTTATGCTGATGAAAAAAGGACGGTTGGCTAACTAGTGATGTGAGTCAGACAAAGTCGAAAATAATGAAGCCTACAAAAATTATTAAAAATTTTGGACACCCTTGCTAATTTGTAAATAGGCTAATAAATATGGGTTGGCAGATATGACAAGGTATGACCTAGCCCAAATAAATTCCACCTCCAAAAAAATTGTTTGCAAATTGCATAATAATATGGCCAAATAAAATGTAATCACCAATATTTGCTTTTAAAAAATGCTTGATAAAATATTTAGTCGGAACAATATAAAAAATGCAGAATATATAAAATTTATTAATTTTTTTATTCGACAAAATCATACTTGACTTGGTTGGGGGCTATATGGTCATTAAAAGAAAAAATTCCTTAGAAACAACTTTTTTCAAATATGGGAAAATTTTATATCAATAGTTCATGCAAATGGCCTCCTGGACACAGTGACAGGGTTATTTTTTTGCCAAAAATGCTTTTGTAAAAAGTTGTTCACTAGATTTGAGCTTCAAGCCCTTGTTGGTCAGAGTTGTAAATGGTGACCAAATTGAGTAAAACAAAAGCCAAATCTGACTTTCTCAAGCTTCTTGGATGCAAAGGGATAGCAAAAAAAAATACCACTATAGCCAAAAGTGTTGCAATCACAAGATCTCACCAAAATGCATACATGCAATATAAGGTCAAAAAATATTTGAAAACCCTTTCTGATTCTCAAGATCGTATTGAAATGCAAGAGAAGAGCATATGGGGAATTTGCAAGATCATACAAGAAACTCAAATGACAATGGAAAGCTTGATGGTAGAAACTCTCTACTGGAAAAAATGGAAGGGGCTTGCAAGATTCAAAACTTTGATACCATGTTGAAGTGAGCAACCCAAAATCTTCAACCTGCAACAACAAATAACCTCCACAAGAAATAGAGAGAAGCAAAACTGGAAGATGCTATTCCACCAAACAAGAATTGAAATATGATACAATATGCAATAGATGCAATACTATATTGTTGTACTAATTATGCTAGAGATGCCTTGCTTATCAAGGAAAGGATGAGAGATAAGACAAGACAAGATCATGACATGTTTCTAGGTACCTCAAACAACCAAAGCTCTCTTGCAAGCACTCAACTATATCTCTATCAAGCCAAGAGGGGGCCACCGACTATTGGTATTGCTCTCATACTTATTTTTTATTTGCTAATAGATTATCTATTTGGTCTTTTCTCTATGATACAAGTTCTCCTCCTTGAGCAAAGTTTCCTTTTATCACTTTTTGTCTACTTTATTGTGTATCTATTTCTTTCTATCTTTCTAACAGTCTACATGGAGGTGGGAACACCAAAATGGGGGTTTAATTATGGTAAGCCTTGAAACCAACCCAACATTTTTCCTTGTTCACCTTGTGTCCACGTTGCTCATGTAGAGCTCAAAGGAAGGCTTTGACGTGCAAGACCCTCTATAACTTGATCTTCTACCTTGCTTGTCATATATCAACATTTCCTGCTTTCTATTAATTTAGTAGGTTAAATAGACCTAAAATTTGAGATGGTTAGTAGATCTTTTGTGTTTTTATTTGAAGTTTTAGTTCTTTGTCCATATAGGACGCTAGTGTGCCTTTGGGATTGGTGTCCCACTCCTACGTTATTGTCCTTTGGGTGGGAGATTTTCCTTCTATGACAAGAACCTCAGTGATCCACTTTTTTTATTCTTGAAGCTATCTATCTGCTATTATTTTTGATATTTTATCTTCAATTCTTTCTTTGCAATTTCTTCATCTCTCTTTCCCTTCCACTAGCTAAACTAAGGTAGTTTAGGGAACTTCATTCCCTATGTCTCCCTTGGAAATCAAGGGACTCATGAGCAGTAGGTCCCCCTACTCTATAGAAGTTTTGGAGCTCAATGCTTGTTTCAAAACCTATGGTAGCTTCTAACTAGGTTATCACGAACTTGTTGAAACTTGACAAGATTTTCACAACCATTGGAAAAGTTAATGGAAGATTTCATGGGTAGATTGGGAAAGATATAGAGGAAAATTGTGAAGGTTGTAAAGATATGTGTTAAACGTAAATATTCTATATCATCTTCTTAACTTAGTTTTAAAACCATTTTCAAAAGTCAATAGGGTTTCAAGAACTCACCAAATATCTAAGCAAATTAAAGGAGAATTTATTACAAAAAGGAACTAGAGCTATTAATGTGGTGAGACTTCACATGTGTAAAAATTACACGGCACCATTAATTCTCTCACAAAATACAAGGACATTAAATATAGATAAATATAAGGAAATTTAAAGAAAAAGGAAAACACTTTGATAGTCATTTGTCAAAGTAGATGATGAACTACTAGAGAAACTTTTAGTGTATTCTAATTATATAAAGTAGATTTCAAAGGAGATTCAAGATAGAATGTCTCCTGGATTCTAAGATACATGAATTATCTTCTATTATTCTAATTCACAAGGAAGATGAACTCCTTTGTAGTGATAGTTTCATGAAAATCTATTCCCCATACTATTTCTTTTCAAAGAAAAACTTTCCCCTAGATTCACTGGATATTGTGTTTAAAGATTCAATTTTCTCTCTTTAAACATTTATCTTAGAACTTACAAAGTATAAATATTTGGGGTATGAAACTTTATCTATTTTGGAAAGAACATTGCTAGAAATTAGAGACACAAAGCTAGGTGATATAAACTTGGAGACTTTTTGGAATAAGATGAGAGAAGGAAACATACCTCTAATTGGACAAAAAGTGGTAGATAGTGGGATCCTAGAAGTAACAAGTTTTTCTTTAGATGTGCAATGCACTGACCTTGTCTTGGAGTGCTTTCATGAAGCATTATAATCCTACCACTAAGGAAATAAGAATGACAGATGACAAATTCATTGATGAATTGGATTGAGAATCCATAAGAGTTACTTTCAAGTTAACCTCATATTACAAAAACTAACTCAAGGCTTGTAATCCTACAAAATATCATGTCATGGTGACTTCATTTGATTGCTAAAACTTTCCCCCAAATCATTCTTTTATTTTAGGAAGTAGGTGAAAAAAATGATGGTTGAATTGAGGGTCTTCAAATTAAAGATTTTCAACTAAAGAACATTCAGTCAACAACCCTTTCTTATAGGTATATTGGGTGTGAAACATTAAAATTGGGGAGATGACCTTTATTTGAATTGACCACCCTATCCTACTTAATTTGAATCCAAATTACTTTTGAAAAACATCATACCTTTGAATGAAGGGGGTTCATCCAAAGAGAACCTTCATTGAATTTTACCTTTCAATACTCATTTTTTGTGCATTGTACCACAAGTGGAACACAATTATATTCTTCCATCAATTTATTTACACAAAATATGTAATTAACTTGAGTCAACCCCATTAATATAAGATATATATCAAATCATTTAAACTGACATGGAAAATTTAAGATTTTATATAAAATATTTATTTTTTGAAATAATTCTTAATTATCAATTTTAGAGTTATAAAGATTTATTATACAATTTTACAATATCAATATAAATATTTCACATACAAACATCTAACTCAAGTTCACATAAGAAATATAAGATTTAACTTAAATATTTATTTTTATATTAAAATTTCAAATTATCAATATTTAGAATGATTATTTATAACATCTATTAAAAATATTTAACTTTATATTATTTTTTTATTTATAAAAATTATTGATAATTTTCAAAAAATTAGTAGAAAATAAAAAATTTATACATAATTTTTATCAACAATATAAAGTTTCCACAATGCATGATAATCAAGTGTTAATTATTTTTGGATTGAAACTGCATAAAATAAATCATATCAACATTTCCCATCCTACTCCATGATGATATGCCAAATCATTGATATCATTCTAATGATGGATCATGGAGTATGATCCCAAACATTAATATAAAAAAATTACACATTTTCAATTCACAAATAACTAACACTTGATAATTTTTATCTATAAAAATAATATTTATATTAAATAATATTAATTATGATATCAGAATAAAAGAATTTAAATAAAATTATATAAATGCTATTTATGCAAATTTTCATAACTTTCTTTACTTCAAAGGGAACATGAGCAAGAGCGAAATTATTTTTTATTTCATGCCCAATAAAACAATATTAATTTGGTATAGTTTGCCATAAGAAATTGAAAGCGTCCACAAATCTCTCCTTTTCTCCCCTCAAAAAATATGACATTTCCACTTCATATGAAGGCATTGGGATTGTGCTTTCTGAGATCCAGAATCCGTCTTTTCCAACTGTCAGAGAATTCTGAAATTGATTCGCGTACCTGATACTCCTCTTTTTTGTGCCACATGCAACCTTCTGAGAACAGAGCTATCCATACCCATTTACCCTCCTCCACATCCGTTGAAGATATTTGGATATAGCTACCCGTATTACCAGCCATTAAAGCTAAATTCATTTTAGAAGATCGACATTCCACAACAAAACATACCAGAGTTCCATGGGCATTGGAACTCATTCTGGTTATCATTTGAGTCAATGACACAGATAATTAAAGACAAAGTTTGCAAATGACCCCGCGTCAGGAATTGCGCGCGTACATATTAGAATTTCGTCTGGCCATTTCTGTAAATTTCGTGCACAGCGCTCAGTCAATGCACAATCAATTGAAAATAGTTAGAATTCTAAATGCCTATAAACTATTATTACCTGCATGCTTTGAATGCAACCTTCAACAGCTAATCTGCTTATTGCTGTAAGATTCACAATCCTCAATCTTTCCATGCGCTCCAAATTTTCCATGCCTGCTTCCTTCCACCTCGTTTCTGCTCTCAGCTTCTCCAACGCTCTGCAATGTTCCAAACCTTGTATATTCCTAACTCGGTTGCAACACATGGGTTCAAATACTCGGAGAGAAGAAAATTGCGTAAAACTGGGAAGCGCATCCAACTCGGGGTACCCGGTTGTCCTCAGCCATTGCATGTTTACCAGACCATGAATACCCCATATGCTTCTCACCATTTTACACCCTGCCAATCTTATTTCCTTCACTGTACTTGGTAGAATTTCTATCTCAGTTAGATGTTTATTATAGTAAAGAAAGAGAGTCTCAAGGCCGGGACAACAATCCCCAGGGATGGAAATCTTTAGACACTTTTGTTCGCATCAAATTTATCTGCTTAAGGTTGCGCAGAGAAGAAGCAAACGACCCCGCCTGTGCTGGAATAGAGGCAGAGACAAGAGATAAACAGGGGAATGCAAATGCAATCTTAATAGAGATAAAATACCTAAAATAGATTAAAGCTTGTGTTCATTCATTCATTCAAGAAATCATAAAGAACTAACAGGTTAACAGAGCTTGAGCTCCTGAAATGTTCATCAGAAAAATAAATTACAAACTCCCCTGTTTTCTATTCGTAGCCTTCATACAGAATAACATACATGCATATTGCTGTTCTAACCACTTGTCTTTGTACTTCACCCACACAAAAACAGTACAAAGCTTCTTCTACAAGCTACGTATGAGTCCAGCCAAAATTGGAGGGAAAACAAAAACTTGAATACAATTAAATGTTGATTAAACAACCAGCAAGCAAAAATCTATAGGTGGAGATTTTGTATTAAATTCAAATCAGAGGAAATCCAATAAGCAAGAAAAAGAAATGATTGCTGGCTAAAACTACTACGGAGGAGTAAATGCAGCACTTGGGATTAATTTCCAACACTCCCCCTTAATCACAACTAGCTAACATTCTTCTCAAAAAAATTTGGAGTGTCTACTTTCACTTGCAATTCTGAACTGGCACATCTGTCTTTACTTACTATTTTGAAACTTTCAGTGCATCTTTCTTCACTTACTATTTTGAAGGTTCCGGTGCATTTGTCTTCAACTATTTTGAAACTTTCGGCGCATCTATTTTCAACTTCTATTTTGAAACTTCAAGCGCATTTGTCTTCAACTGTTTTGAAACTTTCGGCACATCTGTCTTCAACTGTTGTTTTGAAAGTTTTGACACATTTGTCTTCACTTGCTATTTTGAAAGTTCTGGAGCATCTATCTTCACTTGTTGTTTTAAAAGTTTCAGTGCCTTTGTCTTCAACTATAGTTCTGAAAGTTCCGGCACATTTGTTTTCAGCATAAACACCCAAACAATTTCTTAAGTATTCAAATGTTTCTTTTGCCAATTGTTTAGTAAAGATATCAACAAATTGATCTTGAGACCTACAAAATTCAAAAAAGATCTCTCCATTGTTAATCAACTCTCTAATGAAATGGTATCTAGTGTCAATATGCTTGCTTCTCTTATGAAATACTGGATTTTTAGACAGTGCTATGGCAAATTGGTTGTCACAATGTATTTTTGTTGCATTTTCTTGAATCAACATTCATGCTTTAACTCTTTCAACACTCTTCTCATCCAAATTGCTTGGCATGCTTCCCCTATTGCTGCTACATATTATGCTTCTGCTGAAAAAAGAGTGAATGGGCTGTTTCTTTGAGGCCCATGATACAACCCCTGTTCCAAAATGAAAAACATAACCAAATGTGTTTTTTCTGTCATCAATGACGCCAACACAATCACTATGTGTGTATCCTATTAGCTTGAATTCGTTTGAACATGAATATTGAATGCCATAATTTCTTATTCCACTTACATATCTTAGAATTTTGTTCCCAACTTTCCAATGTGAGTCTTTTGGAGACTCCATAAACCTTGATATCAATTTTACACCATAGATTATATCTGGCCTTGTGGGTGTTAGGTACATGAGACTGCCAACAAGTTTCTTATATAAAGTTGGATCTACATTGGATCCTTTATCATCTTTACTCAACTACAAGCCTGTGATAGTTGGTGTTGGTGTTGATTTACATTTCAACATATTAAACTTTTTAAAAATATCATTAGCATACTTTGCTTGAGAAATGAATATATACTATTTTCACTTTGATTCACCTCAATTCCTGAAAAGTATTTCATGAGACTCAAATCAGTCATTTCAAATTCTTTTTTCATAGATCCTTTAAACAAATCAATGGACAAGTCACCTGTGAATATTAAATCATCAACATATAAGCATACAATCAAAATTTCACTTTTTTCATTCATCTTTATGTATAAGGTAGGTTCATTGGTGCCCCTATTGAAACCATTTTGTAGAAGATAAGAATCTATTTTGCTATACCAAGCTCTTGAGGCTTGCTTGAGACCATATAGAGCTCTCTTGAGCTTATAAAATTTGTCTTCTTGGCCTAAAATCTCATACCCAGGTGGTTGTTTCACATAAATTTTTTCTTCAAGATAACCATTTAAAAATGTTGATTTCACATCCATTTGATAAACAAGCCACTTGTTTTGAGATGCTATGGCAAGTATCATTCTTATGGTGTCTAGATGAGCTATAGGAGCAAACATTTCATTGTAATCAATTTCAGGAGCAAACATCTCATTGTAATCAATTTCAGGTTGTTGTGAATATCCCTTTGCCACTAGTTTTTTCTTATGTTTCTGCACATCACCATTAGCACTCAACTTGGTTTTGTAAACCCACTTAACTCCTATGACATCTTTTCCTTTTAGAAGGCTCACTAACTCCCATGTTTGATTCTTTTCAATTGAATCAATTTCATCATCCATTGCATTTAAACATTTTTCTTCTTTAACTACTTCAAAATGAATTGGATCATCTACATGTGAATATAAAGCAAAAGGAGAGGGTTGACCTGCATTATTTTCACCTTCATTATGCTCATGAATGTCTCTTAAACTTCTAATTTTCTGTCTCCTTAAGCTCGCTAGTGTGGGGTTTGACATGTCACTTGAACTTGCTGAATGTGGACTTGTTGGTCCTGCACTTGAAATCCCTATTGTAGATGGTGTTTGATGTCCTCTTATTGCTGCTCTTACATTTGATGATGGTGTCACTTGTGGACCACTTGGTTGAGTTTGAATGGGTGTGGAAGGAGTAACATTTGATGGAGCATTAGTTGGTACAAAGACTTCATTATCTTCTGATGGTATGTTTGGTAATATGTTGACTGTTTTCTATATACTTCCATCTCATGCTTCCTCTTCTATAAATTGCACATCTCTACTAATTATAGCATTTTTGTTGATTGGATTATACAACTTGTAAGCCTTCGATTCATCACTATATCCCACAAATATACATTTTTTTCCTTTGTTGTCTAATTTTCTCCTTAATGCATCTGGTACATGTGTGTATGCAACACATCCAAACACTCTCATGTGAGCAACATTATGTTTTCTTCCACTCCATGCTTCTTCGAAAATGATATTCTTGACACTTCTTGTTGGGCATCTATTCATTATATAGGTTGCACATGATATAGCTTCAGCCCAATATTCATTTGACAAATGTTTGGCTTTCAACATACTTCTAGCCATTTCCATGATTGTCCTATTTTTCCTTTCAGCTACCCCATTTTGTTCAGGTGTATATTTAGTTGTGAATTGCTTGTGAATTCCATATTTATTGCAAAATCTTAGAAGATCATTTGAGATGTATTCACCACCTCTATCCATTCTCAATACTTTGATGTAATGACCACTTCGTTTTTCAACAAGAGCTTCGGATTGACAAAAATATTCAAACACCCCACTCTTATGCTTTAGAAAGTAAACCCATGTTTTTCTTGAGTAATCATCAATGAATGTCAAAAAATAGAAACTACCACCTATTGAAGGTGTTTGCATTGCCCCACACAAATCTAAATGAATGATCTCCAAAGGTGACTTAGCTCTCATTGGCATACCTCCTGAAAACAATTCTCTATGTTGCTTTCCTAAAATGCACCCTTCACAAACTTTTTCCGATTTCTCTATTAGAGGCAATCCCTTGACCATGCTTTTCCTATGAAACAAATTTAGTGCTGCAAAGTTTAAATGCCCAAATCTTAGATGCCAAAGCCAATTTTTATCTTTAATTTCTGTTTGAAGGATCACTTGAGTGACTACTATAGTATTATCTTTACCCACTTATGGAGACATTGAGTGAGGTGCTTGAGCATAATCTACACTCAAATTTGGTTTTATCCTTAGGGGAAACATCCTATTGTTGGTCATTTGAACCTTGGCAATGAGCTGATTGCTAGGAAGTTTGTCTAAAATTGTGCACTCCCCATTTTTGAAAAATACTCTAAATCCTTTTTTGAACAAGTTGTCCAAAGCTCATTAAATTGTGTTTTAAACCGGGAACAAAATAAACATCAGTTATATATTTCTTATACCCCTTCTTGGTTAGAATATTGATGTTCCCTTTTCCTTTGACTTCTACTTTGTTATCATTTCCCAATGGTATATTTGATTTTAGACTCTCATCCAAACTAGAAAACATTTCCAAATTCCCTGTCATATGATTACTACAATTTGAGTCTAAAAACCATACATCTTTTTCATTTGCTTGTGCAACATTGCAAGCCAAAAACATAGTTATTTGTTCTGGTTTTTTATTTTGGTTTTCTTTTGTGAAATTTGCATTTTGTTGCGTAGAATCATATTGTTTCTTTCTACATTCACTCAAATAATGTCCATAATTTTTGCAATAGTGACATTGGACTTGAGATTTATCATACCTTTGGCCTTGAGACTGATTTTGAGTTGGGTTATAGCTACTACCTCTTCCACTCGAGCTTGATGGGCTGCTTCTTCCACCTCTATGAGAATTTCTTCTTCTACCTTTGAAATTTGTTCTTCCTCTGCCTCTACCATGGCTGATTGTAACTTGAGACTTGAATGCATGCTCCAATGATGTACTTGTTGACCTGCTCTGCCTATGTTCATGTGAAATAAGAGATGCATGAAGCTCATCAACTCAAAACTGAGAGAGGTCCTTTGTTTCCTCTATTGTCACAACAATGGTTTCAAACCTTGTGGGTAAACTCCTTAAAATATTTTCAACAACCCTCCTATCTTCAAGTGTCTCACCATGCAATCTAATTTTATTTACCAGTCGAATGATTTGGGTGAAGAATGAATCTACTATTTCATTATCCTTCATGTACATTGTTTTAAACTCCCTTCTCAATATTTGTAATTTAGTTGTCTTAACTTTTTCCATACCTTGATATGCTATTTGAAGTATATCTCATGCTTGTTTGGAACTTTTTGCTCCTAAAATCCTTGGGAAAATTCTTTCATGCACTCCTTGGAGGATGAAAAAATGAGCTTTTGAATCCTTATTCCTATTCTCTTTTAATAAATCCTTCTTTGCTTGAGTCAATGCATTATATGTTGTTGCATCAGCTGGTTCTAGAAAACCATTCTCTACTAGCTCCCATAAATCTAGTGAGGAAAATAGTGCCCTAATGGTGATTACCCAATAATCATAGTTCTTGCCATTAAATTGCAGAATCTATGGGTTTGCTAAGCTTGTGCTTGCTACCTTTGTTGACTGTGTATACCTTAGCTCCCTGAAAACCTACTCTAAAAACTTTCTTTGAGCAACCTTTGGCTCCGATACCATGTGTTGAAATAGAGACAGAGACAAGAGATAAACAGGGGAATGCAAATGCAATCTTAATAGAGATAAAATACCCAAAATAGATTAAAGCTTATGCTCATTCATTCATTCAAGAAATCATAAAGATCTAACAAATTAACAGATTAGCAGAGCTTGAGCTCTTGAAATGTTCATTAGAAAAATAAATCACAAACTCCCTTGTTTTCTATTTGTAGCCTTCATACAAAATAACATACATGCATATTGTTGTTCTAACCACTTGTCTTTTTACTTCACCCACACAAAAATAGTACAAAGCTTCTTCTACAAGCTACGTATGAGCCCAACCAAAATTGGAGGGAAAACAAAAAATTGAATACAATTAAATGTTGATTTAACAACCAGCAAGCAAAAATCTGTAGGTGGAGATTTTGCATTAAATTCAAATCAGAAGAAATCCAATACACAAGAAAAAGAAATGATTGCTAGCTAAAAATACGGAGGAGTAAATGCAACGGTTGGGATTAATTTCCAACAACCTGGAGATCCAATTGGCTGATTGGGGACTCACCAATATGCAGTCTTTGAAGATTATTCAATTGCCTAACTGATTTTGGTAAAGATTCCACTCTTGAATGCGATATCTCTAAATACTCTAAAAGACTAAGATGCCCTAGAGGGTTTGGTATACATTCCAGCTTGGAACATTCCCTAATCATAAGAGTAGTCAAGGAGGACAAATCTCCAAGAGATGTCGGCAAACTCGTGAGCATCTCACTCTCGATCTCCATCGATCGCAACTTGCTCAGCTGACTGATGTTCATTAGTATCTCCCTTAATCTGTTGATACCACCTAAATAGAGTTTTCTCAAGGACACCTGATTTGTGATGTGACGAGGCAACTCTTCTAGTTGCTCACATTTGGAAATGTCCAGGTACTCAAGCTTCATCATATTTTCTAGAATGTTAAGACTCTAAGGTGAATATAGAACATCCCTCTAAGTTGAGGTGTTGCAAGAGTGTAAGCTCCTTAAAAGATATTGGAAGCCTCTTCAATTCCTCACAATTGGACAAATCAAGATGCCTCAAGTTTGTCAAATGGCCAAAACTATTGGATGATAGCTCTGGACACTTAGATAACTCCAGGTACTCCAATGATTGGAGAAGGCGATATTCTTTTGGCAGGGTCCTCATCTTGTTCCCATATCTATTACTAAGAACTAGTTTTTTCAAATACCTGAGGCATCCTATTGACTTTGGAAATATTTGGAAATTATAACATTCAGAAATAATGAACTTTCTCAACTGCACAAGAGCCTACAACAAATCATCCATGAGATGGATGGAAAACATACAATTATATATGCATAGAAATAAAGCTTTAAGCAGTTTAAAAGAAGACACATCACTGTCAGTCTCCCACAATTCTTGTCCAGAAAATATTTTTCTATGGAGTTCTAAAACCCTCAATTTTTTCAATGAACCCAGTGAATCCAAATTGTTCTACCCAATGTCAAACTAGCGAAGCCATACTAGCTTTTTTGATATATCACCAATTATTTTATTATAATAATTTCCTCTAATTTGGATAATTTTTAATCCTAAATTAGAGGGTGCGAGGCAACAATACCCACCACTTGTTTTAACTATGAGCTTTTTGTCCTCGGGACATGGATGAAACTCGTCAAACTCGCTTGGGCATCTAGTTGTGGCAATTATTCCTCAAATTCCAATCCTCTTTTCAATAGAAAAAAACAATGAAACCATTACATTATTGAAACATTGAACTTATCAGAGACAAGAATTAAACAAGTAGACAAAGGAGGTTGCCACGCCATGGTAACAATCAAAGACAGTATTAAACTCGCCTGTGTTTCATTATGAACTTTAATAGGTTGTCCAGAAAATCAAAACTGGTAAGGTGATTGTTTTTGATAAAAGGGGATAAACGAGTTTTACAAGGACTCGAAACCACAGAGTTTACAGGAAAAGCAAGGACCAAAACTGTAAGTCCGAAAAGATAAAAAGGTTGCAAGAAAGATAAACACCAGATAAATCACATAGCCACAAAAAGCCACAAAAAAGGCTAGCAGATAGCTAGCTGACAGCTAGGCCAAAGCCTAACCATAACTAATCCATAGTTTTCATAAGCTCTTCAGCAACCACTTCCAGATCCATCATGTCTTGAACCCCCTCGAAAATCTGAGTCATATTTGAGGTTGAAAGGGCTTTCCTTTTCATACTAGATCTAGTGCGCTTAGATATCCTGGCATCATCATCTTAGTCTTTCTCCTTCTCTAAGTTGACAATCAATGCTCTGTTCTGAGTTTTCTCCAATCTTTCGGTCATAGCATTGATTATTATTGAATTGTGCTTAGCGATTCTGCAATTCTGATTAGAATTCTTTTTCATAGTTTCTTTAATTTTTTCAAGTTCAGCTTCACCTCTACTATCCTTTTTCCTACTGTCCTTCACAATGGTATTCTGCTCAGCCTCAAACTGTCTAAGCCTTGAAGCTTTGGCTTCAATGTCCTCCAACTTTCTATGAAGAAAAATATTTTTGGTTTTCAACTCATTGATTTCATGAAATAACCACTTAGCAGTTTTAAATTGGTTTGCAGAACAACTCTTGACTAAACCAACAAAGTCAAAAGAAGGGTCACTATCGGGATTGAAGACAAAATTCGTCGAATCCGCAACTTTGGGGGGACTACATTTCTCCTTTTGAACAGTCTGAGGGGAGTGGGGACCCACAAGACTAACCTCGGCCTCTTTAGCAATATCAACAGGAGAGTCTTCAGGGTAGGAAACTAATTTGTTGGCTGGAGACAGAGAGCCCGCTAAATTGTCTTTAGGGTTAGAGCTGTAGGGGACGGAAACAGAGCAAGCACCAGAAGACCGGTAAGGTGACTATTGATTTGCAATTTCTTTGCATAAATCTCTTAAATGGTCATGCATTATTATGCAATCCTTATCATTGATTTCAATTAGACATTTATTCACAAGCCATTCCAAACTGTATAAACCACTCCACCTTGATCCATCCCAACTGCAACTACCAAAGTTTTCTTCTCTCCAATTAAAAAACAAGTGGTATCTAAAAACATCTCCTTCTCTTCATCATCTAGGGCATCGTAACTTACTTTTAACATTTGGCTGATATCTTTGGGCAATATTCTAGAGATTTTATCAAATTGTGCTTTCCAGTTATCCTTTTTAGTGTCCCCATAAAGCTGCCCACCGAGGACTTTCAGAGACAACGGTAAGCCATTACAAGCTTTTGAGATTTTTTCAACAAATTCTTCAAATCCATCTGTTGGACATGGTTGTAAAAAAGCATGCCAACAAAAAAGTTGTTTGGCGTGAACTGGCTCCAATGGTTTCATTTTATATATGAAGGAGATATCCCAAGATCTAAGGACTTCAAATTCACGAGTAGTGACCACAATCAAAGTACCCGATGCAATCAAACTTCCCGATCCCAGGCTGTCCTTATCAGGCAATAGCACATTCAGTTGGTCTACATGATCCACATCATCTAGAACGACTAATACCTGAACAGATCTCAACTTTCTTGCAAGAATCGCCTTCCCATCTTCTATACTGTCAATTGCTAAATCTTTAAAACCACGGTCGCTTAGGAGCCTTTCTTGCTGTCATGCAACAGACTTCTGCTAGCGGCATCTCTAATATTTAATATAAGACTAGATTTTTCCATAGACGGATAAATATTGTTATATAATTGTTTAGCCAGAGTAGTTTTTCTGGAACCCCCCATCCCCCATATACCCACAATTTGAACATTCTGATGGGTTTTGGAAGATTTTATTGTAGTTAATTCAAAATCTTTAACAACTTCATCTAAACCAACTAGATGTTCTGCGACCACATATGGTGCCTTTCTAATTTCTTTCAATACACAATAAGCAATGTTTTTCAGTAGCCTATCCTCATCACTAGGCATATACAACAATAAAAGAAATGGAATAAACATCATACCGATAAGGGAACAAAAAATATATGGAACTAAAAGTTAAGAAATTATAGAACTCACACAATGCAAGAGAAGATTGGTCAGAAACAGGATAAGTGCTAAAGTACTAGAGTAACTAGTACTTACTCCTTGTTATTAACAAGATGATCAATATTATATGAGACATTGTTGAGTGCCTTCTTCCACTCCTGGAGCTTTTCTAAGGTGTATCTAGCTTTCTTTTCATGCTGCAAAAATGCATCCGCATAGATTCCTTTTGCATATCGAACATCATCAGGCTGAACATAGTAGAAAACAGGAACTATTTTAGTGCCTGTTTTGATCATAAATGACAGCTCTCCTAAACACCACGGGGATTGTACATAATTTTGGGAAAAGATAGCTATATGAAGCGAAGCACTGCGCATTGCTTCTTCTATTTCTCCTGGCAACGAATCCCCCAATTCAAGCTCTTCGGAGTCCAGGAAAACTCCCAGTCTCATCCCATTCAGCTTTCTATAAAGAGTGGTGGCCAGAGTATGTTTGACATCAGGCCCGTGATGATTAATGAATACATCATACTGCCTCCTCATTTGTGAAGATGATGCGACACATGCAGATGGGGATGGCATGAGTCCTTGAAAAGCATTTGTAACCTCATTCTCTGGTTGAGTACTACTGGGAGATGTAGATGCCATTGAATTGGACTGTATTGAAAACAGAGAGAGAAAGAAAGAACACCAACTGAAACAAGATGAAAATAGGGTTCTGATTGGGAGTGGAGTAGAAGTAGATGGGGATGGAGCACTTCCTTGAGAAGCCTGTGTATGTTCAATCTCTGGCTGATAACTAGAAGAAGAAGTGGAAGTAGATGCCACGGAATTGAATTTCAACTTTCACAGGGGAAAAAACTAGAAAGATAAACTATAATGAAAGGATTCTTCTTGTTGAGGAGGTGAAGTGCTAAGCATTTGTAAAAGGAGAAGTACTAATGAAGAAAGTGATCAAACTGTTACGATGAGCGACTCAAGGATTGTTTTTCCATACAGAAACCGCGTGAAAGAAACGTAGAAGGGTCTAAGGAGAGCTGTTCAACCACAAAAGTCAATTAAACCATAGTTTGCAAATCTTAAATTAGTAAATGTGATTTTCTGGAAAACCGCTTGTAAGGAATAGTGTAGGCCCACTTTATACAAGAAATCACGATCATGGCAGAAACCATCGTAAGAAACTGTTGATTAGGGGAAACATACCAATAGCCGCCAGGGCTAACTTCACACATTCATGCAGAGTGTAAAATAGGTTTGATTTCAAATTATTTTTTTTGGGCTTCTTCGTAACTAAGTTAGGACCTTAAAAAGAAAAAATTGGCTTCTGGGTATTTCAAAAACGCCCTGTGGAAGTCGTAAAGCGAAAGGTGGTCGAAAAGGGGTTTTTTTAACCTCTGTCCCCTACATCTTCACTAATTCACCGATTGCAGTTCATGTCGTATCCAATAAAAAATTAAACATTTTCCTATTAACAATTACCATTTCACCTATTTCAAGTTATGTTTGTATGCGGGCCCCATCAAAATGTCACTTGGGTCCATTAGGAGGTGGTCCCTTTACCATCAACCTCATCCCCTTTAAACGTTCTCCACGTGCCCCTTATTCCTTCATCACACCATGCGTTAGGGTTAACCACGTACCCCTTAAGCCTCCATCAAACCACACGTATGTGTTAACCTAACCGCAGCTAGCTAGGCAACTTTACGCCCTAAACTATTCATTCTCCTGTGTCTTCTCTCCAGAATGTTCCGTGTTGTTCTCTCTCCCGCCATCAAATTCTCCTCTGCAACCACGGCGACGTCTCCGACAGCTACTGGTAACGTCTCCACCTCTCTTCACGTGTAAGATTGTTTGTTTAACAGTGGAATTTTGTTGGGTTTGACACTGTTTGCTTGTTTAACAGTGCAATTTTTTTTGGGTTCGACGGTGTTGAAGTGCATTTTGGCGTCTTTTCAAATCATTTCTGTGTATGGCTAAAAGGGTTTGAGTGTAATCATTTGTATTTACATGTGACTGCTGACTAGTAGAAAAAAGAACCCTTGTGAATTATTCTGTCTACGTCATCGACTTTTTGATGAACTATGCCTTTTTTTGACATTATTCTATGAAGTAATCACATGTGATGTGTTTTAAACATAACATTGACAGAATTTTTACCAAGTATCGTCATGAAAGTAACTAGGTATATAATAAGATACTTAATCTTCAAAGATTTTTTCATTTAATCTTATATGGAGCTGCATAAAATGTCTCCACCTCTCTTCACCTGCAAGATTGCTTTTTGAATAGTGGGTTTTTTCGACGTCATCAATGTTTGAGCGCTATGATTTCTGCTGACATTATTCTATGAACTAATGTGATGTAATGTGATATAAACAGAACATTGATGGAATTTTCACCAACAATAACCATGAAATTTAATGGGTTATTGCCAAACGGCGGTATAATCAATTTTTTGTAAACTTTTCAGATTTTACCCCAAATTGTTTAGGGGTTTCAGGATACTGGTTAATGGGTTTCAAATTTTACCCCAAAAAGAACATCTGCCTCATTTTTTTCTTCCTCTTCTGTTGCACTACGCAGGTAGAAATAGAAAAAAAGTGCCCTACAGACACCCAACTTCCGAACTCCATTTGCTTTCCAATTGTCTGTAAACCAACATTCGACACAGTAAAAGATGTAAATTCAAAGTCTTTGATCACTGACCCAGCTTCTCCTATAAGTCAAAACACTAGGGAAGCATGACTCATTAATAATAGTATTATTCCTTGTATATAATCTGAAGAGTAAATCTTATTCATACTTTCCAATTTTCTGTAAACCCACATTCCACATAGTAAAAGATGTAAATTCAAGTCTTTGATCACTGACCCAGCTTCTCCTATGAGTCAAAACACTACGGAAGTATGACTCCTTAATAATAGTATTATTCTTTGTATATAATTTGAAGAGTAAATCTTTTTCATACATTCATTCTCGGCAGCTATTCATTTAATAAAGCAAGTGTTGATATATTTCTGGAAAAGAAAATACCATCACCGTATCCCCTGAATAAATTATTCTAATCTTTTTCTCCTATATTTCCTCCACTGCTATAAGTATTATTCTTGGTATATAATCTGAAGAGTAAATCTTATTTATACATTGATTCTCGGCAGCTATTCATTTAATAAAGCAAGTGTTGATATATTTCTCGAAAATAAAATACCATCACCATATCCCCTGAATAAATTATTCTCATCTTTTTCTCCTATATTTTCTCCATTGCCACTGTGTAGTAATATTTCGTTTTAGATTTTATTTAAATATGCTTATCCTTAAGATAACAATAGTTAATGGCTTGGTTTGCTATTGAATATTGGTCATCTTGTTATAGATTCTGATTATGTGCAATTACGAATCTGTGTCATTATTAGAGTTTGTTTTAAGTTTTCATCTCTACACATCTCGGTTTTGTTATGGTTTCTATTAATTCGTAATAAGGAAGATATGTAATAAATAAGGTTATATTTACATATCAATGTCTTCAAATGTTTCTATCATACTATATTGTGGAAAGAGAACTATATTCCATGTTAGAAGTAGTACTATTTAGGGAATGATATACTCTAGGTTAATTTATGTTATTGTATTGAAAGATTAATTAAATTGTGAGGAAGAAATGTGTGATTAAAGGATGAATATTGGTTGATTAGTATAATTAAAATCGTAATGTTGACACATATGTAGATGTATGTTTTTGTAAGGGAATGAAAATTTAATATACGTAAAGTTGTATCATGCATGTTTGTATATGTCTTAAATGGGTTTTAGGTAGCCACCAATTTTATAAGCATTGATACCTCTTTATGTCTTCATTGATTTTGTTCTTAATATAACACAAGTTGGTTAATATCTAGACTTGCGAAAAGTAAGTATTTACTATATTTTTTGATAAATTTAGTTATATATGGTTATTTGGGAAAAGAAAAGGTTTACGAATCTAAATTACTTCTATATAGATAAATAGTCTCTAAATATAAATATAGATGAAAAGGGGAAACAAAGGGATATGTTATATGAGAGGGGAAATTCAGAAAAGTTAAATAAAAACATAAATATTTAGAGGGGAAAATTTACTTAGATAGGTTGCATGCATGTAATTAGAGATATTGTGGATAAAGATCTATGATTGACTATAAATACATGAACTTAATTAATTACCTTGGGTATAAATGATATGTGCAATAAATGAAATAAGAAAACAAACCCTCGATATAGTCTTGAATGACGTGCTATTGATTATTCAGGGGATAAGGACATGGTATTTTCTTTTCCAGAAATAGATTATGATAGTATATAAGACTGTACATATGTAATCTGATATATATATATATATCAGATTATATATGTATAATCTTATATAGATAATAAAGGTGAAAATTACATGGACATTAACATATGTAATCTGATATATATATATATATAAGATTATATATGAATCATCTTATATGGATAATAAAGGTGAAAATTACATGGACATTAACATATGTAATCTGATATATACTGTACATATGTAATATGATATATATATATATATATATATATATCAGATTGTATATGTATAATATTATATGGATAATAATGGTAAAAATGAGGAAGAAAACTGTGGGTGATGATGACTATATGGCTTAAATCTGCCCAGCAACCCACAGTTAGGTTAACACATACACGTGGTTTGATGGAGGCTTAAAGGGTATGTGGTTAACTCATATGCATGGTTTGATGAAGGAATAAGGGGCATGTGGAGAACATTTCAAGGGGATGAGGTTCATGGTAAAGGGACCACCTCCTAATGGACCCAAGTGATATTTTGATGGGGCCCGCATACAAATGTAACTTGAAATAGGTGAAATGATAATTGTTAATAGGAAAATTTTCAATTACCACAATTCAATGCATTCAATATACACATTCTAATGATTTTATAAGAGGCAATTTCCAGTGTCATTTTCATTAGAAATTCTCCTATGCTTTCACTACATATCCTCTACAAAATTCACTACCGTACATATAACAAAACATAAAACATTTTATAATTCATATGTATGACTGAATTTATGCAAGCCATCTATTTTGTCAATTACACCAAATATAAAAATGATTTCCTATAGGCCAAGACAAAATTCAGGCATAATTGGCCACTACAAAATGAAATGACATATTGTTTCCCATGAAGATTGAATTCAAGCAAATTCCAATGATTTTATAAGAGGGAATTCCTTGTATATCCTCTGCAAAATTCAGAGCTTACTAAGGCAACCTATGCACATTCCTCTTAAAAGGGAGCTTATTCATGTTGGTACACCTAGAATAACTAAATTCATGTTTTTATTTATCAGTATACCGGTTTTACATTTAGTTGTCTGTTTCATTGTTCAATATAATCTTTTATATTTATCTACTCAGTGTCTACATTATTTTCAACCATACAGAATATTCAGTTTTGACTTAGTTGTTGAAATGATCATATTTATTAGCTTACATATTTGAATATACTGTATATACATATACATGTACATGTATATGTATATACAAATACATATACACATGTATATGCATATGTATGTATGAACGTATATGTATATACATAGACATGTATATTTATAAAGATATACATATATTTATTGAAAGTCACAGCACAAAGTATATGCACAATACATGTTGTCAAATAGATTCGTGCAATGGTTGTCACTAAATATATGTATATGTACATGTATATGCATATAGATATACACGTATACACATACATACATATGTATATATATGTACTTTCTACTGCACTCTACCATGTATGGTGCCATCATATGTAATACACACTATTAGTTTCAGCTTCATAACAAGGATGAAACCATTATGGATTTTAATGCTCCAACCAAAACTCTTATTGTTGTGCATGCAATATTGTAAGGTTGATTTGATGTGGTAATGTTATGAGTACCGAGTACTACCCCCGTTTATTACATTTATTTTGCAGGCAAGTGGGAGCGTGGAGAGGTGAATCAAGCATGTGGATTATCAACATTCCAACAAAGCTGTGTTTGTTAACACAACAAAATCTATAGGGACATTTTCCTCTCAATGCTTTATGGTGGAATTATATTTTCTAGTATACATATGTTCATAAATAAATACTTTCTTATCAGATGCTTTTTTGATTGGAGGAATACATTTATTGGCATTGGTCTCTTGATGTATGCGAGGACTTATCCACGATCAACATAAGACATTGAGCGTTAATGACAGGTAAAGTCTACGACTTTACTTTGGCAATGACCTAGTAACACTGAAAAATGTGTGTTTTTATATATATGGCTGAAAGTTAGATGAAATGACCAATAATATATAGTAATTATGATATTAGTTGGTATTAGATTAATTATATGTTTGCATGTATATACATATATATATATTGATAGGTAAATATGTACATACATATATATGGTTATGCATATATGTATGTACATATATAGCAATATATATGTGTGTGTGTCTACGTGTATATATGTAATTAGTCTGATAATTAACATGTAGTTCCATTAATCTGTGATACTAATAATTGATAAAAATATATCATTGTCTTCATATGCCTTCATCAAACCACATGTATGGGTTTACCTAACAAAGTATTATGATTATTTTTTATTGACAAAGACTGAAACATAGTCTAATTAGTGAGAACATAGAAAATAGAAGGTTGAAACTATCATCAAACATATAACAAATAACAACAGCATTAGGACATTTTATAATCATATCATAGTTATATTTTCAATCAAACTACAATAATTGATTGGTTGGTGCGAGAGAAAAACATGGCTCGAACATAATTACATCAGCATTATCACATCTTATAATCATATCACAGTTATAACTTCTAGCAGATAAACAGATCTGATTTGCAAACCAGATCACCAAAATATACTACTACATCGATCATAAAACAAAATTGAACCTACACATAATCAATTGTCCATATTTTTAGGAAAACGAGGTGGCATGATATATCCGCCAATAGCTGAGTTAGGTCCATTTGCAAGAGGTGAAACTTGGTTAATACCTCCTTGAAGGCATGTTGCTATTTGAGCAAGTAATGCTTGGCTTGCATCAACAGTCAATCCCATTTGTTGTGAGGCACTCCCAACCTGCATATTGTTGATGGCTGTAAAGGCTGGTGTCAAAATGCTCATCATATCAAGCAGGATAGGATGATGGGTGGGTATAGGATCCCCCACTGTAGACTTACATTTTCTCTTTTCTACTTGTTTTGCTTTCTTTTCTGCTTCCTTCTATAGGCATTCAGCCTTTGCTTGCTCCTACCTAATGGCTTTCTCTCGCATTCTTAACTGCTTCTGCTCATATTCTATCACTTTCAATGCTTGCTTCTTAGCCCTTGCTGCTTCCTTTAGAATTGTTTTTGCTTCACGGTTTGCCTTTCTCCGCAACATCTGCTCCTTCTTACATTGCTGCAACTCCTCTTGCCTTTTCTTCTCTGCCTCTTATTGGCTGAACAATTCAATGAAGGCATCGGATGTTAGTACTTGGGACTGCCTAATAAAGTGAAGCACTCCTGAACAACCTCTTTGTGATGTTCCTTCCACCCTTTGAACAGGAAGTTTAAGGAATTTTCTCATTGGTCTTGTTTTTTGCAATCCATCAAGTGGGGTGCATGGCACAAACTCAGGTTCTTCCTCACTAACATTTGGTTGAACCTGCATAGAAGGTTGTACATTTGGTTGAATAGGAGGTTCAACTTCTTTTGTGTTGGTGGCTTCATCTGCAGAGTCAGGAACATCTTCTGCGCTGGGATTTGTAAGAAATTCCTCGACAGGCTATGTTTCAACGAAGTGGACCCCAGTAGTTACTCTAATTGCACATTTTCCTCTTCCTGCAACCCTTATAGTCCTTCTAGCAAGTGCCATAATTAACCTGCACGGATAGAAAAAATTGAATAACTTGTTAGTGTAGCAAAGGATAACATGAGATTAGTTTAAACAATAATGTGAACAAAAATCATAGCGCTCATAAACTATGTTATCAGATTAGCTCAAAGAATAATGTGAACATAAATCATAGTGCTCATAAAGTATTTCATTTAAGCAGTCAAAATGATGATGTGATGTACATCATAAACATCATAACCAATGAATGAAAACCAATGAGTCAAAATATAGGAGAAAAAGATAAGAATAATTTATTTTGGGGATAAGGTGATGGTATTTTCTTTTCCAGAAATATATCAACAATTGCTTTATTAAATGAATAGCTGCTGAGAATGAATGTATTAATAAGATATACTCTTCAGATTATATACAAAGAATACTACTATTATTAATGAGTCATGCTTCCCTAGTGTTTTGACTTATAGGAGAAGCTAGGTCAGTGATCAAAGACTTTGAATTTACATCTTTTATTGTGTGGAATGTGGGTTTACAGACAATTGGAAAGCAAATGGAGTTCAGAAGTTGGGTGTCTGTAGGGCACTTGGGTCCATTAGGAGGTGGTCCCTTTACCATCAATCTCATCCCCTTGAAACGTTCTCCACGTGCCCCTTATTCCTTCATCAAACCATGCATATGAGTTAAACACGTACCCCTTATTCCTTCATCAAACCATGCATATGAGTTAACCACGTACCACGTACCCCTTAAGCCATATAGTCATCATCGCCCAAAGTTTTCTTCCTCATTTTCACCATTATTATCCATATAAGATTATACATATATAGTCTGATATATATTTTCACCTTTATTATCCATATAAGAGTATACATATATAATCTGATAAATATATCAGATTACATATGTACAGTCTTATATATATATATATATATATATATATTAGATTACATATGTTAATGTCCATGTAATTTTCACCTTTATTATCCATATAAGATTATACATATATAATCTGAGATATATATATATATATATATATATATATATATATATATATATATATATCAGATTACATATGTACAGTCTTATATAGATATATATATAAGACTCATATTACATATGTTAATAGATAATTGGAAAGTATGAATAAGATTTACTCTTCAGATTATATACAATGAATAATACTATTATTAATGAGTCATGCTTCCCTAGTGTTTTGACTTATAGGAGAAGCTAGGTTAGTGATTAGAGACTTTGAATTTACATCTTTTACTTTATGGAATGTGGGTTTACAGACAATTGGAAAGCAAATGGAGTTCGGAAGTTGGGTGTCTGTAGGGCAATTTTTTTCTATTCTTACCTGTGTTGTGCGACAGAAGAGGAAGAAAAAAAATGAGGCAGATGTTCTGTTTATATCACATTACATCACATTTGTTCATAGAATAATGTCAACATGTGGAATCTTGCAGGTGAAGAGAGGTGGAGACGTTTTATGTAGCTCCATATAAGATTCAATGAAAAAATCTTTGAATATTAAGTATCTTATTGTATACCCAATAACTTTCATGATGATAGTTGGTAAAAATTCCATCAATGTTTTGTTTAAATCACATTGCATGTGATAACTTCATAGAATAATGTCTAAAAAAGGCATAGTTCGTCAAAAATTTGATGTCATAGATAGAATAATTCATGAGGGTTCTTTTTTATACCAGTCGACAGTCACATGTAAATACAAATGATTACACTCAAACCCTTAATGCCATACACAGAAATGATTTCTAAAGATGCCCAAATGCACTCAAACACCATGGAACCCAACAAAATCTCACTGTTGAACAAACAATCTTGCAGGTGAGAGAGGTGGATCAAATTTGTACTGGTCACATGTAAACTCTACATGGCTTGATATGAGGAAACAGTATATATATATATATATATATGTATGTATGTATGTATGTATGTATGTATGTATGTATGTATGTATGTATGTATGTATGTATGTATGTCTGTATGTATGTATGTATGTATGTATGTATGTATGTATGGCATGACTATATATATATAAATATATATATTTATGTATGTATGTATTTCTATAGTCTGATAAGAATATATCGTCGCCTTTACAGACAATGATATATTCTTATCAGAATATACATTCTTATCAGATTATTTATATATTTATGATGAAACCCTACACATTATTAAAGACGAATTTAGAATATAACTGTGATATGATTAAAAAATGGGTAATGCTGATGTTATTATATTTGATGTATGGTATAATGCTGCTATTATAATATTTGATTTTTGAGGAATGCAGGTGAAAAAAATGTAACTACAATATGATTAAATAATGGATAATGCTAAGTTGAGCAGCTCACTGAAAGAAAAATAATTGGTATGCATGAAAATAATGTAAACATTGAGTACATAAATATAAATATAATGTAACTACGGTATGATTATATTAAACAATGAAATAGACAACATAAATGTAAACACAAAGCGCGATAATAATGTAAACACTGAATATATTGAATAAATAAAACAGTATGTCTGATAAATATAAAAGAGTATATTGAATAATGAAACAAACCACAAAATATGTACAACAGTATGCCTGAAAATAATGTAACCAGTCAGTACTTAAATATAAAAATGTAACCAGTCAGTACTTAAATATTAAAGATTATATTGAATATTGAATCAGACAACATAAATGTAAAACTAAGAGGCTGAAAATAATGTAAACACTAAGTACATAAATATAAAAGAGAATACTGAATAATGAAACATACAACATAAATGTAAATCTAGTATACTGATAAATAAAAACATGAATTTACTTATTCTAGGTGTACCAACCTGAATAAGCTCCCTTTTAAGAGGATTGTGCAGAAGTTGCCTTAGTAAGCTCTAAAGTGTGCAGAGGATATTTAGTGAAAGCATAGGATAATTCATAGTGAGAATGACAAGGGAAATTCCCTCTTAAAAATTCATTCGAATGGGTAAATTGAATGCAATTGAATTGTGGTGGTTGAGTTTGGAATTTGAATTTTTTGTGGGAAACAATCTGTCATTTCATTTTGCAGTGTCCATGTATGCCTGAGTTTTGCCTTGGCCTTTAGGAAATCAATTTAATATTTGTTTTAATTGTCAAAATAGGTGGCTCTATTAAATTTAGTCAGATATATGAATTATACTATGTTTTTTGGTATATTAGGGAGCCTTACACCATTAACTGTTTATGCAGGTACCAGAAGTTGTTGGAGTTAATGGATAAAGATGTCAAGGGATGTGTGGGTGATTGTGCAATTGATAGCTCATAAAGCTGATCAATGATTTGTATTATGTTAGGATGTGTACCATTAACTGTTTATAATGTTTTAAAATATGTGACATTGTGCACCATTAACTGTTTATGTATACATCTAAATACAATGAAGTAGAAACTTCAAGCCACTTGGATGGAGTGGTTGTTGTAAACATCGGTGTACTTTATTTAATTTATAAATGATTTTATTCTGTGCAAGTTGACTTGTGTTGAAAACATAATTGCACCAATATATGTTTTAATTTGTTTTTTTTTGTTGGTTGGTTACAGACTAATTAGTGAACATATATTGGTGTAATGTGTAATTTTTTATTGGCATAACTACAACATTTTAATGACTAAAATGTAAATGGATATTGGGGGGACAGGTGAACTAGGAGTGAACAACAATCGGATCATGAACGGCAATCAGGGGTTTTCCCCTACTTCCCATAATTAAAGATGATACAAAATCTGAGAAGAGTTTAGGCCCACTTTATATAATAAATCATGGGGTTGTGTAAGGAATCCTGTGCAATCATCATGATCACGGTGTACACCCCAACATAGGTCTTGCCCACTTACAGTATTTACAATAATTAAGTACAACATAATCTAACTGTTTAATATTTTAGCTTTATTTCGTCTACACTCTCGTTTACTTAAGACATTCTATGAAAACGTCTAAAAAGATAAATTTCTATAACCAATAATCAAGTTTAAGATTTTTTCATTTTAGTGTGGTATGGGATGTTGCTACATCATTAGTTTATTCATGCCATTTTCATTAAAAGTGGTTCAGAGTGTTACCTTTATATTTATTTACCGTATCTCTTAATTATGCTTATTTATTCATATTCACATATATTTTGAAATTAGTATTTTAATTTTAAAGTTCAATTTTATTTAGTGAAAGATTGATCTACTTCAATTTAAATGCATGCATGTTGGAATAAATTAAAACATTAAAATTTGATTTTCAACTTTTCTTCTTCTTTGTACTAGTCTTTATGTGTTGACATGATAGATATTAAAATTCAATGTCATTAGAACACATGTTTGAAAAGGAATGAAATGAATGTAGAGAGAGTTTTGATTTTCCAATGAGAAAGAACCCATCACATCAAAATCATAAAAATCATATACACACTTATAAATGTTGTTTTCAAATATTCATTCAAAACTATAAAGTCAACCCACCTAGAGGTTTGACCTAAACAACTTCACCCTAATAATGTGACATATTCTCAAACATTATTAAAAAATACCAATCTTCACAAGAGTCTTAAAAATATTAGAGATTAGATTGCACTAAAATTTTAAGCTTACCTTTTGTTAAATTATATCTACATGTTAGAACTTGATTTTTTGGTGAATGGGGTCAAACCTAAGGGGCTCAAAGTCAAATTGTAGGAAATTTTGAGGCTTTCTTTTCATTTCAAGACAACCATCAAATTGAGAACATAAAATTCAAAACATTTGATAATGAATCTTGTAAATAATCAACTTCAATATTTCAACATTAGTTTGAAAGGTAAGAACCCTCATTCATTGCATTTAATTTTTGAATTTATTTATCACAAGTTTATCAACTTAGCTCTAGAATCTAGGTTAATCATGTTTCATTTTTATTATTTGACTTAATCATCTTAAATTATTTATGTCATTCAAATAGAAATTATTTCATTTCATTCCATTTTGATGCCCAAAATTCCTACCCCTTAGGATTTATCCTTATTTTAAATTAGATTTTTTTGAATATGATAATTATGATATATTTATTTATGATTTGATTAGGATTTGATTTTCCATTCATATTTGTGCTTCATAGATATGTACTCTAGGGCTTTTGACCCATTTTGTGACTTTGCTTTTACTCACCCTCATTGGTGCCTCTAAGGTTTTATTTTCATATATGCTTGTGATTATTTTTTTAATTTATCCTAGTCATCACCTCATTCCTATATTGTTTATTCATTTTTATTAGGATTTTGGGCCTTTATTGCATTAATACTTTTAACATTATGGATCCGCCCTTTGATACATCTTTATTGCTACATATTTTTATCGAGGATTCTCATGATTTCTTATTTTTGACTATTGATCATACTTTTATTATATTTTGACGTGTTTATACAATTTATGGCATTTGATTCTAACATCCTTGATTCAATTATGTCATTTTATCATAAGCATGAGATCACGTTATCTTTTTCTCTTGTGTATATCTTTACAACATTATGATTGAGCATAAAAATATTTTTCCTTTAAGCATATTTCCACCACATGATTTAAGCATCTTTTTCCTTTAAAGATATAGTAATGGACAATACTTTATATAATGGGGTTACATCTCCTACTGTTGCACATGAAATTGTTATGATTTTTATACCATTATTTCTATGTATCATGATTATATAAAATTCATATGGCCTTCACATATGTATATCCTACTTTTCATGATATGACATCTTTATCCACTCCTATACTATTTTTCATGATTTGACTATATCAAATACCCAAAATGTACCCAAGAAATATGGTATGATTGATCAACTTAAGAACACCCTGCTAAGCCATATCATTGAAAACTTATACTTTCATTCAGAATCTATAAATAATATTTTAAGCAAACATTAACTATGACAATGATTCTATATGATATAATTTTTAAAATAAAGTTTGATACAATTTAAAAATTAATTTTATTAAGATAAGTCCTAAAATATATTTCAAGTTCAATAACATACACCATTTTACATCATTGTCAAAGTATGGGGACTCTTAGCACATACAAAATGTTCTAAGGTCTACAATGTTATTTGAAAAATTGGCCTTTTTGGACTTAAAACCTAAACCCTAGCTATTGGCTTAAAACATGCATTGATATCTGCGCTTTATTTTCTATTTGTTCCATGACCTCTTCAGTTGATGCCCGTCCCGCTTAAGTCGTGTCCAATAGTCTTAAAAATAGTCTTTAAAATATTAGAGATTAGACTGCACTAAAATTTTAAGCTTACCTTTTGTTAAATCATATCTACATGTTAGAACTTGATTTTTTGGTGAATGGGGTCAAACCTAAGGGGCTCAATGTCAAATTGTAGGAAATTTTGAGGCTTTCTTTTCATTTCAAGACAACCATCAAATTGAGAACATAAAATTCAAAACATTTGATAATGAATCTTGTAAATAATCAACTTCAATATTTCAACATTAGTTTGAAAGGTAAGAACCCTCATTCATTGCATTTAATTTTTGAATTTATTTATCACAAGTTTATCAACTTAGCTCTAGAATCTAGGTTAATCTTGTTCCATTTTTATTATTTGACTTAATCATCTTAAATTATTCATGTCATTCAAATAGAAATTTTTTCATTTCATTCCATTTTGATGCCCAAAATTCCTACCCCTCAGGATTTATCCCTATTTTCAATTAGATTTTTTTGAATATGATAGTTATGATATATTTATTTATGATTTGATTAGGATTTGATTTACCATTCATATTTGTGCTTCATAGGTATGTACTCTAGGGCTTTTGACCCATTTTGTGACTTTGCTTTCACTCACCCTCATTGGTGCCTCTAAGGTTTTATTTTCATAAATGCTTGTGATTATTTTTTTAATTGATCTTAGTCCTCACCTCATTCCTATATCATTTATTCATTTTTCTTAGGATTTTGGGCCTTTATTGCATTAATACTTTTAACATTATTGACCCACCCTTTGATACATCTTTATTGCTACATAGTTTTATCGAGGATTCTCATGATTTCTTATCTTTGACTTTTGATCATACTTTTATTATATTTTGACGTGTTTATACAATTTATGGCATTTGATTTTAACATCCTTAATTCAATTATGTCATTTTATCATAAGCATGAGATCACATTATCTTTTTCTCTTGTGTATATCTTTACAATATTATGATTGAGCATAATAATATTTTTCCTTTAAGCATATTTCCACCACATGATTTAAGCATCTTTTTCCTTTAAAGATATAGTAATGGACAATACTTTATATAATGAGGTTACATCTCCTATTGTTGCACATGAAATTGTTATGATTTTTATACCATTATTTCTATGTATCATTATTATATTAAATTCATATGGCCTTCACATATGTATATCCTACTTTTCATGATATGACATCTTTATCCGCTCCTATACTATTTTTCATGATTTGACTATATCAAATACCCAAAATGTACCCAAGAAATATGGTATGATTGATCAACTTAAGAACACCTTGCTAAGCCATATCATTGAAAACTTATACTTTCATTAAAAATCTATAAACAATATTTTAAGCAAACATTAACTATGACAATGATTCTATATGATATAATTTTTAAAATAAAGTTTGATACAATTTAAAAATTAATTTATTAAAATAAGTCCTAAAATATATTTCAAGTTCAATAACATACACCATTTTACATCATCGTCAAAGTATGGGGACTCTTAGCACATACAAAATGTTCTAAGGTCTGCAATGCTATTTGAAAAATTAGCCTTTTTGGACTTAAACCCTAAACCCTAGCTATTGGCTTAAAACATGCACTGATTGCATTTTCTATTTGTTCCATGACCTCTTCGATTGATGCCCGTCCCGCTTAAGTCGTGTCCGAAGACTATATGTTCGTCAGTTTACCAGCCCCTTTGCCTAGTACATCGACTTAAGCCCTTCTACTTGCTGGACCCCACTACCTGCCGATCAATGGCTACGTTATAAACAGGACTTGAGCTCACAGATCAACGATCGAGGTTTAAACTTATAAAGAAGATCAAGGGCTCGCATTCAAACTTGGAGAACGGCTAGTAAGTGACTCCAATTTTGCGCAAAGAAGCTACAATGCTTGAAATTTAATGGTCCCAGCGACCCTTACTAGCAATTTCTCGAGCTGAGGCTTCTTTGCGGCACCATTAAAGTTCCACCACGCCCTGTAGATTGGTGTGCATGCCACCATGCCCATTGAGTGTTGTGTGGAATTCCTTTTTCCATCTCGAACTCCAACAATCGTCCTCTACAGGAGATTCCATGGGATTTTTTGCACTCAAGCCACAGGTTTTCAATGCCCAGACATGATTGCATTGTTCGAGGACATTCTCCACATATGTTGGAGATTGGGTGATTAGATTTTCTTCTTCCTTTGCAGGTGGTTAGGGTTAGGGATTGTAGCATTTCACTCTATTATGCTTCAGATATAAAAGAAATGCTTGTATTCAGTAAATGGTTCCAATTCCAATTCTGAGTCTGATATATTGTAACTAGGAAGGGATTGCAAGTGTAATTGGTCTTAGGTAGTAGAGTCAAGCTCTGTAAAAATAATTCTAAGTTTGTAACTCAGATTTTGATATGCAGCATATATAAAAACATGTAGCAACACATTTTGTGTCTAGCATTATATTATATAGCATGAAAGGAATGATCAATGAATAACTCTATGTCACAACTCACCAAACCTTTTAATGAACTTTAGAATGTAAATCTGCAACTTGCATGAAATGGCTTCAAGGGATGCGGATCTTGAACCTTGAATCTTGATTTGAAACAATGCTTTGAATACTTGAATGGATCATGAAACCTGTTGGCTATTTTTATGAACCAAACTTAATCTTACAATTTACCTATGAACTTGTCAGAACTCAATATTAGTAAAAGTAAGGATTGTCCAACACATGGGAGATTTGATACGTAACCTTTTCTCCCTTGCACTGTGGGCTCTGTGAAACCCAAGAGGGTAATCCCAAACGATGTGTTTATAAATACCGGTGTGTCTAGGTATCAAACATAGAGTAAAACAGATGATTCTCATTAAATGTTTAATAGACACAATACCCTAAAGGTTTGGCTAACCTTCATGGCAGTGCCTAACTCAAACAAAAGAAAATGTAATCCGTTAAATACCACATACACCCACAATATGCTTGATAAGTAAGTAAGTTGATTTTAATTTTGTGGTCATCCGCTAAATTGGTCACCACAATTACAATATAATTACCTTACTCAAACCAGTGCCATATTCTGGGAATAGAGTCATACCTAATACCCACATGATTAGATAATAATTTTTATATGTGATAATACCCAAAGCCTTGAAAATACTACATTACAATATTCCCACTTAACATGTCCACCATTTACTTCTTACTAGCATCCTCATACATGACTTATTTCAAAACTACTGCTAAATTCAAGCATTTACATCCATTCATTGAATTAATGAGCAAGAATAGAGCAGTACATCTATTGGAAACCAACAAAGAAAAATAAGATAACCATTGATTATATTATTCATATTTTACATAACCTGTACATAGGAGAGTAAAGTGTAGAAACTTTATACCATTTTGCTATATATATTATCACTGTCATTATCAAAGGACCATATACATATCGACTGAATTCATCCCTAGAACATATTACCAGAGAGTTTAGTATCCTTTTCTATCTCTGTGTATGATACCTTTAAAAAAAACTATCCACCAACCTCTTTTGTTATCAGCCTTGAAATCCCTTTTATAAGACAAGGGAGCAACAAGCTTTAGGGTAAATTACACATTTCATTTCAAAATGAATTTCACCAGAATGTGAAATATTCTCCAAATAGTTACAAGCAATCATTTGTAGGATAGGGGAAATCAAAAAGAAAAATCCCAAAAACCATTAGTCAGAGAATACCCACCGACCTTCCAAAAAACCTCTCTATCATAGCATCAAAAACATGCAAAATCACACTGAACTATGAAGTGTCACCATCAATACCAAAGGCACAAATAAACAAAAACCCACATCAAAGTCAGCACAAAGGACCACAAACTAAGCACCACCTCAAAAAAGGAACGGGGTATTACTTTGCCTTGTCATCAACAAAGTAAGTATGCCCACTTGGTGTCCTTACTGAAAGTGGAGTAGCCATCACCACCTCATCTTGAGAATTAATCAAATTAGTCATGGCCGTGAGATACTGGTGGTATCATGAATTAGTTTCAGTTACACTATTAGAAGAATCATTTGAGACCTTAATGGGCGAATGATGACGTCCCACATAAGCCCGATGATACTTGTTCTTTCTTGCAACTTCACTCTTAGGCCTATCAATTTTCTTCTCATTACCCTTGACCAATTCCCCTAAGACAAGTTTGCTTCTTAGATGATAAGTGCACTTAAGAACACCTCGTGCAGACTTCCTATCAACTCTTGTTTTCTTCTTTGGAATCATAGGGGCTTCGGCATATCCTGTTCCTTCTAGGGAAGGTCACCTTGAGACTCAAGGAGATTGAGTCTCTTGGAATGTCAGATTGGGATGATAGACACACTTACCTTACTCATTCTTGATAGAGTAACTCACTAAATTTCCTCAAGACAGAAACACCACCCTTAACGTAAAAAATAACTAGCTCAAACTCTACAATTTAATAAGAACACTTCACACACTCATTCTAGACTCTCAATTCTAGCAAACAACAAATGGTGAGAATAAAATGCAGGAAATCTTCATTAAATAGAGCAATTGGAGAGTGTATGCATTAATGTTCCAAGAAATCTTGTGTGAGAGAGCTAGCAACCAACTACTTTGATTTTGAATCTTAGCCGTTGATCGCACTTTGAGACAAATCAATGGATAATCAATCAGAATGATTAATTATGAAAATTTTAAATGTGCATGTGCTTGATGCTTCTCCCTAATCAGAAAGCTCAAGTGAGTAGACATTCACTTAGGCTACACATTAATCACACACTTAGCATTTAAAAAAACCTGTTGTGTCACATTTACCTGCTCGCTCGTGGGAATTAATTTACTTGCAATTCATCACAGTAAGACAGTGGGGAGTGATCATGATGTAACCTCAGAATATCTACCCGTACTCTACCTTACTTCAAATTTACCTTCCCATGTGTACCAACACCTGATAGATTTGACAGACACAATCAAAATCATTTCCCAAATCTCAAATGCATGCCTAAGAATTGGTTCTAATTTGGTGTCATTTTTATATTAGAACAGTCTCAACCAATATTTTAACAATACTTTATCTCCACTAGAGTCCATTAGAGCCTTTGAAATGTTCCATGTGGTAGTTGCCCACTTTCCCACTAGGAAATAGGAGATACAAGTTGGCCCCTCACGAGATAGTAGGGAGTGGTTAAGATTTACCCACATCATCCAAAAACCATCGTAGATTTCCCCTTGATACCATTTATCGATCACAAGAAGATATTGGACCCACCACATAAAGGTAATACGTGGCTAGTTCTTGCTAGCCCATGCAATCACTTCACTTTAACACATAGAATGGACAGGCATGTGGGGAACGACCCAAATGAAGACATGTGTTGTGGTGCCAATTGTTGATATTTCTTCAAGCTTCGCCTGTTGACCTTGTGGAAGCACCAGTCCCACCACCTGACATGACACATGGCAACCACTCGCTAGCCCATTCGAATATTTTAATGAAAAATAAAATGAAATGGGCGTGTGAGGAACAATAAAGATTCACATGTGATGATCAAATGGTCATTACATAACAAAAATCTTCACATGCCAGAAAAGTTAGGTTTTAAAAGAGGGCAATCACTAGGCCGATGACGGTCAGAGGCATGAAGACAAGGATTCAAGCGTTAAATATTAAATTTTGATCATAGACTTACTTATATTTTCATAAAGAAATCCAAGCTTGAAAATAATGACAACAATTTAGAACAACCACAGGCATCGACTAGTATTATTAGGACTTAGGGACCAGTAAGAAAATGTTCATGATGGCATAAGTAGTGACCTTAAAGACTGGGAAACTGGATAAGATAGTAAAAAACAAAATAAAATTCCAGTCAAGGTTTTTTAGACTCAAAGGTTGATTTCAAAGGGTTTTGACAATACAAACCCAGTTAGAGTGATGAGGAACATAACCTTGAGCCTAAAATGAGGGTCAAAGCCAAATTTTGCAAAATTTTAAAATGGAACCAAATAACTTTTCTGAGGGGTTCCATCAAAACATACATCACCATATTAGCTCTAATAACATACATGATGTAAAAATACTTTGATATGATAATTGGATCTTGATTTTATGTGTGTTACATATTCAATGAACATTCAGAGCATCCATTTTAACCCACTATTTTCTAATTGGCATATCTAACAAGGTGTTTAACACGTAGTCTAATTCTACATACCTCCTTCAATTGAATGTTTGAGTATCACAATTTATAAAGATCCTTTGATACCTTTTGATATTTAAAACATTCAATCTTACAATTAGATGATCTAGAACTCACCAAGGTACAAGAAATACCTATTTCATACTCATATGGTATAGCTTGATGACAAGACTTTAGTATGCATGTTGCAAAAGAGGATGAGTGGAAGTAATTATTCAGTTAAGAATTTCAAACATATATAAAGGTGTTAATAAAGTACCTTTACGAAGATCGCGGGGTCAACCCCTTTAATTCAACTAAAGTCTTTAATGTCTTCATAAGTTTTTATAAATTCATCGCATTGCTATTATATCCTTATTTAATGCAACATAGGTACATTCCTTCTACTTTTCCTAATTGGCTATTTTAGAATTAATAAATCAAATGGGTCGTATTTTTAGAATAATGAAAGGAGTTTGGAAAGTTTTCTATAATATATATATGCTTACACAATAATTGAGACTATCATCTATTTTCAAAACCCAAGATATGAGGTGAAAAGGGTGGGATGAAACTCTAAATAATCCTCATCCCCTGCACTTGAACTCCCTCATCTTGGTAGTTTGTGAACATCAAATTTAGAAAGTAAATATCGATCGTAGGGAATACACAAGGAAAAACCCAAAATTTGTTAGTCATTCGAAAGCTTTATTCCACTATAGCATGCTAGTTATCGACAATAGTGATCTTTGGATCAGTATGAGATAGGCATGTTTGCACAATGTGAAGGCATATACAAGGTACGAGAAGCCATTAGCAGGCTGTCTTAACTGTTAGAGTTGAAGCCCAATGGACTCCATATGTTTTCCCTCCAATTGTTGACTCTTCAGATTCCGTGTGGTGTAGGATAAGAACTATTTTATATGTTGTTGTATGCATTGTAAATGTTTTTTTGATGATAATAAAAATTCCTCTGCTCAGTGTGGATGTAGCCATTTTTGGTCAACCACGATAAATATTGGTGTCTTGTATTCATTGTTTTTCTTATCTATGATTACTCTATTTTCTACACCTTTATTTTTCTCTCTTCTTTTCTTACAATTGGTATTAGAGCTAGGTGGTATAGCTGGTTGGGAAAATAGTGTTGAATTTCCTGAGTTATGGAGGAAGCAAAGATAAAGAAATTCTTGGGTTAGAATTTTGGTCTATGGAAGGTGCAAATGGAGTCATTGCTAATAAAGCAAGACCTCTTGCTCATGCTCAATGGGAAAGAAAATAAGCCAAGTTTGATGCTAGATAAAGAGTGGGAGAAGATGGATAAGAAGGCTAAAGCTACGATTTTCCTCTCACTATCCAGTAATGTATTTTTTAATGTTTTAGCAGAGAAGACTTCGAAAGAATTGTGGAAAAAATATTCCTTGATGTATGAGATGGCTTCAACTTCTAATATGGTATTTATTATGAAGAAGCTATATAACTTGAAAATAAAAGAAGGTGGAATTGTGTCTAACCATCTTAATGAGTTAACACATTGGTTACCCAATTAGTTTTAGTGGGTATTAACTTGGATGATGAGATTAAGGAAATCTTATTACTATGTTTGTTACCTAATAGTTGGGAAGGAGTTGTAATGTTTGTGAGCACTTTAGTGGTAGCCAAAAATAAATTAAAATTTGATGACTTTGTAGGTACAATTCTCAACAAAGATATGTGAAGAAAGAACCAAGAAATTTCTTCTGGTGAAGCCCTAACTGCTATTAGTAGAAGAAGGCCTCAAAATAGAGGCAAGGATAATAATAGAAGCAGATAAAAATTTGCTAAAAGTTCAAATTCCAGAGGGAGAATCGGCAACTGTTGGTTTTGCAGTAAGGCTGGCCACACCAAAAGAAATTGTTATTCCTACAAGAAGGCACATGAGAAGGTAAGAGATATCAAGGCTAATACTATTTATGACAAGGATGGTAGTGTGTTGGTTTTATCCACAAGTGAATCTATTTTAGATTCATTGGTTTTAGACTCCAGTGCCTCCTTTCATGCCACCTCTTGTATGGAGGCCTTCACAAAATATCAAGAAGGATAGTTTGAGAAAGTTTATTTGGGGGATAACAAATCATGTGAGATCATTGGAAAAGGTGACATTACGTTGCAATCAAAGAATGGAGGAAAATGGCTTTTACAAGATGTTAGACATGTACATACCAAAACTTAAGAGAAATCTTATTTCTATAAGCCAACTTTTTATACAAGGTTGTAATACGCTTTTCTCCTTAGATTCATGGAAAGTAACTAAGGGAGCTTTGCAGATTGCCAAAGGAAATAAGGTGGGAAGTCTATATGTATTTGAGAATGACTCTCATGTGGGAGCTATTATGGAAATGATGGGAATTGAAATTGAGATTTGGCATCAAATAATCGGGCATATGAGTAGGAAAGGCCTTGAAGTGATGATCAAAATAGATAAATTGTCGGGTTTGACATTCATGGATTTGGAATTTTACCAACATTGTCTTTATGGCAAGTAGAAGCGAGTCATTTTTTTGAAGACGGGTCATCAAAGGAACACCTCACCTTTGGATCTTGTTTACTCGGATGTCTTTGGACCAACTGAGGTAATCTCTCTTGGAGGGGCTAACTATTTTGTAACTTTCCTTGATGATTGCACTAGGAGGGTCTAGATTTTTATGCTCAATAGGAAATCTGAAGTCTTTAGTAAATTCAAAAATTTTAAAGCTTTTGTTGAAAATCAGAGTGGGGATAACATCAAATGTTTGCAAGAAATATGAATTTCAGAGCCTACCATGTCTACAAAATCAAATCCAAAAACTTTTCCATCACGTCCAACATTTTTAAATTTGTGGATTGATGATTTCATCAAGGATCGACCCTCAATGGACCAATGCTTATGGTTGGGGGTTAACATTTTTATGGGAATTGGTTTAAAAGTGGATATACTGTATTGAGTCTAAGGGTCTCCATCTTCTTCCAATGAATTATTTGTAGATTGAGAAGATCCCAATGAGGCTAGAGAGCTACTTGATGGGAGGGAGCTTTTAGATTGGAGGAGAGGAGTTGGAGTTCCAAAAATTGGTGCATTGTTTGAAATTAATTCAAAATTTTCAATAATGATATCCCTGCAATTTTAAAAAATGATACATTTAGTAAGAGCATGTAGGGGAAAAATACAAAGAAGAACAATTTTTTGGGAAAGTGTGGATGTAAGTAAACTTATGGAACATCATCGAAGTATATTGTTTAAGTAGGACAATAGAACTTTTCACTAAAGCCTCCTCCAATTCAAGATTGTTGAATTGACTAGGAAGTAAAGCATGATGTGTGTGTAAACCATCAGAAAGTTGAACATGATATTTGACAAGTGTAGAGTGAGCTTGTTGAATGGAGTCAATAGATACAAATTGCAAAATAGGGCCCAAACCAGATATGCCTACATGAATATTTGCAATCAATGTTGCCATTGTTTTGTTCAAGATTAGTGTACTAAATGTGTCTATGAGCATGTGGAAATATGAAAATTAGGTTTTTGAAAGATTGAATGTTGTTAGAAATAATTTTGGGAGAAAATTGAAATATACTAATCTGGTAATGCTTCTAATGTAGATTGGCCCCATAAGAGGAAAATTTTGTGAAAAAGATGGTCTAACTTTTTATGTATCTTTGAAGAAATGATATTTTGGATAAGATTTGTCCCACACTGCAAGATGTGTCTAGATGAATTTTCCTTTTATAAAGGTTCTTCTGAGTGTCATATCTTTGAAGAAATAATATTCCGGATAAGATTTGAAAGAAAATGGTGTAATAGAAAATGGGCTAAAAAGTCGTGATACTGAAAAATTCTACATTTGTGGCCCTAAGATTCAAATCACTAGCCTATTGGATAAGTGGTATCTCAGAGCCACCTTACAAGATCCATTCAAAAATAATAATTATGTTCCCCTAAGATTCAAATTAGTAGTCCTAGCTATTGTATAAATTGTAGCCCAACACTACATTATAGAATGAGCAATTCAAAAAATAAAATATTACTTGCTCCAAATCCTTAGCACAAGGGAAAAGTATATAAAACTATATAACATGAACTCAACCACATAAATAATAAGACAAATTTGGAGCTACTTCCTATGCAACCATTATAGTTGGGCTCCTAATTTGTTTTACAATTTGATAATAATCATGCATATTGACAAGTAATTACAAAAATTCATAATGTAAGTTAACAACATAATTTTTTTGAATCTGGTCTGCTTTCTTCTTACAACAGATTGAAAATGTATTTTTTTAAATTATGGATCTAATTCTTATATTAAGTGAAAACCAGGAGTGCAACCATTAAAATTTTTTTAATGTAGCAAGTGTTCACAAGGCCAACATATTATATAGCCCAAATTGTTATTGGTGAAGTGATGAAAGTACTACCATTCACACATCTAACCTTTCATTAAATCCAAACTAGATTTGACCAACAACTATCACCAACAAATAGCTTTTGACAAACACTTAAAAAGACTAATCAGAAACTTGGCTTTTTAGGGATCACGTATAAAATTTGCTCTGAGATTTCTACTTCCATTAGCATCACACTAATCTTAACAATACTCTTGTTTATTTAATTGAATATATCAGAACGACCATATGCATTTTTAGGAACCAAGTGCTATCTATGCTTCCTGTTGGATCTCTATAAGAGTATATTTAGTGTTTGCACGTTTGTTGAAATCCTTTAAGAGAACCTACCCTAATTGTTTCATTTAATCTACAAAAAAATGCTTTCCGGTGTTGAAGATCATATTTGACCAAAAACTACCACCAACAAATAGTTTTTGAAAAACACTTAAAGAACTAATTAGAAACTTGGCTTTTTAGGGATCATGCATAAAATTTATTGTGAGATTTCTACTTTCATTAGCATCACCCTAATCTTAACAATACTCTTGTTTTTTTAACTAAATATATAAAAGACCATATGCATTTTTAGGCACCAAGTGTTGTCTATATGCTTCTTGTTGGATCTCTATAAGAGTATATATAATGTTTTCACATTTGTTGAAATTCTTTTAGAGAATCTACCCTAATTGTTTCATTTTATCTACAAAAAATGCTTACCAGTGTTGAAGACTATAGCTCATGTTTTCTCCAATCAATGAGGTAGTTCATTGATACTTCAAGTACATAACATGATGTAAAGGTGTGATGCATTTTGATGAAACTTTATGAAGCATATGCATGGTATATCAGATTAACTTGTTAATCCCAAGCCTTTGCCATTAACTAGTGACATAGCTTCTACAAATGTATCCAATCAACTTGAAAGCTAAATAGAAATAATGAACATAGAAAGAAAAGAAGAATAATTAAGTAAAACATGTAGATTCCAAGTAAAGAAAAACTGAAAAGAAATCCTAAAGCAAATGCTTACCTAAAGCATTCAAATCAATGTGAAGTTGGGAACTAACCCGCAAAATAACTTTAGAACACCATGAGTATTGATCTTTTCATTAAATATTTCAAAATTCCTTATCATAAGCCTCACATCCACCAATTCCTTATTGAAAAGGAGAACTTGGATTCAAACTAACTAAAAGGAAAAGCAAATGGAGTCTTAACAACTTGGAGATTTGCAACTACCTAAATCAAAAACCTTAAATTATTTTCAAGTAGTGCCACATTCTTTTCGAAAATAAGGATTCCATTAGAAATATAGAAATGTGTAAGCTCAATATTCTCATCTTGTCAATTGCAACATACACCCTTTCAAGTAAGAAAACAATAAGAACACATTAAATGATAAAAAGGTGTTATGATTTGACCAAATTAAATAATATTTATAACCACAACAACATTTAGGGAAAATTTCAACCCTGTTCAGCACAAAATTTCACACCTTCCAACTACTAAAAATAAAAATCTAGTCAACATCCTATAGAGATTGATCAACATCCTCTACCGTAAATTTTCCCTTTCCTTTCTCAGCAACTCTGCCCCTTGGCTTTCCTCTCTAGAAGATCATTTTTATCCTTATCTATCTTCAACTTTTTCACCACAACCTTGGATGGGTGGACGCCAACATTCACGGTTGAACCTGAGCACCTATACAAGATAATTTGAAAACCAAAAATAATATGTAGTATAAAGTTAACATATACCCAATGCATGCCAGTAGTGTATATTTAATTCTTCAAACAATAGCATCAGCAAAAATTCTAGTGCTTCCTCACCATTAACTTTCTTTTGGGTGATACGTTTAATATGGATGATCCATTTCCTTCAATAAACTTAAACCACATTCCCCTCCCTTCCCTTGAATGTCCCTCTTACAACCTGAACTTGATCATCCTTTCTGATTGGCACAGAACAAACCTGAAAAACATTGGTAACATTGGAAAAAAAATGAAATAAGTGGGAACAATACAAATAGCAACGTGTTGAATGAGAATAGGGATCAAAAGATCTATGGAATCTGTAATCTTTATGGCATTCAAAGCAAAGATTTTTCTGCCAGGCTCAAATCAGATTATTTCGATTAAACGAATCTCAATGCAAGACGAGGTGACGATACCATCCGTATCAATGAAAGACAATTAAACGAATCTCACCTATTCATCAATTTTCATCCATCTTTCGATTGTTTTTCACCATTTTTTCGCTACTTTCCCTACCTCTATTGGTATCCTCTCCACCAAACTCTTGCTGGTATTGACCTTTCACTTCTCAATGTGGCGAGCTGCAACTTGAAAATAATTCCAGTAATGGGTTTGCGTGGTGGTATTGAGTATAGTTCATGTGGAGCAAGAGAGGAGGCTCAAATATTTGGTGTTTTTCAAGTGGCGGTGTTGAAGGTAACGGCGTGCTTGTTGAGCTTGAAGGCGGGTGTGAAGACGGTGGAGCAATTCATCAAGACCGTTGTGGGGCCTGTTTATTTCAAGATCCATGGGATTCCCTCTAAGCTTGTTGACAAGATGAGGATATATGAATAAAAAGTAGATAGAGCATTAATTCCTTGGAGAGAAAGGACGTGAATGGGTGCGATCAAAGTAATCATCTCCCAACCGATCTTCGTACGTTATAAAAATTAGCTTTGACACTTTCAAATTGGATACGCCTTCGGCATAAAACATCAGATTATCAAATTTGTCACAATATAAAAACCACTCACTATGGAGATATATATGCAAAGAAACTCTAGAGTCAATCAACCATGAATCTTCACGTGTGTGGAAAATGAAGCAATTAAGAAATCATTAATGTTTTCAGTAAAAGATATTAAATATTAATTATCATCAAAATTATTCTTGGTATTTTTATTTTCTTTGCAATCTTTATTTAAGTGGTCAATTTTCACATAGTTCCAAAACTTGAGCTTTTATTTTAAAAGAGACTTAGACCTCCCCTTAAATTTGGATCACGTATCCTTATTCTTTTTGGTTTTTGTTATAATTCAAAGGACCTATAATCTGAAATAATCTATGATAGATTCTAATGTTTTTTAACCTCATTTTATTTGATAATAAAATTTTCTCACCACCTCATCAAGCTTCAATATTGATATATTGTTAATAATCACTATAACTAGGTTATCCCAAGTATCAAATAAAGAACATATGAGTGTTATGCATCAACCTTTCTTGTTCATCTTCACATACATAAATTCTAACTATCAAATAATTTATTATTGAATATAATCATCTATTCTAGCATATAATCTCTATCACTTGTCCTCAAAGATTACAACTTCTTCCAAAGAAAAATCCTATTGTTAAAGGACTTTGTTTGCTACAACATTCCTAGCTCCTCTTAGAAGTTATTGGTTGTGGTTTTTCTTGAAACATTTATGAGCACCAAATCTACAAGGCAAGTCTAAATCAAGATTCATATCTTCTTATCAATCACTTTTTAGTCTCCATATTTCGTGCTAAAGGGTTTCTTACTAGAAACTCTTCACCTATAAGTCTTTGTCCACCATAAGATCTCCAACTCAAGCTTCCAAAGCTCAAATTTGAATTTATTAAATTTATCACCCTCCATTCTATATATAGTCATCCATATCTATACCTGAAGGAGAAGATCACATTGAAAATTTCTCACTAATATATACTAATACAATAAAAACCTACATCTCCTTAGATTTAATAATATTTTAATATTTTGATACCAAATGAAAAGAAACTATGACAAGATGCTACTCATTCTAATATAGAAAAAAATGCAATTTAATTATCTCTATAGTAAAATTCCATTAGAGTAATAATAAAAATGACAAAGAATGAAGAGAAGAAAAAAAAATACATAATATGCAAATACACCATAAAACATCACATTTATTTTATTTAAAAATAATAATATTTTAATTAAAAAGCTTAATGAAAAATAAAAACACAAATTTGATTTTTAACTATAAAAATAATATTTATATAAAATGATATTAATTATAATATTACAATAGAAAACTTAAATAAAATTATATAAATACTATTTATGCAAAACACTATTTTGTAGTATATTTCTTTACCTTGAAGGAAAGGTAAAACACATTACAAGAACACTAAACATTTTTTTATAACTGCTGCTAATCTTTTTTAATTCTTGTGTAATACCAATAAAACAATATTAATTTGGGACAAGCTCCTATAAACACTTGAAATACTCAACAAGGTCCTCCTCTTCTCCCATTAGACAAAGTGCTCCTTTCGTTTAGTGGGATTACTATACGGTCCCATGGGGGGCTTGGGCTTCTATTTTCATGGATCAAGAGGTTCCATGAAAAAAATAAAATTATGCTACAGGATTAATTGGAATATTTTCCTGGAAAATAGCATCCATGTAAATTTCAGCGGTGAAATTGAGGTGGGGCTAGAAATTGCCCCTATAGCTTAGGAATTTTTTAGGAATTTTTTCTACCACTTGTCTATCACTCAAAATTTTAAATTCCTAAAAAATTCAAAAATCTGAGAGAATTTTTATTTATTTATTAATTTTTATCGAATACTCCAGTTTGTTTCTTAAAGTTTGGAACTCAAACTTTTAAGTTGAAATGCAAAACTAAATTCGTGAGACCATCAGCTTAAAAATATTCCTAAAAACTCTCAACAGCACCCACTGAAATTTTTTAGGAAGCCCCCTCCATGAGACCATTCCCTTAGTGGGCTTGGTATTTCCGAGAATGCTGAAGGTAATGCCTCAATTCGATACGCCTCTGTTATGTGCGACCTGAAGCCTTTTGAGAACTAACCAATACCCATTTACCCTCCTCCACCTCCGCTGAAGATATTCCAAAATGACCACCCACTAAAATCAAATTCGTTTTTTGGGTTTCACAATTTACAACAAAACATACCAGAATTCCATGTCCATTGGAGCTGATATTTTGGTCATCATCCGGGTCAACGGTAACCTCAACGCCAAGTCTAGCGACATTGGCAAATAGGGAGTTTACAAGTAAGCCCGCGTGAGGGACTGCCCGCGTACATATTACAATTTCCTCTGGCCATTTCTGCAAATTCCATGCACAACGTTCAATCAATGCACAATAAAATTGAAAATAATTATAATTGTAAACGCCTGTAAACTATTATTACCTATTATTACCTGTAAGCTTTGAATGCAACCTTCAACAGCTGATCTGCTGATTGCTGTGATATTCACAATCCTCAATCTTTCCATGTGCTCCAAACTTTCTATGCCTGACTTCTCCCACCTCATTTCTACTGTCAGTTCCTCCAACCCTCTGCAATGTTCCAAACCTTGTATTTTATTTACTCTGTAGCAACGCTTTAGTTCAAATACTCGGAGAGAAACTAATTGCACAAAACTGGGAAGCGCATCTAACTCAAGGCACCAAGTTATCACCAACTTTTGAATGTTTACCAGATCACCAATAACCCATATGCTCCTCACCATTTTACACTATGGCAATCTTATATCCTTCACTGTACTTGGTAGAATTTATATCTCCGTTAGATGTTTATTAAATTCAAGGAAGATAGTCTCAAGGCAGGGACAACAGTCCCGAGGGATGGAAATCTTGGACACTTATATTCGTAACAAATTTATCAGCTTCAGGTTGCAGAGAGAAGAAGCAACCAACCCTTGAGATCCAGTTGGCTGATTGGGCAGCCAAGTATGGAAAGTGTTTGAAGATTATTACGTTGCCTAACTGATTTTGGTAAAGATTCTACTCCTAAATCTGAAATCTGAAAATAATCTAAGAGATTAAGATGCCCCCAGAGAGTTTGGTATACATTCCAGCTTGGGACATTTCCTAATCATAAGAGCAGTCAAACTTGTGAGCAACTCACTCCCGATCTTAATCACTCGCAACTTGCAGAGCAGAATGATGTTTATTGGTATCTCCCTTAACCTGCTCTTACCATCTAAATAGAGTTCTCTCAAAGACGCCTGATTTGTGATGTGACGAGACAACTCTCATAGTTTCTCGCACTTGGAAAGGTCCAAATACTCAAGCTTCATCCTATTTTCTAGAATGTTAGATTCTAAGGTGAGTTTGAAACATCCCTTTAAGTTGAGGTGAAGTTGAAGGAGTGTGAGCTCCTTAAAAGAGACTGGCAACCTCCTCAATATCTTGCAATTGAACAAATCAAGATGCCTCAGGTTTCTCAAGTGGCCAAAACCGCTGGGTAATGATGACAGCTCTCCACACCCAGATAACTCTAGATGCTCCAACGACTAGAGAAGGAAAAATTCATCAGGAAGGCTCCTCATCTTGTTCACATAACTGTTACTCAGAACTAGTTATTTCAAACTCTTGAAACATCTTATTGACTTAGGAAATCTTTGGAAATTATAGCATTCAGAAATAACCAACTCTCTTAGCTGCATAGGAGCCTGCAGCAAAGGCCCGTGAGATTTTTTTAAGTTTTTACCGATTTTCAGAACTTTTATACTATTAATATTCAGATTTTTGTGTTTTTATCTAAAAAAAAATCGCCCATAAGATAGATGGAAAGCATAAAATTATAAATATATATATATATGAAATTGAAATGAAACTTTATGAAGTTTAAAAAAATACTTACATTACTGTCAGTCTCCCACAGTTCTTCTTGGAAATGTTCTGAAAACTCCTTTTTGTAGAGTTCTAAAACACTTAGTTTTTTCAATGAACCGAGTGAAGCCAGATTGTTCCGCCCAATGTCAAACCAGCGAAGCCATACCAGCTCTCTTGATATATCACCAATTACTTCATTATAATAATCTCCTCTAACCTGAAATTTTTTTAATCCAAGCAAAGATGGTGCAAGGCCATGATATCCTCAGCTTGTGTTAACTATGAGCTCCTTGTCCTGGGAAACTGGATGAAACTCCTCAACTTCTCTTGTGCATCCAACTGTTATAGACATTATTCCTAGGGAATGGAATGGGGTTGTGGATTGTTTGGCCAAATGGGCTTTTGATCATTTGAAAGATTGGAATATTGTAAAAAGGGATCAATTACCCTTGGATTTGTCACAAAAGTAGGACCAATTAGTGGAGATAGACAGGGGTATGTAATGCCCTTGCTTTGTATTGCTCTTTTTTGGTTTGAATATATTTTTACCCCTCTTTTAGTCAGAGCATTAAAATTCCTGGAGACAAGAATCAAACAAGTAAAAGTAGTAGAGAAAGAGAATGTTATCAAGTCATTGTTTAGTGAGACAATCAAAGAAAGTATTACTCTTACCTATCCTCCATTATAAACTTTAATGATCTATTAGGGATTTACCAAAGACGGTGAGGTGACTGTTGATTTGTAATTTCTTTGCCTAAACCTCTTAAATGATCATGCATTATTATGCAATCATTATCATTGATTTCAAGTAGGAATTTGTTCAAAAGACATTCCAAACTGTGTAGACCACTCCACCTCGATCTATCCCACAAGCAGTATCTAAAAGTATCTCCTTCTCTAAATCATCTAAGGTATTGTAACCTTTTTTTAGTCTTTGGTTGATATCTTTGGGTAGTATTCTAGAGATCTTATCAAATTGAGTTTTCAAGTTATCCTGATTAGTGACCCCATAAAGCTTCCCACCAAGGACTTTTAGAGACAGTAGTAATCCATTACAAGCTTTTGAGATGTTTTCAACAAGCTCTTCAAATCCATCTGTTGGACATGGTTGTAAGAAAGCATGCCAACGAAAAAGCCATTTGGCATGAACTGGTTCCAATGGTTTCATTTTATATATGAAGGAGATGCCCCAAGATCTAAGAACTTCAAATTTGTGGGTAGTGACCATAATCAAAGTACCTGATGCAATCAAACTTCCAGATCTCAAGTAGTCCTTATTAGGAAATAGAAAATTCAGTTGGTCAACATGATCCCCATCATCTAAAATGACTAATGCCTGAACAGATCTCAACTTGCTAGCAAGAATCACTTTCCCATATTCTATACTATCAAGCACTAAATCTTTGAAACCAAGGTCACTTAGAAGATTTTTTGCTTGCCACGTAATAGAATTTTTCTAGCGGCATCTCTAATATTTAATATAATTGACTAGATTTTTCCATAGATGGATAAATATTGTTATATAATTTTTTAACCAGAGTAGCTTTTCTAGAAAACCCCCATTCCCCATATACCCACAATTTGAACATTTTGATGGGTTTTGGTAGATTCTAGTGTAGTTAATTCAAAATCCTTAACTTCATCTAAACCAACTAGTTGTTCTGCAACCACATATGGTACCTTTCTAATTTCTTTCAAAACACAATAAACAATTTTGTTCAGTAGCCTATCCTCATCACTAGGCATATACAACAATAAAAGAAATAGAATAAACATCATACTGATAAGGGCACAAAAAAATATGGAACTAAAGTTAAGAATTTATAGAACTCACAAAATGCAAGTGAATATTGGTTACAAAAAGGATAAGTGCTTGAGGTAGAGTAATTAGTGTGAAAAGTCTATTGCATTTACTGATTATTAATATACTATCTAATATATATTATTTGACTACCAAAAATTAATTTACATTAAATATTGAAAACTAACACAACTACAACTTCACAAATAAAACCACAAGAATAGAGAAGAAAACATGCAAAATAATGAACACAATATCTTTGGACAAATTGTCCCTCGAAAAACCCCGAAGGGAAAACTAGTACTATAGATGAGGAATTTTATTAAATTTCAACAAATCAAGAGATACATAAACTGCTTGCCTCTTACTAGCAGAGCTCCGACAATATTCTTCTCTAGAAATTCTTACCTCAATTTCTCCTACTGAAATTCCACTGATGTGTCCCATACACTATCACTATGCCCTTTCTATCACTGCAAAATTATTTGCTAACACTACAAATTTATTTGCTATCACTCCAGATGTTTCTCAAGTGTGTGTTCTCCAAATTCCCATTGATCCCCTTTTATACTTTTCTCATTGAAAAACCAATTGCCATGATTTAATCTCAATCAATGAATAAGATTAATTTGACTCTAACAAACCCTAACTAACTGGATTCTAGAAGTCTCTAGAGGAATCAATTAATTAATTAAATAATTATCTAGACAACTAACTCCTTTCTAGAAGTCTCCAGAAAAATTATTTAATTAATTAAACATTTCTTGGGGATGGAGACACCTATCGAAGCTACAAAAATTAACACTCCCTCTTAGTGAGGAAGGTGTTCTACATGCCACCCAACTTATCTCTAAAGAAGATAAATTTTGACTTCCCCAATGCCTTTGTCAAAATGTCTACTACTTGTTGATCTGTAGGTATATATTGTACCTGAGCAATCCCCCGTTGTACACAATCTCCAATGAAGCGATATATGATGTCTATATGCTTAGACCTATCATGATTCTCAAACAATTTGATGCAACTCTGATTGTCATAGTGTATCACCATAGTCTCAACCCTTTGACCAAACAAAGCCACCAGCAACTTTCGAAGCCATATTGCCTCACACATTGCCATGCTAGCTACTATGTATTCTACCTCTGTAGAACTCAAAGCCACAGACTTTTGCTTCTTATTGTACCAAGAGATAACTCCTTATCCCAAACTAAAGCAACACCCTGAAGTGTTTTTCCTGTCTGTTGTACTACCTACCCAATCTACATCAGTATAGCCTATCAACTTGATACCATCACCTTGAGCATATTTGATCCCATACTCAATTGTACCATGCAAATACTGCAACACATGCTTTTCCGCTATCTAATGCACTCTCTTTGGCTCAGCCATGAACTGACTAAAATGTTTACTGCAATGGATATATCTAGCCTAGTGTTGACCAAATACATGAGAGACCCAATCAACTACCTGTATAAGGTGGGGTATACATCCTTCTCCTTGGATGAGTCTACCTTCTTCCAATTCATGATCATAGGAGTAGACATAGCTCTGCAATTCTCCATCTCAAACCTTCTCAAGATTTCAATGTAGTATTTCCCTTATCCAAGAAAAATCTCTCCATCTATTTTCCATACGTCTAGTCACGCCCATAAAAGGGTATAAAAGTCACGGAAAATCCTAACCTGGGAATTGGAAATTCTAGTAGATGACTAACATCTTCTCATGGTCATTCATTTAAATTGTCAAACCAGGGAACGTATACTTGAAATGGAGCGGCACTGTATGTGCACTAAGAACTAGTTTCCAGTCACAACCTATTAAAAAAAATGCTTTTAAGGAATTCTACCTATGCTGTAGGAATGTAATGTAAAGCTTTTTAACTTAAACACAACTTAATCGAAACAAAAATTACAGTAGCTATGACTAAGGAACAAACTATAAACTGGCCTTATGCTGTAGGAACAAACACAGGGATGGATTCCCGATGTTGTAGGAACAATATAAGACTGAGTTTGCATTGAAATATTTAGGAATAGAATATAACTGATAATTAATAGAAAATGAACAACTAACTACAAACAACTTACTATAGATTACTCACTAAGTGGGCCCCCTTAGCAAGCATCAACCAGTTTATGCAAGAAGTGAACTCAAAACTTCATCAAACTTTATTCATGAACTCAAAATCATATACATTGGTTACTCTGTTCAAAAGAAAACTAACTCAGAACTCTATTTCTTATTCAACACTAATCTTAATACACACTGTTCATTCCTTGTTCACTCACACAGGAGGAACAATTATTTATATGAAAAGCAACTAACTAACAAAGGAAGACATGGTCATAAAAGCATTCTGAAATTGCGGAACAGACCTCTCATAAATGAAAGTATATCTATTCAACACGGCCCAAAGAGAATATAGCGTCCAATCTTCCTAGATTAATGACCTTTTAGGCTTCTTCCCAACGATTCGGTCAATGGACCATGATTGGAACAACTTCTTCAATCGTGTTGAGATTTTTTGCGCTTGATTTGTTCATGCTCCTTTCAACAACCTCTGATATACAAGGCAACAAAAGCGAAAGAAAAAACACATACCAATAACATGATATACATCTATTAATCGCACATTAAACCTATTCCATTATCCAAAAATTATATGCATACATCAGCCATGCGGGAGGTCAAAAAGGTAATTAATAGAGGTATTAGGCTATAGGAACATAGGAATGCTTTGCTAGAGGATACTACCCAATTCCAGATAAAAAGTCTTTAATCAAGGAGTTTAAGTAACCATCAACAATAAAAGTAAGAGTATTAAAAATACATCATAACACTCAAGTTATGAACATATTTAGAGCTCATCATCTATGCCTAGAAAGTGGTTTATTGCCATAAGCTCCAAATCCTTCATCTCAAGCTCTGTTGCAAGGTCCCTCTTGCACTCCTCTATGAGCCCCAATGAACCTGTTAAAAATAAGTCATCCACATATAGAACAAGGATGAAAACCCCACCCCCAACCACCAAGTAGTAGAGGTTAGTATCCACTTCACTCATCATAAAGCCCATTCCCTACAAGTATCTATCAATTCCCTCATACCACACTATGGGAGCCTACTTAAGTTCGTACAAAGCTCTCTTCAATCTATCGACGTGGGTTTTGTTGTTGTGTGCTACAAATCCCTCTTGTTGTTCTATGTATACCTCATCTTTCAATTCACCATTAAGAAATGTCATCTTGACATCCATCTAATGGATTTGCCATCCTATCTGTGTTACAAGTGAGATCACGACTCGTATAGAAGTATACCTAGCCACTGGAGTGAATGTCTCCTCATCGTCAATTGCCTCCTTTTGAGAGAGACCCTTAGCCACAAACATTGCCTTGTATTTCTTGATGCTACCATTTGCACCATGCTCAATCTTATAGATCTAGCAAATCCAACCATTGCCCTATTTGTCAATCTAGAAACAACATCCCACGCATCATTTTGCACTATTGAGTTATATTCCTCAACCATAGCATCTTTCCACACTAGCTATTGTGTGGCCTCCTGATAGCTAGAAGGATCACTATCTACCAACTAACTAATTAATGCCATATAGTCATTATACCTGATTGGTTGTCTCTACTATCCTCTACTCGTCTTAGGAGCTTCCACAAACTACTGAGAATCCCTATGTGTTTGTTGGTTCCTACTGCCAACTGTAGTGGGTGAAGTATCAATCTCCATGTCTTCCTGATACATCTCTTGGATCTATTGCATTTGTTGCTCCATACTCTATGAACTCTCAACATCTGAGCCTGTGCTTGTACTAGTAACTATACTCGAGCTTCACTGCCCCTGATCCAATTGAACGATCCTTGGAGCTTCTGTTGGCTACTCATTCTGATCATCTATTGGTACATATCTATACCTCCTAAACACTTTGTCGTCCACGAACTTGACATCACATCTAACTATAATCCTCCTAGTCCCTAGAATAAATATCTGATAGTCCTTTGAGGTTTCATTATACCTCACAAAGTACCCTCTCTCTACTATCCGATCTAACTTGGAACGTGTAGGCCATGGAATATGACAATACACCAAACTCCCAAATATCCTAAAGTGGCTGACATTGGGCTTCTTCCCTGAGAATGCCTCCTCTGGTGTCATCTTGCCCAATACCTTATGTGGAACCCTATTTTGTATGTTTACTATTGTACTGCATGCCTCTGCCCATAAGTAACATGGCATATCCTAGTCATACAACATAGCCCTTGCTACATCCGATATAGACCAATTCTTCCTCTCAACAACCCCATTCTGCTATGGGTTGTAAGGAAAAATCCACTCTCTCTTGATTCCTTCCCTGGTACAAAAATCCTGAAACTCTTTCCCTTTGTACTTGCCTCCATTGTCTGACCAAAGAACCTTTATCTTCTTGCCTGTTAAATTCTCCACAAGAGTTTTGAACTCTTGGAAGTGATTGAAGACCTCATCCTTGGTCTCCAAGAAGAATGTCCAAGTCTTCCTAGAGAAATCATCAAGAAAAGTAACAAAGTACTCATATCCTTTGAGAGACTTCATCGACATTGGTCCACATATGTCTAAATGTACTAGATCAAGAACACCCTTGGCTCTAGTTCCACTCCTTTGAAAAAGTGCTTTCACAAACTTCACCAATACACATCCCTTACATACATCATCATGCTCTGTGCTCACCTCTAGAACACCTATCACTATCTCACGAAGCAATTTAAGTGTTTCATGATGTATATGGCCCATCCTCCCATGCCATAGCTCTCCTTGATCTCTAGAATTACTGTTGCTCATCAATGTTTTATGAGTATCAAACTGCAACTTGTAAAGTCAGCAGCTTCTAACTCCAATAGCTATGGATGATTGCCAATCCTTATGCTTGATTAACAATGTATTTTCCCCTCTAATCTTGAGTACATTGTAACCTTTATCCTGAAGGACAGATACATAAATCAGATTTATACCCAAGCCTGGAACATGCAACACATCATGAATGGGAATCAACTTGCCATTCTCCCTCTGAAATAGAACACTTTAGTTCCCAACTGGATTGAGTTTGTACATGTTCCCAATAGAAATCTAGATTCTAATGTCCTCCTTATAATTGGAGTACTCTCTAACTCCTGTTATATGAAATGACGCCCCACTGTCTATATACCAAACATGGTCCTATCAGGTTCATCTAACCATACAAGCTATGAGTGCAAACTCATCCTCCATTCTACTAGAGAGCTCATCTGCATTTACTAAAGCTATCATCTGCTTCTTTCCTTTCTTCTCATTCTTCTTCCTTTGTGGGAAATCACTGACATAGTGGCCAAATTTGTTACAGCCATAGCACTTGATTTTAGACAAGTCCTTCTCACTTTGTGGTTTTGATCCTTTGCTAGACCCATTCTTCTAGCTTTCCCTTTTCCTACTAGGGCAACATTTTCCTATTCTGCCTCAATTTTTTGACTCTTAATGTTGGTTCCACTAACAAGACTTAGTCTAAACTCCTCCTGAGTGAAGTCACTCCATAGTTGATCCCAACTCAGTAAGGTGTCTCGTCCATTGATAACTTGAACAAAGACATCTCATTGCTTAGTAATCCCATTTAGGGCTATACATACTAGCTCATCATCATCTGGTTTATCTCCAACAACTTCCAACTCATCCTTGACAAGTCTAATTTTGGTGAGGTAACTTGTAACATCTTCTCTCTTGTTCATCTGAGTATTCCTCAACTTTTCTCTGAGAATTAGCTTCCGATTAGTGGTAGCATTTTGGTACAAATTTAGAATGGCGTCCCACATCTTCTTCACTGTATCGAACTCTATGATATGCAGAACAATATGGTCCTTGACTCCATTAAGAATCAACCTCCTTGCCTTGGCATCTTCATTTTTATATGCTAAGAGTTGTGTTGGATCTATAAGTATAGCTACATCATTGGTCACATATTCCTTGATACCATTCTCTTCCAACAATAAAGAAATTTTGGCTTTTCAAACACCAAAATTTAAGGATTTATCCAATCTCTCCTGATCTCTTAAACTTGTTGAGGCCATCTCAAAAGATAAAGTAATAATAATAAATCTGAAGAGGTTGAACTGGGTTTTATAAACCATCAATTTTTTCTTCCCATGCCTACACTAAGCCTTTTCTGCCCTCAGATCAACTCTGATACCATGTGAAAATTCTGTTGTAGTTACTGATTATTAATCTCCTATCTAATATAGATTATTTGATTGCCAAAAATTAATTCACAACAAATATTGAAAAATAACACAACTACAATTTCACAAATAAAACCACAGGAATAGAGAAGAAAACATGTAAAATAATGAACACAATATTTTTGGACAAATTGTCCCTGGAAAAACCCCGAAGGGAAAACTAGTATTGTAGATGAGGAATTTTATTAAACTTTAGAAAATCAAGAGATACATAAACTACTTGCCTATTACTCGTAGAGCTTCGACAATATTCTTCTCCAGAAATTCTTTCCTCAATTTCTCATGTTGAAATTCCACTGTTGTTGTGCCCAATGCTTTCACTGCGCCTTTTCCATCACTACAAAACTATATGCTAACATTGCAAATTTATTTTCTATCACTGCAAATGCTTCTTAAGTGTGTGTTCTCCAAATTCCCATTCACCCTCTTTTATACTTTTCTCATTGAAAAACCAAAGGCCATGATTTAATCTCAATCAATGGCTAAGATTAATTAGGCTCTAACAAACCCTAACTAATTGGATTCTAGAAATCTCTAGAAGAATCAATTAATTAATTAAATAATTATCTAGACAACTAACTCCTTTCTAGAAGTCTCTAGAAAAATTAATTAATAAATTAAATATTTCTTGGGAATGGAGACACTTGTCCAAGCTACAAAAAGTTAACAATTAATACTTACTCCATGTTTTTAACAAGATGACCAATATTATATGTGATCTGTAATTAGTGGTTTACAAAATAACTTGCAAATTAATTCCAATTACAAAATTCCCCGATCTAGACACTATTGCATGATTATATTTTTTAACCGTTGAAATTACAATAATGTACACTTTAAAATCAATTATTGAAAAACAAACTAAATTGACCTAGAGAGAATTTGAGATAGAAAAGAGAAGAATGAGACAAAGAAATAGAAGGATCACAATGCGTAGATTGATAACGGAGTTCGTCCTTCAAAGGACTACGTGTTCAGTTCCGCTTCTCAATGTCGAGACTACTTTATTGATAATGCCAAGCAAAACTATGCTTTGTTACAAGACCCAAGCCTTTAGAACCTGCATACAATTCCTCACAAACTCTCACTTTTACAATTTTTGGTGTATTATAACACCTTGCAATTTCTCTCCTTCAACAATTTTCCACTTTTCTTCAAAAGCATAAAAATACTTTCAAGTCACCACACAATAATTTCCAATGTCCCAATGTCTCCAAAACACCCCCTTTTATACAATTATATTTACTTATTATGGTTCTAACCATAATATTTGTAAATATTTGAAAATCTTCCCTTTTTACCATATATCTTCCCTTTTTACAAATGAATCTTGGAAAAATCCCCCCATTACACCTAAAATAAATCTCAAATTAACATTAACCCACAAATAAATTTTAAATAATATTTTATTTAGCCCTTTGTGAGGTTATCGGGGCTTTTTAATTGTTTGGAGGTTATCTTTTATTTTGATAAGGTTTTATCCCCTTAAAAATAAGAGATTTACCTTAAATTTAGGGGTTTATTAAAAAAAAGGGGTAATTGGTTTTAAATGGGGAAGATAACTTAGAACTATGGGTTATGAACATTAATAGGGGGTTTTAATTTTAAAACATGAGCTTATGGATTTTTTTCTTTCCTTGTTTTATGGGCAAGGCAAGAGGATTTCAAGGGATAAAATCCCACCAAATCCTCCTTTAAATCATAAAATCATTTTAATTTTTAAACCATATTATATTTTTCTTTAACAAATATGGTTTATTCCAAATTTATGCCAACTCACTACTCTTACCACGTCACCACCTGCCATGTCACCTTGCTGATGTCATCAAAGTCAACCAAAGACAAACTTTTGACCAACCTTTGACTAGTCGTAATTTTCACATACGGAGTCTGTTTTCGAAACCGAAAGTAGTTCTGGAATCAGCATGATGAGCTCTTTGACTTGACACTATCTTTTTTGTAAAATTTGGAGTTGACCAATTTTTTGCCCTTTTGACCACTTGATTCGCTTGTTTGACCGACCTTTGACTACACATAACTTTTGCATACAAACTCCTTTTGAGCCCGTTCAAGTTGTGTCAGGACCATGTTAGTGAGCTCTACGTGATGATGTTGATTATGTGAGATTCTGAGACTCTGAAATTTTTAGGTGTTCTGGATCCACCTAGATCAATATGAGACACTATTGAGTGTCTTCTTCCACTCATGGAGCTTTTTTGAGGTGTATCTAGCTTTCTTTTCATGCTACAAAAATGCATCCACATAGACTCTTTTTTCATATCGAACATCATCACAACAACTATTTTAATGCCTGTTTTGATCATAAATGACAACTCCACTAAACATCATGAGGATTGTACATAATTTTGAGAAAATATAGCTATATGAAGTGAAGCACTGCACATTGCTTCTTATATTTTTCTAGGTAAGGAATCCCTTAAACAAGCTCTTCGAAATCCAGGAAAACTCCCTGTCCCATCCCATTCAACATTCTATAGAGAGTGGTGGCCAAAGTATGTTTGACATCAAGCCCACGATGATTAACGAATACATCATACTGCCTCCTCATTTGTGAAGATGATGCGACACAAGCAGATGGAGATGGCGCGAGTCCTTGAAAAGTTCTTGTAACCTCATTCTTTAGTTGAGTACTAGTGGTAGATGTAGATGCCATAGAATTGGACTGCATTGAAAATAGAGAGAGAAAGAAAGAACATCAACTGAAATAGGATGAAAACAGGGTTCTGATTAGGAGTGGAGCAGAAGTAGATGGGGATGGAGCAGCTCCTTGAGAAGCCTATGTATGTTCAATGTGTGGTTGATAACTAGAAGAAGTGGAAGTAGATGCCATGGAATTGAATTTCAACTTTCATAGGGGAAAAAACTAGAAAGATAAAGTGGAACGAAAGGAGTCTTCTTGTTGAGGAGGTGAAGTGCTAAGTATTTGTAAAAGGAGGAAGTACTATTGAAGAAAGTGCGGTCAAAGACTGTTTTCCATACAGAAACTGCGTGGAAGAAACATAGAAGGGTCTGAGGAGAGTTGTTCAACCACAGAAGTCAATTACACCACATAAATCTTAAATTAGTAGACGTGGTTTTCTGGAAAACCGCTTGCAGGGAATAGTGTAGGCCCACTTTATACAAGAAATCACGATCATGGCAGACACCATCATAAAAAACTGTTGATTACTTCCTATAATTAAAGACATCACAGAATCTGAGAAGAGTGTAGGCCCACTTTATATAAGAAATCATGGGTTCACCCAAGGAATCCTGTGCAATCATCACCGTGTAGACCCCAACACAGGTCTTGCTCACCTACATAATTACAATAATTAAATACAACAGAATCTAACTGTTACGATATTAGCTTTATTTCGCCTACACTCTTGTTCACTTAGACATTTCCATGAAAACATCTCAATTAAATGTCTCTATAACCAATTATCAAGTTTTAAGATTTTTCCATTCTAGTGCGGTACGGGATGTTGCTACATCATTAGTTTATTCATGCCATTTTCTTTTTTAGCTTTATATTTATTTTATGAAATTGGTTTTGATGCAATGAATATTAAAAGTAGTTGAGTGTTATTAGTACTTGGCAATATTATTGCAATGAGTTTTGTTTTTCTTAGTTAATTAGTTATTAATAGCTTAATTTTAATCAAAAACAATAATTTTTTTGGAAAAAACAAAATTTAATTTTGTAAAATGAAGTAAAATATTTAATTTTATAAATTATAAAAATTACTTCTCCTCAATATCATTGGGTAAGAAGTTTTGCGTGTTTTTGAAGAAAAATGAAAATGAATTATTATTTTGCCTATTTTTCAGAAACTAACTATTATTTTTCCTATTTTTAAGAAACCAAATTTACTAAATTATCTCAACCGTTCCTCATTCTTCTCCATTTTATCGATTGTTTTTTTGCTCCTTTTACTATTTTCCTTACACTGTAGATAAAAGGGGCCTACCTAATGGACTCACTCTTGACAGCTGTACGGTCATGGAGACTATAGGAAAAGGAGTTGTCAATGCTCTTTACACTTTTCTTAACTCAGTTTTCCCCTCAAATGAGGCGGATCCTCAACTCTTGCCTGAATCCTCTAATGGTGAGAGGATTATTTGAGTAAGTCTAATTACTTCCATCTTCACTCGGGCTCGATAGATTTGATCAAATTGCATTTATTTTATCAAATGCTCTGGAATCATAGGGCTAAATTTAATTGGCTTTTAAAAATGGGTTGAATTGATGCAATCGATGTTTTCTATTCTATAAATAGTTTATAGATTGTAGGGATTTTTTATTCAAATGAGTTGGATTTTGATATGATTGATTTGGTATGTTAGAAAAGGTGTTAAAGATGGTAATCGACATGGAGTTTTGTGTTTTGTCTTGTATTAATTAAGAATACATTGGAAAAATAGGCTTGTTACTTTATGATACTCAAATTTCAATTCCTAGAGGAGAAGTACCAGCATTTTGTCTTTTACAAGTTCTGGGAAGGTTTCATTATTCAATTTCCTTCATTTTTAGGGGGACTGCTTGTTAAGTTCATCTTTAGAAGGTCTGTAGCGTATAGTAGCTTCTCTGGACATTTTCTATTACATTCTTTACCCTACATAGTTAAGTATATATTAGAATAATGCAATTTTTTTATAATAAACAAATAATTATAAATATATAATTATATTATTTATTATTACATCCTTTACTCTACATAGTTAATAGGTATATATTATCATAATTAATATATAATGTAAATATTATATAATAAAAAATTATTATAAATACATAATTATATTATTTATTATTATTATATATTTTATTCTAGACTATTATATATATATATATATAAGTTTTATATTATTATTGTAATGAAATAAAAGATTACAAATAATTATTATAAATATCTATATAAATAGATATTTTATTTTAAAATTATTTTAAAATATAAAACTAAGATGTATTTGAAATATCTATATTTATAGATATTCTATTTTAATTTTTTTAATAATTATCATATTTTAATTTATTTTAGTACTAGTGAAGAATCATTTTGTTATATTTGCTATCAAACTTAAAATCAACCAATCAAATTACAAAAGTTCTTGCTTATAAATATTTAAAACAAAAATAAACTAGTATAAATGTTTGTTGTTATTTTTTTTAATAAAATAAATTAGAATGCATTTTAATTTTATAAATTAAACATGAATGTAGAATAAATTTGAATATTTATATAAAATTTATGTTATTATATAATATTTTATAGTATAATAATTTTACCACTTTTACCATTTTTTTTAATAATCACTTATATATGAAATTATTATACTATAATATATTATATAATAATATAAATTATATGTAAACACTCAAATGATTCTACATTCATGTTTAATTTATAAAATTATAATGAATTCTACCTTATTTTATTAAAAAAAACATTAAACAAGATATTTACATTACATAACCAAATCAAGAGTTGTAGAGCAACATAGTGTTGAATATTGTAGCTCAGATGGTGTTCTTACTTTAGTGTTGACCTCTAGCAAGAAAGGAAAAATATTTATTATCTCCTCTAGAAGCATCTAGATAAGTGAACACTTAATTAGATTATAACTGTTGATATGGATGGTGGAAGATTTAATCTTCACCATTGATTCTAGGTCAGAGATCTATGTGAGGAGCATATGGCTAGTGAAGAATTGATTATTCATTAGCGAGAGGTCGTGAGAACTTCTTGGAGAGTTTAGAGCAAATTGAGAGTAACAAATAATAGGGGGTCTTTGACAGGCCATGTGTAATCCCCGTGTGTGTAATCTCTATATTTTTGCTAAAATTGAATACAAGATCTCATATTCGACTGGTTTTCCCATAAGGTTTTTTCCAAGGGCTTCTACACAAAATAATGGTGTCAAACTATGCATGTTATTTTTTCTTTATCTCAATTGTGCATTTTCTATAGTAGTTAATTGCTCAGTATATTTAGTTTCATATTTTAGATTTTTGTTTATGATGTTTATGCTATGGGGATATCAAATACTAGAAACTTAAATGAGGTCTGAGCATAAAGAAAGTGAACATGGTATCAAAGCTACAGTTCTGAAGAAGAGAAATCAAGGGTTTAGTCACACAAGAGACATCAAAGTCAGTATTTCTTTAGAGTTCTTCAGTTTATTGAAGGTTATTGTTTGAGGGTTTTTGAGATGGATTCAACTAGTTTGAGGGTCGAAGATAGATTAGATGGTGCATAAAAATTTGGTGTCTGGAAGGAAAGAATTCTATTATTGTTAGAGGAGAATAGACTGAAGGAGTATGCTATGACAACTATTGTCATACCGACATATCCTATACAGTTAGCCACATACAATAAAGAAGATGCCAAAGCCAAGCATATAATTCTGGATGGGGTTAAAGATCATATTTTCCCCCATATTTCAGAGTTGGATACATGCAATAAGATGTGGGATGCCATCATAGATCTTTTCCAGAGTTCTAATTTGAATAGGAAACTGATCCTTAGGGAGAAGTTGTGAAACACCAAGCAGAACAAGGGGGAAAGTGTGGTTTCATACCTTACGAGAGTCAGACAAGTCAAAGATGAACTAGCAACTATCAGAGAGAAGCTAGATGATGAAGAGCTTGTGAGGACCACATTAAATAGTTTCTTTAAGAAATAGGATATCTTTGTCAAGGTAGTAGTTCGATGGCAAGATCTTCCTAACTGGGATTGTTTGTGGAGCAACTTTACACAAGAAGAGCTGAGGATGAGCTATGTTAGTGGTGATAGTAGTGGCCAGAAGGGTGAGGATGAAGAGAATGTTGCTCTTGCAAGAAAGGGAAAGCCCAAGGTGAAAGATAACAAGAAGAATCCTCAGGGAGAAAAGAAGAAAGATATGAGTAAGGTGAAATGTTTTTCTTGTCACCAACCTGGACATTTTTCCAATCAATGTCTAAACAAGAAGAAAAATGATAAGAAGAAGTCTCAGAAAGTAGCTTCAATAGAAATTGACAAGTTCACTTCTAAGTTCAATGACGACTTCTCCCTCATTAATTTCCTTTCTAGCTCTAGCACTACAACCACATGAGTGTGATATATTGATAGTGAAGTTTCATATCATATGATGGGAGATCATGAACACTTCTCCAATTTTAGAGAGGAGGAGATGGAATTCAACATAGAAATGGGAAAAATGTCTAGGTGCACTCCAGTTGGGAAAGGGATAGTCACATTTCAAAGGGAGTTAGGCAAGACCATTAGCTTCATAGATGTAGTGCTCATGCCAGGGATGACAAAGAACTTGATATCTATCTTAGCATTAGAAGACAAGGGATATGATGTATCTTTCAGAGGAGAGAAGGTCTATCTACAGCCCAAGGATTCTTAGCAAGGATAAATGATTAGGATTACATTGAAGATGTTGTACAAATTGTAGTTTTAGTCACCAAAGGCATCGGTGAGCAAAAAAAAGGATGCAAGGGAGTTACCACATAAAAGGATGGCTCACCTTCACCATGGAGTACTCAAAGTGCTTAAGGAGATTGTGACAGGCCTTCCAAATACAAGAACTGACGATAGTGGCATGTGCAAGGGGTGTGCAATGGGGAAGTATACAAAGAAAACCTTCCCACCTAGTGACAATAGATCCAAGGGAATTCTAGACTTGGTGCATTCAGATGTGTGCAGGCCTATGTCTTTAGCATCACTGATAGGGTATGAATACTATGTCACCTTCATAGATGATTTCTCTAGGAAAACTTGGATATATTTCCAAAAAATGAAGGATGAAGTCTTCGATCGGTTCCAAGAGTTTAAAGCTCTTGTGGAGAACATCATAGGTAGGAAAATTAAGGTACTTCTATCAGACAATGGGGGTGAGTAGACAAGGAAAGCCTTCAAGGAGTTTTGTGTCAAGGTTGGGATCAAGAAGGAGTTGATGGTTCCCTACAATCCACAAAAAAATGGAGTAGTGGAGTAGAATAATAGAGCCATAGTGGGAGTAGCAAAAGCTATGCTATATGGCCAAGATCTTCCCAAATATCTATGGGAAGAGGCATGCAGTACAAAAATTTACATCTAGAATAGGATTCCTCATAGGGTATTAGGGTGATTAACTCTTGAAGAGGCTTTCAAAGGAAAGAAACATGAAGTAGGACACTTCAGGAAATTCGGATGTCTTGTCTATTGTCATGTGCCTTATGATAAGAGGACGAAGTTTGATTCTACTGTAGAGAAGGAAATCTTCATGGGGTGTAGTGAAACCTCCAAGGCATATTGAGTATACATTCTAGCTATTGAGAAAATAGTGGTCAGGAGGGATGTACACTTTGAGGAGGAGAAGGCCTTTCGTAAATCTTATGATGTGCCAGTAGTAGGAGATCAATAGATGATTATTCCAAAGGAGGGAAGTGAGTCTAAGGTACAAGTCAAAGGGACAAGTACAAGTATAGGATCAAGTACAGGGACTAGTGCTTAGGTGCTTGAACAGGTTGAGGAGTAGGAAGCTCCACCCACTATATCAATACCTCCTACAACAAAAAGGGATAGAAGCTAAGGGGTTACTCAGACTATTTGGGATGCTTAGGAGTTCAAGGGTGCTCCAAGGATGAGTGCCAGATAGAGAAGGCCACCAAAAAAAAATTCAAATTACATGGCATTGATGAGTAATCTTATCGACAAGGAGCCTTCCATTTTTCAAGAGGCATCATAGCTGCAAGTGTGGCAGGATTCCATGGTGGAAGAGTATTCTTCCATCATGAAGAATGATGTTTGGGAGGTGGTACCTAGATTGGAGAAATAGGAAGACAGTTGGGTCACACTGGATCTATAAGATCAAGCATATTGTGGATGGCAGTGTTGAGATGTTCAAAGATAGGTTTGTGGCAAAGGGTTTCTCTTAAAAAGAGGGAATGGATTACGATGAAACATTTTTTCCCATAGCCAAATATACCTCCATCAGGGCCATGATCTCACTTGCAACAGAGATGGGATGGCAGATCCATTAGATCAATGTCAAGACAACCTTCCTTAATAGAGTGATAGATGAGGAAGTGTACATTGAACAACCAGAGGGTTTTGAGGTGCATGAAAGGGATTCTCATGTGTGTAAGTTGAAAAGAGCACTGTACGGGCTCATGCAAGTACCCAGGGTGTGATATGAGTGCATAGACAACTATTTGCAAGGAATGGGTGTAGTAAAGAGTGAAGTTGATTCAAACCTTTATTACATAGTGATTAGGGGAGAGTCACTCATTCTGGTACTATATGTGGACAATATTTTCTTGACAAGTTCACAAAGGCTCATAGCAGATTGCAAGAGGGATCTTGCTTTAGAGTTTGAGATGAAAGATTCGGGTCTAATGTATTATTTTCTTAGATTGGAGGTATGGCAGTGTAATGGTGAGATTTTCCTTGGTCAAGGGAAATGTACAGTTGAGATCTTGAAGAAATTGAGGATGCAATATTGTAAGCCATTTTCCACACCCATAGACATGAATTGGAAGAAAGTAGACACTTCTAGTCAGGAGGTAGTGGACCCTACCTTGTACAGACAACTTATTGGCTCTCTTATGTATCTGGTAAACATAAGGCCAAACATTTTCTTTGTAGTTAATACTCTTAGCTAGTTCATGGTTGAACTAAGAAGAGGACATTGGACGACAACAAAGCAAGTTTTGAGATATCTCTATGGCACAGTCTCATATGGTTTGAGGTATACTCAAGGGAAAGGAGGGAAGTTGATAGGTTACATGGATGTAGACTGGGCAGGTAGTGCAGTGGACAAGAAAAACACTTCAGGGTGTTGTTTTAGCTTGGGATTGGGGGTTATCTCTTGGTTCAGTAGAAAACAAAAGTTAGTGGCACCGAGTTCTATGAAAGCAAAATACATGGTAGCAAGCTTGGTAGTGTGTGAGGTTGTATGGCTTTGGAAGTTGCTAGTAGCAATGTTTAGTCAAGAGCTAGATCCGACTATCATCCACTATGATAATCAAAGTTGCATTAAGCTATCTGAGAATCTAGTTTTCCATGATCGGTCAAAACACATCAACATTTGGTATCACTTAATTAGGGATTGTGTGCAAAAGGGAGAAGTCTAGTTATAGCATGTGCCTACAGAAGAACAAGTACCCAAAATTATGATGAAGGCCTCAATAAAGGGAAAATTTATCTTCTACAGTGATAAGATGGGTGTTGGAGAAAATACCTTCCTCTCTAAGAGGGAGTGTTGAATATTGTAGCTCAGATGGTGTTCTTGCTTTGGTGTTGACCTCTAGCAAGCAAGGAACATGTATTTATTATCTCCTTTAGAAGCATCCAGATAAGTGAACGCGAAAGATTTAATCTTCACCATTGATTCTAGGTGAGAGATTTATGTGAGGAGCATATGGATAGTAAAGAATTGATTATTCATTGGTGAGAGGTCGGCGCATGAGAACTTCTTTGAGAGTTTAGAGTAGATTGAGAGTAACAAATAACAGGGGGTCTTTGACAAGCCATGTGCAATCCCTGTGTGTGTAATCTCTATATTTTTTCTAAAATTGAATACAAGATCTCATATTCGACTAGTTTTCCTATATGGTTTTTTCTAGGGGCTTCTACCCAAAATAATGGTGTCAAACTATGTATGTGATTTTTTCTTTATCTCCGCTATGCATTTTCTATAGTAGTCAATTGCTCAGTATATTTAGTTTTGTATTTTAGATTTCTATTTATGTTTTTTATGCTATGGGGATATCAAATACTGGAAACTTAAATTAGGTCTGAGCATTAAGAAAGTTAACATGAAGTTCCTACCAAAAAGTTCTAGAATAGTTATTTTTTAATTTGTTGTGATTGCTAAGTTTTACCTTGTTTATTTTAAGCGATGTTATGGAGGAATATGTACATTATTAGTCAATTGATATTATATTCTTAATAGTTTTATAGCTTGGAAATATGTTGCTTCAACTTCTTTGAAGACCATTGCCAATTTAAGTAGAATTTTACAAACATGTTCTAGTCTTGTTCTAAGACTCACTTTGACATTTCAAAGGTTACTTCTTGATTTATCATAGTTATGATTGATTAATAATGAGGGTTTATCTAATTGAAAAATATGATTTTCCTTTATTCATGATTTCATTGGAAATAGAACACTAGTCTTGTGAACTAATTTAACTTTAGAAAAAAAATCAAAACTTAATGAATTAATTTAATTGATAGTTTATATTCAAAACATCTTATTTGATTAATCTATAGATTAACCTAAGAAAATTTATTTTCTTAAAGTAAAAGTAAACATAATGAATTATAATAAAGTCAAACATTTTAGTAAGCCCCTATTTTATCCTTTTCAATATTCAATAGATTATGAGAGAAATATTTTATATTATTTATCTACAATATTATTAATAAACAATTAATATTATCTAATTTTTTGATACATTAATTTTATTGTTGAAATAATTCTTCAATTTTAAAATTATTTGTTGAATAAATTACTTGAAACCACCCACATTGTAGAAATAATAATAAAAGAAATCCACTTCCATAGGACCCCACTACAAAGTGCTTTTAAGCTTAGAGTAAAAAAGGGAACCCCATAAACCACCCACAAGACATGCTTCCTTTTTTTGGGCCTTGCGATCTTTTAAAGCTAGGCCATCAAAAGCCAAACCAATAAGTTATATATATGTGTATGGTAAGCAAAAGAAAAAATCAAATAATTTTTATTATATTACTATTTTTACCATAAATATTTTACTCATTATTTATATAATGTGGAAATTATTTGATAGTTTTTTTTTTTTTTTTAGACTGCAGGAATCGAGTAGCACGACCCCCTATAAATTGCAATGCGTCTAGTAAACTTTTTTCATGTGACCGGCGGTGCTGGCGCGACACGCCCTCCAGTACCACGAGGGTGGGGGGGAGACTAGAACTTGTGACCAACCTCCTGCTACAGTAAAGATTTAGCCAACCAAAATTATTTGATAGTTAATAAAGAATAAAATTTTAATTAAATATAATAAAATATTAAATATATTATTTAGATTTTGGGTTAGTGAGTATGCTAAAATAGTTAAATTCGCATGATACTATATATCAATAATATGGATTTAAAGTAATGTAAAATGAATGAGGTTCAAAATGTAGGTTATGTATTTTTCTATTATAAAATTGAAAATTAGTTTCTAAGAATTAATAAATAATGTAATTCATTTTTAAATGTTTCATAATTATTAGACATCTAATTTTTATGAAAAAATATAATGAATTAGAAATAAATCAAGATTTTAAAAAAATATATTAAAAAAAAATCTTTTGAGAATATCTTATTTTTCAACAAAGAATTGAACTAATAAAACATGAAAATAATCCTTTAAATTAAGTTGGTGTGTAAGACTCAATAAATTATGTAGATAATACAATTGGCTTTTAATCTCACTCTAGAAAATATGATTTATGTGTGCAATCATTTGATTAATTTCAAAGAAAAAGCTTTCATAATCTTTAGACTTTTCTAAATCAAAATGTTTTTGTAATTCTTATTTCTTATAATCAAAATGTGTAGAAAAATAGTAATAATTAACATAATAAAAAATAATTGAACAAAAAATATTGAATGAAACCAAATTGAGAAAATTTTATTTAAACACTTATTTGTTGAAAGAAAAACTTGGATATTTTTGAAAAACCTTGTTTACTTATTGTAATTGTGAAATTTGCATACCCATACCAACTCTCATTTAGTTTTGTAATATAATTACATATTGATAAATGGCACAATCTTGAGTAAAGTTGGGTTATTTGGTTGATCACTTACCTATCCTCATTCTAGGGGGTTAATCTAGGAGAGCTTGACCCTAAAAACTTGATATCCTCCTCAGATTTTTTCAATACTACCTATTTTTGATGGTCAATGTACAATAGAGTTTTAGGTGGCATAGCTGAAAAAGTTCATAGTGTATAGATCCATACCTTTCATGATGTTCAATAGTAATTTTATGTGCATAAAATTAATCTACCAAAATTTCAAAGTAATGTGATTCAAAAATTTTTATTATACGTGCAATATCAATTTAAAAAATTATGATTTGCAATTAATTCAAAAATTATAATCAAAATAATAAAAAAATATATTAAAATTATCAAAAATTATTAAATTAATTATTTTTTAATAGGAAATGGGTCATGGTCCACCCAATAATAGCTGAGGGGCATATACAACTTGTTCATCTCCTTTAAGGAAAATTGAATTATCCTTTATCCCCTAGTTGAGAATTTATTTATAATGTTATATTCGAGTAACTTTAAAAATTGAGATGAAGTATCTCTTTTATGACCTCATCAACTAGAGTTCATTAATTTAATATTTTTTACTTAAAAATTTAATATTTTTTTACTTAATAATATGAAATTATTTATTATTGTATATAAGATAGTAGTCATTAAGATTTGAATTTATAATTATTCTATTTGTTATATAATTTTTTAAATTATTTATTTGAATTCATATTTTAAAAATAAGATTTATTTTATTTTAGAAAAGTTATAGATTAAATGTATTTATAAGAATGTATAAATGTTTTTTATTTTTTTAGACTGCAAGAATTGAGTAGCATGACCCCCTATAAACTGCAGTGCACCTCGTAAACTTTTTTCACGTGACTGAGACACTAGTACGACACGCCTTCCGATACCCTAGTAAACTTTTTTCATGTGACCGGCGGCACTGGTGCGACACACCCTCTAGTACCCTGGTAAAAAAATTTCACGTGACCGGCGGCACTGGTACGACATGCCCTTCGGTACCCTGGTAAAAATTTTCCACGTGCCCTGGTAAAAAAATTTCATGTGACTGGCAGTGCTGGGGCGACACGCTCTCCAATACCCTAGTAAAAAATTTTCACGTGACCGGCAGTGCTGGTGCGACACGCCCTCCGGTACCCTGGTAAACATTTTTCACGTGACCAACAGCGCTGGTGTGACACGCCCTCCTACTATAGGAAATATTTAGCCAACCAAGCTAGGGCCCCAACCCCAGAATGTATAAATGTTTTGACATCTATTGCATATCTCTTTTTAAATAATATAATCTACTTAAAATTTCAATTGTATTTTACCATAAAATATAATCATAAGATTATCAAATTTAAATTTTGGTGATAGTAATAATATGATTAAAGGTGATTTGAATTTATAATTATTCTATTTGTTATATAAATTTTTAAATTATTTATTTGAAGGTATATTTTTTAAAAAATAAGATATATTTTGTTTTAGAAAAGTTATAGATTAAATGTATTTATAAGAATGTATAAATGTTTTGACATCTATTGGATCTCTTTTTAAATAATATAATCTACTTAAAATTTCAATTGTATATTACCATAAAATATAATCATAAGATTATCAAATTATAAATTTTGGTGATAGTAATAATATGATTAATGGTGATAAAAATGAAGTGTTTTTCAAAGTATATCAAATTATTTTATTTTATCATGATTCAATTGTATAATTTTTAAGTCAAAATCATTCACTCTTATTTCATCAATAGGGAAAAAAAAGATAATGTAAAAAACAAGTAAACTAATTTTGAAGATTCAAAAAAATTCTTAAAAAATAGCTAAAAAGTTTATAATCCCTGAAAATCCACCCTTATCGCTTAAAATTTTTAGACCAATAAAATTGATGATAAATATTTTTTTTTAAAAATATTAAGTTAAAAAAATTGGATCTCTACTTTACAAAAGTTAAATATGAAAATAATAATATTTTGTAAATGAATTTATGTAACAAAATTTGTACATTTGATTGGCTGCAAAACAAACTAATAATCATTGTTTAAGCACAAGGTGGGCACTATAGTTCTTTGCCAAGGTAGGAACTAACAAATAAAAACAACCATCACTACTAAACAAACAAAACAAAAAACAGATTGGCAGTGGCTTGATCAGTACCAGTTTTTTTGTTTCCCCTTGAATAAAATCTATTTGCAATTACTCCCAAAAATGACACTTAATCCAAGGCTTAATATGAAATGGAATTGCAGATTCAAGGAAAGGAAGTGGAAAAACTTAAATTCTCAGATTTGGTCAACTAACGTTGAAGTCAATGCTCAAATTTTGTCATGGAAAATTTTACACCACAAATTGCCTGTAGGAGACAGATTGAAAAAAATGAATTTCTAGCCAAATGTCCTTTTTGTTAGCATTATGAGAGCTTGAAGCATATTTTTTGGGATTGTGTGCATGCTAAACAAAAGTGGAAAGCTATTTTTACTCATTTTCCTGCTATTTTTGATCATGTGTTGTATTGGAAGGAAGCCATATTGGGCATTGGTCTTCAAAATAACTTGGTTGTTGATTCCATAAGACAAGTCATTTTACTTAATATATGGAAAACTAGATGTTTGTTAATGTTTTCTAATCATGTTCATCAGGAAGTTGATATTCTAAAGTTTTACTCTGACATCATTTTTCAGTTTGTCTATTTGTGTTCCCAACTAAAGAGTGGCAATATGAAGATCTTTAAGCAGAGAAGTCATTTGGAGGCGATTAAGCTTCAGTTTTTGCAGCTGCATGAAGGAGATATTTGTTGTTCCAGACATCCTCAAAGACTTTTCAAATTCAGATTTTAAGGGTCTCTTATGTTTTTGAATGCTGCCATGTATCTTGTTAACTGTTGTACTAATGTTTTTGGCTGAACTGTATACTATTAGCTGTTTTGAGCAGTTTTTCCTTACGACTAATTTACGTATTTCTTCTTCTAATTTCTGGGCAGTTCTTTGTTGAACTGTTGTTCTTTATTTCATTGTATTTGTTTTCTAGCTTTGTTTAATATAAAAAAGTCAAACTAAAATACAATAATTAACAAAAATAAGATAAAATAAATTTTATTTTCCTTCATTAAATTTGCATATATTTTATTTTGACTCTACAAACCTCTAATTACAATACTACAAAGGAAAGCATTGCCACTACGTGACACTTGTTTTTATATTTATTTACTATATTTTTTAATTATATTTATTTATTTATATTTATATTTATATTTTGAAATCAGTATTTTAATTTTAAGGTTCAATTTTATGTAATCTAAGATTGATTTACTTCAATTTTAATCTATGTTGAAATAAATTTAAAATTTGAATGTCAAATTTTCTTCTTATTTGTACTCATTATTATGAGTTGACTTGATAGAAACTAATGAGACTTTTAAGTAGGATTTTGTATTTACAAACATTCAATATACCATTACAATACATATTTGAAAAGGGATAAAAAAAATCTAGAATGCATTTTGATTTTCTAATGAAAAAGGACTCATCACATCAAAATCATATAAGTCACCTACACACTTTGAATTTTGTCTTCAAATATTCTTCAAAGTCATAAAGTCAGTTCCCACCTAGGGGTTTGACCTAGACAACTTGATCCTAATAATTTGACATATTCTCAAACATTATTCAAAAATACCATAGTCTTCATAAGAGTCTTAAAATACTAGAGATCAAGTTGCACTAAAATTTTAAGAATACCTTTTATTAAATCATATCTACACATGTGAGAACTTGATTTTTTGGGGATTGGGGTCAAACCTAAGGTGCTCAAAGTCAAATTGTAGGAAATTGTGGGACTTTCTTTTCATTTCAAGACAACCACCAAATTGAGAAAATAAAAATCAAAACATTTGATAACCAATCTTGTAAATAATCAACTTCAATATTTCAACATTAGTTTGAATGCTAAGAATGCCCATTCATTGCATTTAATTTTTGAATTTATTTATCACAAGTTTATCAACTTAGCTCTATAATCTAGGTTAATCATACTTAATTTTTATCATTTGATTTAATTATCTTGAATTAGTTATGTCATTCAAGTAGAAATTATGTCATTCAAGTAGAAATTATTATTTTTTATTCTATTTTGATGCCAAAAATTCCTACCCCTTGAGGTTTATCCTTATTTCCAATTAGGTTTTTTTGAATATGTGTAATGCCCCATTGCACAAACCCTAAAGGACAACTATTAACACAATTTTGTTTTTAAACATATAAGGTATGTATATTAAGATTCCAATGCATATAATTCAACTAAATGAATACAAGTTAATCGCCTAAGTCCTTTGGGGTACACGAGGTAACATTACATATTCTAACCCATAACAAAATGATAATAAATGAAATTCTTAATTGTAATAATATATACCATTCAACCATCATAACTCTAACATTAAAACTGCTACCAATTTTTTGCTACAGCTTAATTGGTGGAGCTAATTAAATATTGTCATATCTTAAAGTGGAAAAAAAAGTTATTTCTGCATATGCTTGAGTGTTATTTGCATTAAATTCATCATTTTTTAAATGATAGTTATGCAAGTGTTTTGAGAAAGTTGAGTTTCAGAAGTATAGCTTGAATATTTCATGATCAAATGGAGTACAAAATTGAGTATACAAATGATAAAGAATAACAAAGTGCTTTTGTTTATTTCATGAAGTGATTCACATTACATGTTTTCATTTGATTGAAAAAATACAAATGATGATACAACTTTTCATTTTAATGCTTTTCTTTTTGAATGGAAATGAAAGAATGAAATTAAATATCCACACAAGCCGTGGTTTTAGCCATTTCCATTCATGACAAGAAAAGAAATGTACAACTGAAAGTGAAAAGAAGATAACATTAGAAATATCCTTCATTTCCTGAGTTGGTCTTTGGTTGGTTCCTTGAAGCTTGCTCCACTCTACATTTGCCTCAAATGCACTTGCAAAAGAGTGAGAAAAGTGTCAATTAAGAGCTCAAGATATGAATAATACTACATTCCATACTAACAAAGATATATTTCAATCCTTATAATGCATAGAACCAACTAAAGAAAAGAGCAGGATCATGAACTAAAAAGGGAAACATCATCACATATTGTTTTCATGCTAACATCATTTGTTTCCTTGTGTAGGTATGGGAGAAATTATGTAGTTGTTTATCTTTTGAAGACCAAGCATGTGGGAAAAATGGGCTCCCACAAGGGTAGAGCTTGACATGCTACCCCGTATGCATTACAGGTGGGGTTGAGTGAAGAAGTACTATACAACTGAAAGAGTAAGGGGAGTTCATTTATCAAGCCATCAAGCTGACTGTTCACTCATAACAATTAAGTAATATTCTTTTTGAAAGCTACAAGTGGACAGTTGACTTAAATGAGCTCAATCAATTCAACTGAGTACATCATTTTCATGATTGCAAAATCCTAAATATTGTTGTAAAGTTTGTATTCTTTTGCCATAGGTGTTGTTTAATGCATCTTGTTTCATGTTATTACAATAGTGTTTTTTTTTAAACAATGATATTGAATAGCCATACATAATGCCTCAACAAATAACACTATTTCAGATTTTCATTTGAGAGAAGAGCAAGTGCATGAAATAACTTCCACATAACAGAGCATGAAAATGTAAGGACAGTCAGACATGCGATAAGCTTCAATTTTTCATTTGAAGGGAGAATGAGTGCATTAAACAATTTTTATTAAATGGAACACAAAAATGCATGAAAAGGGCCTAATTTTTGCAAAGAAGAGGGACAATGATATCATTTGATCACAACACAGATGGTATAGTCTTCTATTTGAATGATGAAGAAGCGGGTTTTTTTAAGTGCAGAATATGGTGATTAGGTATGTTACACAACCACTCTCATTTTGGCTGGGTGAGGGAAATAGTCTACGAGTACACTGCTTTAAGAGTTTTTTTTTTATCATTCAAAGTATGCTTTCAAAATGTACTTGATAAGGATTTTTGTAAATAGAAGACATTTCTAGATTAAACAAAGGTTTTAAAAGATTTAAGTGAAAGGCACAGACTAAGAAAACAAATAATATAAGGGTGCCAACCAAGGAAGTTTCTAGGTGCAGGGGTTTTTCCATAGTACAATTTTCTGTAAGAAGCTCAAGGCCCATATAGGTTTCTTCCTCATTTGAATTAGAGTTTGGGAGAATGTTCTTAATGTGTTGCATTTTAGAGACAAAATCTGCTACATATCTTGGCATGGATTTTTTGATAAAATCCAGATTTCTTTCATTTTCAAAATACCCACATTGGGGTTTTGAGATTTAAATATAGATATTACAAATTTCAAAGTACCCAAGAGAGTTTTTATCTTAGAAATGCAGAATTTTTCAAAGTAACAAATACCCATATGATGGAAATAAAGGAGTTTAGAATGCAAATGAAATGCCACGATGGGTCGAGCCTAGGTTTTGAATGTATAACAAAATATACAAATTTCTCATTATTTTTAGCTTACCCACATAGGGTTATCAATAGAAAAATAAAAGGAAATGTATTTGCTTCAAATACAATTTACCCACATTGAGTGTTGTTTCTGAACACAAAAGATATTAAAATTATTTCATGGGTCAAGCCCAAAAAGGTTCCAAATGCCCAGTTTGAGCATGAGTGGCTGCAACCTATCATATTTTTCTTGCATTTGTAAGCTTTGCTCAAATGAATAACAACAAGTAGAAACAAAGGCTTATCATCTATTGCCTATAGAAGAAAAAATAACCCTCATTCGAGCTCTCACAGAGCTTTCAAATCAAGGTTCGAGCTCATATGTTAGCGGCCAAGAGGGAGCAGAGTTGAAGCACAAGAAAATGAGCAAAAATTAGAGAAATACACATATGATAGCACAACTTGCAATGGGCCTATTTTTTACAAAGAGTATCTCTCTTTACAAAATGAACTTTTAAAATTATTTGTTTGACAAGAAAGGTGGATGAGGAAAGGTAAACTTACCATTTCTTGCCAATACAGGAACATTGGCCACGGCCAAAGCCTTCACAGGAGACTCCAAATTTAAAGCTCAAACTCCCTCATGGCGGTCGAGGAGAAGTGAAATTCAGAAATAGTAAAATCTTCATCATAAATATGGTTACAACCTTGATTTATGTGGCCATTTTATCATCAAAAGGAGCCAAAAAAAATGATAGTCAAGCTTACCATGAGTAGTAGAGACTAAATTTGGTGAAGATTCAACCACAAAAAGCTTGAATGGAGTGTCAGAACTCAAACCCTAAGCATGGTGGTGGTGCATTCTTCATCCCAAAAGAGCTTTCTCTCAAAATCCCCAAAGTGCAAATGATGTGTTTTTAGGGTTTCACTTTGGTTTTGTTCCATTTCCCAACCCTAATTTGACCTAAGGTTTTTGTCTCTTTGTTTTATCTCAAGCATTCATAAGTCGAGCCATGTGAAGATTTCCATATTTTGATTATTGCCCAAGTCTTTAGGATTGCTAATGAAAATTTTTATGACCTTAGACTTTGGGGTTTATGTAAAGACACCCATGATGGCCGATGAAAGCCTTGGCTTTATTTTGTTATGTCTTAGATTTCATTTTATTGATTTTAGAGAAATCAATAGTTTTCATGCCTAGATTTTCTTGATGGAAATCAATCTTATAGGAGGGGATTTTATAAATAAGTAGCTAAGGTTTCCATTTTTATTTCCTTGGTAAAACATGTGCTTTGGCTTTATTTTTTAATTGATTTTATAGAAATCAATTTTAAGGATGATACATGCATCATAATTTTTATGATTTTTTTTTACAAAAATCAAGATTTGTATTGAAGATAAGTTTGTATTTTGCAAAATATTTCTAAAATATTTAAGTGCAAAAAATAAATCCAGTTGTGAGAGTAGTAAATCTGCAATTCATTAGAAAGCAAGATTAAAGCGATATTTTATAAATTGCTTTAATTCTTTGCTATTTTTAGCAGATTTTTTAGTGATCTTCTTTTGGTCGGATTTGGGCTTCTTGATAAAGAGATAAGGTGTTTTATTTGCTTTCAAAGAAAATTTGGCATATTTTTGGAAGTATGATGGTATGTACATGTAAAAATTGTGTTTTTTCCACTTTTGTGAAAACTTTTGGGGTAGTTTTTGATGAGTTTCTTTGAGCTTTCTTTCTTGAGATTGGATTAGGGTTTTGGGGAGATATATCTTGAAGAAAACTTAGTTTTTTCTTCTCAGTTCAAACTGCAATTTCTTGCTCTTACACATTTTTGAGCTTGCAAACATTTTTTGTACTCAGTTCAGATAGATACACTCTTTCATTTTCAATAAAGCAGCAAAGTTCTCATTTCATGTCTCAGCCTTGTAATGGAAATTTGATGTCTTTGTGTTTTCAAGTTTGAAGCCTTATGTCTTGTTGTTATGAATATTTTTTCAGAATTTCATGTTTTTAGGTCACACGTTGTGTTTAGTACTTTTAAATCTTCATGCAAATTACTGATGAAAATGAGTACTAATGAGATTGTGAGGGCTATTGTAGTAGAGGAATTGTTGTGAGTGATAAGATCTGGATTTTCAAAAATTACAGTGAATCATCAGTTAGTTTTAAATTTCATTTATAATTTATCCTTCTATCCTTTTTCTGGGAAATCACTTAAAATAGGATCCATCTTTCAGAGAACCAGCTCACTCTGGAGATTCATTTTCACAATTAGTTACCCACAACTCAAGAACGTTTCCATTTGTTGATAGATTGTTGAATTCTCATATTCAGTAGGGTGAAAATATAATTGACAACAAAAAAATTCACAAGTGATAAACCAGTATGACAAGCTTAATTCAATATAATAACCATACACACACACACACACACACACATATATAATAATCAAGGGAATGCAATAAATGTATTTCCATAGATACAACATGTTCATATAGTGATAACCACTATCATTGATCAAGAAGGAAATAAAAGGTATAAATATACATTACATCTTCTTCCAATACATCACATTGAATAATTACATGAGTTTACATCATAAGATTTTCCATCACATCTGGGAATAATACATCAATACAAGAGTATAACTAAAATATAGAATATACATCTGATAATAAAGTGAACTCTGGATCATGCTGCAACTGAATAGCACTGCACTATACTGTACAACCGTTGATAGGGAACCCAACAGGGTGTGTAGCATGTTCCACCTAACCACATTGGTTAGAAAGCCCACCCCTCATGCTTGGAGTAGACAAGGAAGGATCCTCGACCAAGATCATCAAACAAACAAAAAAGACTCAACTCCAAACAAGAGTGACATGAAAATGCAAAGGAAATCACAACATCAAAAGACCATTTCCAAAGGCTTGCAAAGTTAACCAATCAAAGGGATGCTAGGGGAGAGTGTCATCGCACGATCCTAACATGGTTTATCTTGGCTTCCTTTCTCTAGGCATCGGCCCCCATCTATGGTTATCTTGTCTACCTCTCTACATGCTAACCCCATAGGGTGACTCATGTGGAACCATTAACCTCTTATGGGGATGAGGTAACAATCTTGCCAACCACAGCCTTCTGAGCCCATCCTTAGTCTACGAAAGCCCTAACGGGTGGACGAGGCATCCTTTCTTATCTTGTTAATGTTATTCCTACCCAAACCCACTAATTATTTTAATTAAGTTATCACTTATTACACTAACTCTTGCATGGGTTATCCAGGCCGCCCCTTTGTGCACCGACCCACATGAAGAGCCACTCTCCCTAGAAACCCAAACCACAAAACCAAAGCTCAAAGGGGTTGTACCAACACAAAAAAGTACTAAATCTCAAAAATGAAACATACGCTAGGCACAATCATCTCACCAACAGCCACATGCATAGATACTCTTGAAAGTAGGTACAACCTAAGCATAAACTCAAAATTGCAATTACGATCAAAATCTTGTCAAATACCAAATCAAATGACAACTCAATAAACAACAAACTTACACTTGCCTCTAGAAGCCTAAAGACCAAATAACCACAAACTCCTAACATAGGATAAGACAACCTTGAGGGTTCCCACATGTCCATACACCAACTCAAAGAAAATAGAAAATGACCCATGGGGAAAATAAGAAATAAATCCAATTACAAACCTCAAGAGATACTTACAAACATGGAATTCTTTAAACCATCAATCACATTCTAACAGAACAACCATAGTAACATTCTAACTCCACTTTCTAAAAATAACTTATTTTGATGAAAATTAATAGTAAAATTACAACCACTTAACACATCATTAATATCCACAAACATACTCTCCTAGCAATGACATGCATTTAATCATTCTCAATTTTTGCCAATTTGTTTTAAAATTAATTTTCCAAAATTCTAAAATTTCTTCTTTCAGTTTGCAACTAACAAATGCATATTTTATTCCATGAAATATAAACATCTAATTTATCCAACTCTCTTATATTATTATTTTTTTAATAAAAATTCTTTAATACTCAGCCCATATTCAACACATAATCAAAGATTGAAAATTGCACATCATATGATTTACATATATATATCCTAGTGTGTATATATATATATATATATATATATATTGAAATCTGCATAATTAAATAATGAAACACCACTTACTATATATATATTAATAAATAAAATTTAAAAAAAAAACTAAATAAATTATTTTGAGAGGGCAGCAAACCTCCATGTTCAGGGAGGCCGCAACCTTCCCAATGGCCACAGATAGTAGCCAAGGGGCTACTATGCTCAGCAGCTGCTTGAATTGCTATGTGCAGCCCTTGTGTGTTGTGCACAACAGCCAAGTGACTGTTGTGTGCAGCCATCGCATGGTTGCTACGTAGTCATCTAGAGGGAGCCAGGCATGGGGGAAAAAGGGGGTTGGGGTGCGGCCAATTCTATTCCTCCCTCACCCCGTAACCTCAAACAAAAATATAGACAATTATGTATTTTTTATATAATAGGGTATAATTTATAAATATAAATGAAAATTAACAACTTTCTTCAATAGAAACAAATTTGAATCTCTAGAAGGAATTGCAATTTTCTCTAGCACAAAATAATAAACAAAATGGATTGAGGAGAAACAATATGGTTTCAGTCATTAAATCACAACACTCGAAAGAAACTTATGGGTGAAGAATAAAAGCTAAATCAAACAATCCATTTCACACCCAGCTCAATTCAAAAGTAAGGATAGAAAAAGCAAGCCCTTTTTTTATTATTAGAAGTAAAGATTTGCATTCATCCAAGCAACGAAAGTAATACTTTTCAATTAAATTTTCAAACACTCTCAATTTTCGGACAACATAGAGTTTCCAAGAAAACATAAACCATTTTAACTACGATCACCAAAACAATTACAGATCTACACATTCAATTCCAAATAGCCATTAAAATAGATAGCGATTAATGAACCTGGAGTCCTATGCTCTGCAAATGGAGTTGTGCAGAAATCTCCTCTTTGCTCTTTTGAAATAGCCCTTCATGAATTTCTCCCACTTTCCTCAGTAACTTTTCCAGTTTTTCCTTGAAACTCAATTTTGTATATATTTTTTTTTTACAGATAAAGAAAAGAGAGCTATAATATTTTTGCAGACAATTTTTTTGTTTTTGAAAACACATGCCAAATTCCAGTTAAGAAAACTTCTCCTTTTTCCAATCAATTAAAAGAAACTCTTTTAATTTTTGAAAACAAAAATCAATCGAAGTGGCAAGTTTCCATTTCCTTTTTAATTTTCAAACTGAAGATGAGCATGCATTTGTCCTTCTTCTTTTCCTGATTTTATTTTCCATTTTAAATAAAATCTTTCGCTTTTTTTTTTTAAGATTTTAAAGCTCATGATTATCATAAAAAAATTAATAAAAAATCTCTTTATTTCAATATTTATCCTCAACTTTATAATTAACATCAAATGATTAAATTAGATTATCCCATTTTACAGAATTACAATTTATAATTATAAACAATATTATTTACTTAATTTATTTTTTTATCCTTTAATTAAATAAACAACATTTAATTTATCAACCTTTAAAACTTAATGAATCTAAATTTAATAATTAACTTAGCAACATTCATCTAACTATTTAATTATTTTAATTAAATAACACTAATTATCTACCAAGGAAATATCAAACATAAACATTAACTAAACGACATATATACAAAGATTAAAATAAACGACCATCACAAAACCATACTGCAATGAAGATGGGGTCGTTGACAACGACACCATTAGAAACAACAATGGGGGTGACAAACTTGGATGGGGACACTTCCTTATCAACTCCTTTTTTTTCAACTTCATACCTGTTGGGTTTGTGGGACATGCTCACACCCAACACGCTGGTGGAGTCAGTGTCCAGTACCTACATCCTGCATGAAACCAATGTCAAGTAACATATAAATATCCAATACATACACACTGTGAAAATTAGTTGCGGCATAGTAGGGCACTTGTGAGCGAGTGAGGCTACCTCATCCTTTCACCAAGACCCACTAGAATATACATCATAATCCATATCCAGAAATAAGCATAAAACCATGTCATCACAATATAGTACCGCATAAAAGAAATAACATATCTAGATAGTACAAACACCACATATCATATGTCATAAATCATCGTAAGTAGTATCATGTGCATCCAACCAAGATAAACTATAAATTGACACAAGTCAAACTGGTGAAACAATCACTATCAAAATCTCAAGTACACAACTCAACATAAAAGAGTATCTAGAAAGTAACAGCAACATGAGGAGTATTACATCCTCCCCCCTAGATCATGGCTTACTCCTTGAAGCCACTAAACAAATAAGGATAAGCCTCTCTAATTTGGGATGCATCCTCCCATGTCATCGAAGTCTCATCATTCGGGTCCCAATGAACCCACACCTGTTCAATATCTCTACCTCTGATAGCGAGTCTCTAATGCTGCAACACGGCCATGGGCTTAAGTGCTAGCTGCTCATACTCGACTTGTAGATAATTCCAATCAAGTACGTAAGAAACATATAGATAATAAGGCCTAAGTATAGAAACATGAAACACATCATGTATCCATGATAGACTAGGCAGCAATGCTAGATGATAAGCAACGAGGCCAATTATGTCCAAAACTTCAAATGGTCCTACAAAATGAGGTGTGAGCTTGGAACCCTTTCCATAATAGATTGGGCTCTTTCGTGGTCACACTCTTAAGAAAAATTGATTGCCAACAAAAAAATGATGGTCAACTCTATGTGCATCAACATACTTCTTTTGCCTATCCTAGGTTGCCAGAAGATGCTCTCTAATTCAAGCTACCTATTGCTCCATGTCTTGAAGCATTTCGGGTCCAAGGAGAACTCTGTCCTCAAGATGGTCCCAACTTAATGGGATATGACATGGATAGCCATATAGTGCCTGAAAGGGAGCCATACCAATCGAGCTATGGTATCCATTGTTGTAGGAAAACTCCACCAGATGCAAATAGTCCTCCCAGCATGATTGCTAATTCATTACGTACATACGGAGCATGTCCTCAAGTACCTGATTGACCCTCTCAGTCTGACTATTTGTTTTCGAACGGTAGGTAAAACTAAAATTTAGTTGTTCCCTAAGGTACACTGCAAGGATGTCCACAATGTAGAAGTGAACACTGGATCTCTGTCAAAAATGATCCTTCATAGAATACCGTGCAGTTGAACAATATCTTCCATGAAAATTCTAGCAATCGAAGAAGCAGTGTAAGATGATCAAATGGGGGAGAAGTGTGCCACCTTGGTCAATCTGTCAACCGTGACCATGATAGCATCATGTCATCGAGAAGTCATAGGAAAACCCACACTAAAATGCACTAATATTATGTCCCACTTCCATTCAGGAATGAGATGAGGTTGTAGAAGGCTTGCAAGATGTTGGTGTTCTACCTTGACTCTTTGACATTCTAAACATCTCACCACAAAATCTACAATATCCCTCTTCATACCAGCCCAAAAATACAGTGCATGTAGTTCTGCATACATCTTCTTAACCCACAGAGAGCAGAATAGGGAGCCAAATGTGCCTCAATCATAATTAGGGTACAAAGAACCTCTGTAGGAGGTAGGTACATACATCCCAAATACCTCAAAAGACCATCAAACTCTAGTGAGTGACCCACAAATTTTCCTTCCAAAGCTCTAACTGATTCAATTTCTAATTTCACTTCTTGATACTATCTATCTATGGGAAGTGTTGCAAGAACCTAACTCCTCAAATCCACCTCGAGACTCACTACAAAAATCTCATGTCTTCACTGACTCAAACAATCCACCACTACATTCTCCTTTCCCTAAATGTACTTGACCTCAAAATCATATTTGCAAAGGAATTCCATCCATCTCCTTTGCCTAGCATTCAAGTTCGGTTGCATAAAAATATACTGCAAGCTGCGATGATCACTATGAAGCTCAAATCAATGACCCAATAAGAAGTGCCTCCATCTCACAAGGGTGTGAAAAACTATGGCTAACTTCAAATCATGTGTGGGGTAATTTAGCTCATGATCCTTGAGCTTTTGGGACTCATAAGCAATTACACATCCTTCTTGCAATAAGATGGCTCCTAAGCCCTCCAAGGAAGCATTTGTACACACCACGAAATCCCCAGTAGGATCAGGAAGAACTAATATAGGTGCACTAGTCAACTTTTCCTTAAGGGTCTAAAATGATGACTGGCATTGTTCTGACCAAACAAACTTCTTCCCTTTCCTCTAAAGACAAGTGATGGGATGTGTGATCCTTGAAAAGCCCTAAATGAACTATTGATAGTAGCCTACTAACCTCATAAACTGTGAATCTCTAGAAAATTCTTGGGTACTAGCCAATCAATGATGGCCTTGATCTTTGATGGATCCACTATTATACCTTCACCTGAGATGATGTGACCCAATTATTCACTTTAGTCTTGTAGAACTCACACTTTGCCAGATTAGCAAATAGTTGATTGTCCCTCAAGCATTGTAACACTAGTCTCAAATGTTCCTTGTGCTCCTCCATTGATTTTGAGTAGATCAAGATATCATCAAGAAACATGAGAAAAAACCTATCCAAGCAGGTTTGGAAGACTCCATTCATTAGGCTCATCAAAACTAATGGTGCATTTGTCAACCTGAATAGCATAACAGTGAATTCATAATGCCTGTAATGAGTGCAAAATGCAGTTTTGTGTATATCAGCTTCAGCTATTTGCAACTAATGGTAACCAGACTTAAGATCAATTTTGGAGACTACCTGAGCCCCTTTAATTTGATCAAACAAGTCATTAATTCTTGGCAAAGGATACCGGTTCTTGATCATCACTTTTTTAAGTTTTCTGTAATCAATTTACAAACGAAGTGAACCATCCTTCTTCACAAATATTACCGGTGGTCCCCAAGGGGAAACACTAGGGTGAATGAATCTTTTTTCTAAAAGTTCCTCTAACTACAAACAAAGCTCCTACAATTCCTGTGTTGTCATCTAGTATGGAGCCCAAGATATAGGCTCAACTCCAAGTATAAGATCAATTTTAAAGTGGATGTCACGCTTTGGTGGCACCCCCAAAATTTCACTTAGAAAAAAATTAGAAAAATCCTTAAGGAGAGGATATTCGTTAAATGAAACCTCTTGAATCTCCCAAATCCAATTCATTAACTAACATAGAAAACAACTGACACCCCTGACAGAAACACTTTTTCAATTGCATGGTCGAGATGAACCAGAGTGAGATAGGTTTGTGTATACCAATGATCTCAACCTCATTACCAAAATCATCAACACAATGCACAACTTTGAGTCGACAATCAATTAAAGCATGATGGTCACTCAACCAATATATACCTAGAACAACATCATATGAACCAAGAGGTAGGATTTAGAGATCACCAAAGTCACGAGTGACCCAATTTGCAAATTGCAGCCCTGAACAAGTGACTCAACAACTACCTTTGCCTCAAAGGCCAATTGGACCTGCTACTTAATGCCTTGCCTTGTTGCCACTAGTCTACAATGCTCTACTACTGAAGGAAATATAAATGAATCTAATGCTCTGAAATCAAAGACAATGGAAATGCTAGTGCCTTGTAGTGCACTTGATGTCTCAACAAGAGTGCCCTGATGTTTAGCTTGCTAGTTGTCAATTGTCGTGAACACTCAGTGTGATCTACCTGCATCGCCCACTGTTGGCTCAAAGCAGTTGGTCTCTAACTAAATCCACAAGAGAAGTAACTTGTTCCCCACCCAAAACTTCTACTACCAGATGGTGCATTTGACTATTGAAAACTTCCTCGACTGGGTGTTGACTATGTACTCTATGCAGTCTGCTCAAAATGGTTCTACCAAATTCGTTGCCAATTCCAATTCTTTCTGGCTTGAGATTTGCCACTCTGCTGAGACTGTGAATTATTGTGCTTTGGTTGTGACTATTGCTGCTACTATTGACCACCCTCAAAGGGTGCACGATAACTCCTAGAATACCTTGCATCTTGAGGCTATCCACCTCTAGAAGTAAAACCCGATGTCAGTGCATTGCCAATTTGAACTCCTGTATATGGCCTCCCAATACCATTGCCAAGTTTTCTTCTACTAAATGAGCCTTCTCCATAGCTACCTCCATTTTCTTTGGCTTGAGGACTCAAACTCCAACATTGATTTGGGTATTTAAGCCCTTGACAAAGTGTTGCACAAGCATTGCCTCATCGTTTCCAATTCCTGCATACTGCTTGAGTTCATAAAAATAGTGCTCATATTATTCAATAGACATTGCAATTTGTCTCAACTCATGGAATTCATCTGCCATGTGTTGTCTCCAGTGATTACAAAGGAAATGGGCTTTGAACCTCTCCATAAACAATTCCCAAGTCACCATACTATGTCAAGATGCAATTTTTTCTCTTCAAGCTGCCACCAAGTGGATGTGAAGCCTCTGAGGTGCATGATGATGCACCTATCCCTGGTATTACTGTTGTAAGGATGCATAGAAAAGAATCTATCTAGATCAATCAACCATGTTTTTGCCTCTAGACCCCCACCAAAACCATTAAAAGTGAAAGGTCAAGCTCTCAACAAGTCTCTCATGTGACTTGCCACTACTACATCTTGCTCTTTCACTATTTCTCCATGTCTTGATGATCTCTCCTTTTCCCTCTCTACTCACTACTCCTCCACTGGCCTAGGGCATAAATGACCTAGAATCTCATCAAGTAGGTGTTACAATTGTCCACTTCAAGACCCGATTGCTCCAAGTTTTGACCACCACCTCTCAGATTATTTTGGGAACTATGACGTTCCTCACATTCCAAACCATGGGAACTCGAAGGTGATGAAATTTGGCAGTTGGCCCCATGGCCACCACCTCTGCCTCTTCCTTGGCCATGACCTCTACCTCGAGGCACGTTCCTACAAAACATTAGATGGGTACATTCGAGATCAAGAGTTAAATGCAAAGCTTTCCTAATGGACTCAAACTACCTAGAGAACCCAGCGCTTACAAGCCTCACTCTAATACCAAGTTTTAATGCCCTATTGTGCAAACCACAAAGGATAAATATTAAGACAAAAAAAAATTTAAACATATAAGGTTTGTATATTAATATTCCAATGCATATAATTCAACTAAATGAATACAAGTTAATCACCTAAGTCCTTTGGGGTATAGGAGGTAACATTATGTATTCTAACCCATAACAAAATGACAATAAACAAAATTTTGAATTGTAATAATATAAACCATTACACCATCATAACTCTAACATTAAAACATTCACAAGTGACAAACCAATATGACAAGATTAAATCAATATAATAACCATACAAACATATATATAATAATCATGGGAATGCAATAAATGTGTTTCCATAGATACAACATGTTCATATAGCGATAACAACTGTCAATAATCAAGAAGGAAATACAAGGTATAAATATACATTACATCTACTTCTAGTACATCACATTGAATAATTACATGAGTTTACATCATAAGATTTCCCATCACATCTGGGAATAATACATCAATACAAGAGTATAACTAAAATACATAATATACATCTAACAACAAAGTGAACTTTAGATCATGCTACAATTGAATAGCATTGCACTGTACTGCAAGACTGTCAACAGGGAACCCAATGAGGTACATAGAACATTACACCCAACCACGTGAGTTAGAAATCCCACCTGCCATGCTTGGAGTAGACAAGAAAGGATCCTCAACCAAGATCATCCAAACAAAAACCAACAAGACTCAACTCCAAACAAGAGTGACATGAAAATGCAAAGGAAATCACAACATCAAAAGACCACTTCTAGAGGATTGCAAAGTTAATGGATCAAAGGGATGCTAGGTTAGAGTTTCATTACATGGTCCTAGCATGGGCTATCCTGGCTGCCTTTTTCTAGGCACTGACCCCCATCTATGGTTATCCTAGTTACCTCTCTAGGCACTGGTCCCATAGGGTGACTCACGTGGAACTATTAACCTCTCGTGAGGATGAGGTAATGATCTTTCCAACCACAACCTTCTCATCCCATCCTTAGTCTACAAAAGCCCTAATGGGTGGATGAGGCATCCTTTCTTATCTTGTTAATGTTATTCCTACCCAAACCCACTAATTATTTTAATTAAGTTATCACTTATTAGACTAACTCTTGCATGGGTTATCCAGGATGCCCCTTTGTGTGTCAACCCCCATGAAGAGCCACTCTCGCTAGAAACCCAAACCACAAAACGAAATCTCAAAGGGGTTGTACCAACACAAAGAAGTACTAAATCTGAAAATTGAAACATACGCAAGGAACAATCATCTCACCAACAACCACATGCATAGATTCTCTCGAAAAAAGCTACAACCCAAGGATAAACTCAAAATTGTAATTACGATCAAAATCTTGTCAAATACCAAATCAAATGACATCTCAATAAACAAAAAACTTACACTCACCTCTGGAAGCCTAAAGACCAAATAACCACAAACTCCTAACAGAAGATAAGATGACCTTGAGGGTTCCCACATGTCCATACACCAACTCAAAGAAAATAGAAAATGACCCATGGGGAAAATAAGAAATAAATCCAATTGCAAAACCTTAAGAGATAGTTACAAACATGGAATTCTTAAAACCATTAATCACATTCTAATAGAAAAACCATAGTAACATTCTAGCTCCACTTTCTAAAAATAACTTATTTTGAGGAAAATTAATATTAAAATCATAACCACTAAACACATCGTTAATATCCACAACCATAATCTCCTAACAATGACATGCATTTAATCATTCTCAATTTTTGCCAATTTGTTTTAAAATCAATTTTCCCAAATTCTAAAATTTCTTCTTTCAGTTTGCAACTAACAAATGCATAAGGTTGATTTATGAACATTTTCAAAGAATGTCAGCCATCTCTAACCCTGTTTCCCCATCCACCTCGGAGGATGAAGATACCGAACCTAGTTGCTCGGGGGTTAATACTTTTGTTGGCCATGATAAGTTGGTTTCGAACCCTCCTCTTTTCCAATAAGATTTGATTACCCAAAGCCGAAAATGCCAACCTGTCAAAGCTTGTTCTGTCTTTGTGCTTGGTTGTTTGAACCCTAAAGCTAAAGTTGTTGGTTCTTTGTCTCTAGCTAATAAACTTGTCTCTTACCCTAAAGATACACCTGGAGAGAGGTCTAAGGAGCCTGATGCTAGCAATGTTGTTTCTTCTACTCCACAGACTTTTAGGAATGAGGAAATTAGGTCCCCTAGAGTTGTGGACTTTGCTAAAAACCTTCTCAACCCTAATAGAGAACCTTCAGCTGATTTTTTAGGGATTGCAAGGAGTAATGCAATAGATCACTTTAGAATGTCTAAATGGATTTTCCAAGAAATCAATGATTTAAAAATTAAAAATTGGGCTCTTCAAAGTAAGTTGGATGAAATAGAAGCAAGGGTTACTGGGCTAAGTAAGAGGGATGAAGAGAAAACATGGACTCCAACTAGGAAGGAAGGTAGAGATAGTGTGGAAAAAGATAGGAGGTTTGACTCTGAGATTGAAAAAGTAAAATAAATGATGAGGAAAATAACTGAACAAAATCATAGAATTGCTAAACACAATTATATCATTATCAATGCAATGACAGAAAAACTAGAAAAAGCTCAGAGCGGTTCGTTGATTGTTGATTTGGAGAAAGAGAAAAACCAAGAAGAAGAAGCTGGGATCTTGAAGCGAACGAGAGCTAACTTGAAAAGAAAAGCACCCCCAACCCCAAAGATGATTCAAACATTTAAAAAGGGGGTTCAAGATATTCATGAGCTAGAAGCTAAGGTAGAGAAGTTTCTGAAAACCTTGGATTAGTGGATGTTGGGCTTAGGTTTGGTATTTTGATGGCTTTTTGTTGGCCTTTTCTGGCCTTTTTGGCAATTTTGGTGTCTTTTTGGTCTTTCCTTCTTTGCAGCTTGTTTTTTCTGGTAGAATTTTTGTTCCTTTCTTTTTGTTGTTGTAAACTTTGTGGTTTCGGGTCCCTGTAGAACCCATTTTTTCCTTTTATAAAAAAAAAAATGCATAATTTATTCCATGAAATATAAACATCTAATTTATCCAACTTTCTTATATTATTATTTTTTTAATAAAAATCCTTCAATGTGTTTATTAAATACACTTGGTTTTCAACTCAACCTATATTCAACATATAATCATGCATTAACAATTACTTGTCATATGATTTACATATATACATCCTAGTATATAAATACATACATATATATAAGGAATCTAATTTTCTCAAAAATAAAATATAGACAAGTACTTTTAACATAATATAATTTTCCCAAAATTAACAACTTTCTTCAATAGACACGAATTTTATCCAGTACAAAATTATAATGAACAAAATGGATCAGGGAGAAACAATATGGTTTCAATCATTAAATCACAACATTGGAAAGAAAATTATGGGTAAAGAATAAAAGCCAAATCAAATAATCCATTTCACACCCAGCTCAATTCAAAAGTAAGGATAGAAAACACAAGCCTTTTTTCGATTATTAGAAGTAAAGATTCGCATTCATCCAAGCAACGAAATTAATACTTTTCAAGTAGATTTTGAAACACTCTCATTTTTCAAACAACATAGATTTTCCAAGAATACATAAACCATTTTAACTATGATCACCAAAACAAGTATAGATCTAAACATTCAATTTTGAACATCCATTAAAATGGATAGCGATTAATGAACCTAGATTCCTACGCTTTGAAAATGGAGTGATGTGCATGGAAATATCCTCTTCACTCTTTCGAAACAACCCTTCACAAATTTCTCCCACTTTCCTCAGCAACTTTTCCAATTTTTCGTTGAAACTCAATTCTGTATAATTTTTTTTTATAGAGAAAGAAAAGAGAGCTAGAATATTTTTGCAAACAAGTTTCTTGTTTTCAAAAACACACTTCAAATGCCAGTTAAGAAAACTTCTCCCTTTTCCAATTAATTAAATGAAAATATTTTAATTTTCAAAAACAAAAATCAATTGAAGTAGCAAGTTTCCATTGCCTTTTTGATTTTTGAAAAGAAGATGAAAATGCATTCGTCCTTTTTCTTCTTTTCCTGATTTTTTTTCATTTTAAATAAAATATTTCACTTTTATTTTTATTAGATTTAAAGCTCATAATTATCACATAAAAATTAAATAAAAATCTCTTTATTTCAATATTTATCTTGAACTTAACAATTAACACCAAATCATTAAATTAGATTATCCCATTTTGCAGAATGAAAATTTATAATTATAAACAATATTTATTACTTAATTTGTGTATTTATCCTTTAATTAAATAAACAACACTTAATTTAGCAAACTTTAAAAATTAATGAATCTAAATTTAATAATTAACTTAGCAACATTCATATAAATATTTAATTATTTTAATTAAATAACACTAATAATCTACCAAAGAAATCTCAAACATAAACATTAACTAAATGACACATATACGATGCTTAAAATAAATGACCATCACAAAACCATACTCAAATGAAGACGGGGTCGTGGAAAACGACATCGTTAGACACAACAATGGGGGTGACAAACTTGGATGGGGACACTTCCTTATCAAATCTTTTTTTTTCAACTTCATACTGATTGGGTTTGTGGGACACACTTAGACCTAACACATAGCTGGAGTTGGTGTCTAGTACCTGCATCCTGCATGAAACCAACATCAAGTAACATATAAATCTCTAGTACAAACACACCGTGAAAGGTAGTCACAATGTAGCAAGGAACTCGTGAGCGAGTGATGCTACCCCATCCTTTCATGAAGACCCACTCGAACACACATCATAATCCATATCCAAAAATAAGCATAAAACCATATCATCACAACATAGTGGGTCACATAAAAGAAATAACATATCCAAATAGTACGAACACCACACATCATATGTCATAAATTATCATAAGCAGTATCATGTGCATCCAACCAAGCTAAACTATAAATCAACACAAGTCAAACTAGTGAAACAATCACCATCGCAATCTCAAGTGCACAACTCAACATAAAAGAGTATCTAGAAAGTAACATCAACATGAAGGGTATTACAATATGATAATTATGATATATTTATATATGATTTTATTAGGATTTGATTTTTCATTCATATGTGCACTTCATAGGTATTTTTATATTCTAGGGTTTTTGATGCATTGTGTGGATTTGCTTTTACTCACCCTTATTGGTGCCTCTAAGGTTTTATTTTCATATATGCTAGTAATTAACTTTTTTATTGATCTTAGCCCTCACTTCATTTGATGCAATCATAGATGGCGGTTTTGGAATGGGATATCCAACCTTGTAGTAGAATTCATCACAACACAGATAATTGAAAGTAGCACGCAATTTTATTGATTGAAAAGACAAAACACACATGTTTATAGGCCTTCTCAAATGCATATTATAATAGGTTACATAGGATTATTCACTACTAAATGTGGAACTTATTCCTAAATCTAATTTCCTAGCTCCTATCTCCATCATCTATTCATTTTCTCTCTTCTAAATTTAGCTAGTGATTATATACTAGCTCCAAGTATTAGGAGTGATTTGTGGCAGTCTCATTTAGGTCCCAATTCCAATTTTTAATGAAACATGTAGTTCAACTCCAAGGAATTGAAGAAGCATTGAACATAGGTGTGTATGGGAATGGACCTAATTGAGATTGGTCCTACCCAATATCCATCATGTGATGAGCCATGAAGATTTTGTAAGATACAAGGAGATTATGTGTGTTTCCTCCAATAGGTGTAGGTCCAAGTTGATCATTGGGGTGATCTTATAGTGAAGGGTTCTTCTAGATCGTAGTGTCATGAGGGCCACCACCTAGGTATGTTGTCATAGACTTCTCATTATTTCTTCATTCCAATTTGCAAGGGAAACTTGGTTGTTGTAGTAATATGTGATATGATTCTTGGGGATTTTCCTGCATCAGACTCTCGAGGTTATTTGAAAAGTGAACCTCACACGTTGTCAGCTCCAAAAATTATCTATCATTCCAATTTAGATTTTGAGATCCGTGTTGTATCCTTTTTAAACCTGCCTTTCCACTTGGCCAAATATTCCCTATATTCCTTGTTTCAAGTGTTGCGCTTAGTTTTACTATCCAAAATTTTCTCTATCTACTCTGGTTGTTGTGGTAACTGGTCATGGTGAGGGGTTTTGCATTGTCTCCTTTTGACTATGTTTTATGGAATAGACAGAGGTCTATAATGTTGAATATTGGTGAAATACCAATGTCCTCTAGTAACTCCACCTCATAGGCATTATTGGAATCAAATCTTCAAAGGCTCTTACATGGTCCAAACTTCTTCATATTTATCTTGTTGAATGTGTCTACTAAAAAACCTCTTCTTTTAGAGATACACCATGACTTCCGAGCTCTAACAATTAACTCTATATGGTGGGTATGTGTAGGATCACCATGGAAAAAATAGGCCCTTAAGTGGCAAAAAAATTAGACAAATTAGAGTTAGGAAACTTGACATAAAATTTTGAATAAGTTATATATATTATTTAAAAAATATGTAAGAATAGAATCTATAGAAAATTGAATGTAGTTTCTAAACTACTAGTTTTTTTTTTTAATCTATTTGGTGAAAATTTGAAATTTCAATGTAGTAGTACATAAATTTCAGCAAAAAAAAAAGTGGGTGTCTGTCTGACCACCCTAACAACAATAAAATGATAAAAAAAAATTTATAAGACTTTAGATATAAGTAGAGGACTCATGTCCTAATGTGATACATATTTTTTTGTAATTTTTTTCCAAGTAAACAATTAATTATGAATTTTTATTGAAACTTTTAAAAAATATAAACACTCGTATGTCTGGCCACCTTAACTTGGTCAAAACTTCATGAAATTCATGTTTCAGATTCAAAAAATGTGATACCTTTTGAAAGCTATAGATGTTTTTAATCAGCCTATTAATCAAGACTTTAGTTATAATTCAAATAGAAAATGAATAATAATTATTTATTAAATTCAAAGTAAAGCATAATTTATATTAGTGGAAGGCTAAGAATCTCCTTGAAAAACCCTTTTCATTTCATCAATTTTGGGTTAAAAAAGGTCATCAACCACATGGGCCATCATATCACTTACATATCACCACTTTTTGGCCCATCATGATCCTGCACATACCCTATTGTTTGGCATCTTACCAAAAAAATTATTTTTCAAATGTTCATAGTATCCAGATGTTAATTGACTTGCTTATGCACAACCTCCATGTGGTCTATAAATTCTTCTTCCTTTGCACTCATGTTATCCTATAAGTTTATGTCTCTGAGTTCTACAAATCCTCTAGGATGTAATCAAATAACAATCTCAAATGATGACTTCACTATACTTTGGTTTACTTAGTTATAATTGTATGCAAACTTTTCCTATGGTAAGGTTAAGTTCCAGTTTCTAGGCTTATCTATTACTTAACATCTGAGTAGGTTCCCCAAACTTCTATTCACTACCTCTGTTTTTCTATCTTTCTAGGGGTGGAATGTGGACTTGAACTTTAAGCCTTTATTCATATTCTTCCATATTGTTCTCTTGGAATATCTAATAAACTTAGTCTCCCAATTTGAAATAAAGCTTTCATGGTATTCCATGTAGTCTTGCCACTTCTCATAAGCAAAGGTTGGAAATGTGTACTGCACCATGGATCTTCTTACAAGGGATGAAATGCATCATTTTGGAGAATCAATCCACTACCACAAATATGGAGTCATGTCCTCTTTGAGTTGTCAATAGTCCAAGCATAAAGTCCATGCTGAGATCCACCCAAGGTCTTTTTGAAACTACAAGAGGTTGGTATAAATTGGTATTCTAACTAGTCTCCTTACCTACTTGATAGGTCCTACATTATTGAACAAACTTCATGACATCCTTGTATATTTGAGGAAAAAATTAATTCTCATTTACTAAAGTTGTAGTCTTATAAATGCCAAAGTGTCTCGCTAATCCTCTAGAATTCTTTTCCTTGATCAAATTCTCTCACATCAAGCTCCTAGGGATGCACAGTTAGTTCCCTTTGAACAACATACCATCCTAAATAAAATAATCCAACCACTTGCTTCTATCAATGTGTACTAATTCTTTGTTTTCCTTCTAGGTCTCTTCAAGGTTAGGATCAGTCTCATACATGTGCTTCAACTCATCAAATCCCACCAATGCCACCCTCATCTATGTCATCAAATTTCTCCTTTTTCTTAGTGCATCTGTAACCTTGTTTGACTTCTTGGACTCTAGTGTCTCAAGACAAAGACGTGGATTTTCATGAATTCTACCCACTTAATATGTCTTTTATTCAACTTGCCTTGGCATAGTTCAAATATTGGGGAGATTGGTGGTTAGTTTATATAGCACAAATTCCTTTAGTAGCAAGTAGTGTCTCCACTTCTTCAAAAATGTATTATGACATAGAAATCTTGGTCATATAATGAATATATTTTTTGGGCATCATTCAACTTATCATTGAAGTATGCAATTGGCCCCCCTTCTTGGCTTATAATTACTCTAATGGCACTCTCAGTAGCATTACAATATACTTGAAAGAACTTGTTGAAATCTGGTAAGGCCAGTACTGGCTACTCCATGACTGTCTGTTTCAACAAATCAAAATAATTATGTGATTCAGATGTCCACTTAAAATATTGTTGATTTCCGCTCATGTTCATCATTGATGTGCAATAAATAATAAAGTTGTCAATGAACTTCCTATAAAAAATTATCAGGCCATGAATGGATCTTACATCCCCAATGTCTATTAGTGTTTACCATTCTACAATTGCTCTCAACTTCTATAGATCCATATTAAATCCTTCTGTAGAGATATAAAATCCCAAATAAACTAGCTTAGTCTTCATGAAACTACATTTCTTGATATTGATTATCAACTTCACTTCTCTTAATCATTGAAACACTTATCCATTATGTCATAGATGTTCTTTCTTTGTCTTGCAAAAAATCAATATATCTTCTAGGTAGACAATATGGAACTTACCTAAGAACTCCTTCAACACCTTATTCATCAATTGCATGAATTTTCTTGGCCTATTGGTTAGTCCAAAGGGCATGATTAGCCACTCGTATAATCCTTCTTTGGTCTTGAATCCAATATTCCACTCATCACCTTCTCATATTTTGATCTGATGGTATGCACTCTTGAGTTCAATATTGGTAAAATATCGTGCTCTAGTTAGATAGTCCATGATGTCATCCATTTTTCAATAAAGGAATTTGATATTTGATAGTGATCTCATTGATGGGTCTAGAATTTGTACACATCCTCCACTCTCCATCCTTCTTTAGCACTGAGACAACATGTACCATGTAAGGGCTTAGACTTTTAGAGATCAATCCCTTCTTCAACAACTCTTACACCTTCATGCTCAACTTTGTGTTCTTCAATGGTGTCATCTCGTGTGTTGATTTTTTTGAAAAAATAGCTATAAGTATGAGGTCTATGTGGTGGCTAATGCTCAAGATTGGTGGGAGTACTTCTGGAACATTCTCCAACACAATGCACATGCTCATACTTCTTCAGGAATAGTAAGACCTCCTACAATACTTCTCATTTTTTGATGTCGTTCTGAGTGTCTTCACTACCACACTTCTTTATAATCAAGGAACAAGCATGTTCACATGTCTTAGTCTATCCAAAAACTTCCTCCCATCCACCAAGAAAATCTTGGTGTCACCACATACCACATCCTTCTACTCTTCATCAAGGGGAATCAAAATATGCTTCTTTCTATTCATTTTCACCTTGTAGGTGTTCTTCCTACCATCATGTATAGCCTTCCTGTCATACTACCAAGTTCTTATCAACAAAAAATGGTAGGTATCCATTGGATTTTCATCGCACAACACTTTATCCTTATGTGATCTAATATGAAATTCAACAAGACATAGTTCATTTACTAGGATTTTATCATCATCTTGAATCCAAGCTATCTGGTATCGTGGTTTGGGTGTTTCATCCTCTTCAAGTTCAACTTCCAAACCATCTATGGGTATGTGCAAGATCATGATGGGCCAAAAAGTGGCAATATGATGAGTATGTGTAGAGTATGTGGCTGACAACTTTTTTTTTACCCAAAATTGATGAAATGAAAAGGGTCTTTTAAGGAGATTCTTAGATTTCCACCAATATAAATTATGCTTTAATTTGAATTTAATAAATACTTATTGTTCATTTCATATTTGAATTATGCTAAAGTATTGATTGATAGACTAATTGAAAAACATCTACAACTTTCAAATGGTATCACATTTTTTGAATCTGAAACATGTGTCACATTCTATGCTTCACATACTATAGGATTAAAAATAGAAAAATTGAATTTCATGAAGTTTTGACCAAGTTAAGGTGGTCAGACATACAAGTTTTTATATTTTTAAAACTTGTAATAAAAATTAGTAATTAATTATTTACTTAAAAAAAAATTACAAAAAAAATGCATCACATTGGGACATGAGGCCTCTACATATATCTAAAATCTTATAGAAAAATAGTATCATTTTATTGTGGTTAGGGTGGTCAAACACACACCTACTTCTTATTTTTTCCTTGAAATTTAAGTACTAATGTTTTGAAATTTCAAATTTTCACCAAATAGATTTAAAAAAAAAAACTAGTAATTTAGAAACTACATTCAATTTTCTACAGATTCTATTCTTACATATTTTTGAAATAATATAGATAACTTATTCAAAATTTTATGTCAAGTTGCCTAACTCTAATTTTTCTGAATTTTTCGCCACTTAAGGGCTTGTTTTTTCCATGATGATCCTCCACATACCCCTCTTCTAAAACTAGGTTGTTTGTACAATTGGTGTCAATGATAAAAATTGCAACACTTACCTCTTGATTGGGACCTTATCTAAAATAGGCTCTTCCTTTGTGTTAGTTTCTCCTTGGTTTCAGCCTACTGCAAGACCCTTCTCAAGACCAATGACTCTCCCTTTTCTAGATTATTTATGGTTCCAAATGATCTATTTTATTCCTCCTCCACATAGGCTTCCCTCATCCCATACTCCCTTATTTCCTCAGAATTCCTTGGTGACATTCAAAGGCACATTGTCCTACTTCTCTAAACTTGAAACAAGTTCTCTAAAATGATTCTCTTTTGAATCATCCCTCGGTCTTCTGGTACTCATTATTGTGTGGCAGTCACCACCTTCCCTATGGTTGTGATAGGAATCTTCTTTGGGCCTTTGTTCCCCTTTGCAATAAGGTATTCTTTATTTGTCATTCTTTGCATATGGTATCATTTTTTTATGTCATCCCCTTTCTTCTAGAAGCCTCTATCTCCTACTTCTTAGACCTTTCTCTAACCTCCTAGCCAAGTTCTCTTCCACCTTAAATGAAAAATGGTAGGCCTCCTCCATGGTTGTCATCTAGACCAAGCTTAATTCCTCATGGATGTTGGTTCTAACACCATTGATATATCGTGCTACCTTCTCCCTTCCTGGTTCACTATGACATATGATCATCTTATGGAACTATTCTATGTATTCTTTGACCAACTTCAACATCTCTAACTCATAATCTATGGGTATGAATTGAATTTTTAGTTTCACCACTATCCTTTCCCATTTTTTGATCCTCTCCTTCCCTCTCCAATTGAACTTCTTTCCACCAAATGCTGCAACATATCCATTCAATTTGGTTTTCATAAACTTGATTCTATTTGGATATCCAACTTCTTCAACTCAAAGTATTCTTCCATCTCATTTATCCAGTCAATCAACTCCTCTATATTGAAGTTGTTGATATAACTAGGGATCTCTATTCTTGGTCATTTCTAGATCCTAGTCATGTCTTTCATATTTTTTTATTTGATCTAGCTCCTCCTATTCTTTTCTTTTCTCATTTTTCTTCAGATCCCTTGGCTCCTCATCATTACTCTCTTCTCCTAGTCTAAGGTTTAGACCCCTTCATCTATCTTCCCCAATAGCAGCCAAATGGTTCTTCATTATCCTCATCTCACCTCACATTTCCATATTTTTGACAATATTGGTCATCACAATCATCCTCCTTGATGGTGTATTTCCTTCAAATCATGTGTGACTACCTCAAGTTGATGGTCTGGCTATAGGGTTGCAATTGTCTCACAATTTAGCACTCTACTAGCAACATTTGTAGCTTACCTTAGAACAATGATATGTCCACACAAGAGTCATATGGAACATCTGCTCCCAAAGGATTCAAATCTTGCTCTGATACCACTTGATGCAGTCAAGGATGGAGGTTTTAGAATGGAGTATCTAGCCTTGTAGTAGAATTCATCACAACATAGATAATTGAAAGTACAACATGTGACTTTATTGATTTAAAACATAAAACTCACTTGTATGCAAGCCTTCTCAAATACAAATCACAACAAGCTCCATAGGCCACACCTATTATCTCACAGGCCACCACAAGCTTATTTGCTACTAAATGTAGAACTTATTCCTAAATCTAATTCCCTAGTTCCTAACTCCATCCTCTATTTTTTCCCTTTTTTTTGAATTCAAAGAGTAATTATATACTAGCTCTAAGTATTAGGATTGATCCATGTTAGCCTCATTTAACTCCCAAGTCTAATGTCCAATGAAACTTGTAAGTCAATCCCAAATAATTTAAGAAGCATCACACATAGGTGTAGATGGTTGCAGACGCAATTTGGATCAGTCTTGCCCTATATCCATCTTGTGATGAACCATGAAGAATCTACAATAAATGGGGAGATTCCACACATTTCCTCCAATAGCTCTAGGTCTAGGTTGATTTTTGGGGTTATCTTATGGTGAAGGATTCTTTTGAATCGTAGTGTTGCCAGGGCCACCTCCTAGGTATGTTGTCATAGACTCCCCATTCTTCCTTTGTTCCAATCCATAAGGGAAAATTAGCTATTTTCCACTATTTCATTCAAGGAAATAAAATCAAAACTGTGAAAAGACTAATAACCGTGAAAAGACTAATAACCCTATTTTCCACTATTTCATTCAAGGAAATAAAATCAAAACCGTGAAAAGACTAATAACCAAAAGGTGAATCAAATCAAAGTATGAATCTTCAAATTTCCCTTTTATGTAAGGATGAGGGTATGAGTTAAGTAGGACTTTTGGGAGAAAGATTAAAACCATCAAATAAACTCTAAAATGCAATCTATAAAATGCAAATGAAAGTTTTACTAAAAAATAATGGAACCGACAATCAAAAGGTAGATCTAGAAAGGGCAGAATGATGTGTACCAATCACCAAAAATTCCTTTTTGAAGCTCACTAAGGACTCATTTTCCCTATGCTGAATGGGTCCTGGTTGAGGCTCTATAAAAAATCTTTATGGGTTCTCTTCTATTGTGTTTACACTCCCAAATTCCTGATTTTCACTATCAGGGAGTTGAAAATAAATCCTATAGAAGAGTTTCTGTGTAATGAAAAATTTCCTTGCAACTTTGAAAATTTTGTAATTTTCTTCAATTTTGCTCCTCAAAGGATCTTTCACCTAAAATTTGTAAACAAAAACACACCAAGAGAAAAAATGTTGTTTTGTTGATGGGGGATTTTCCTTGGTCAAACCCCATTTGAGTATTTAAACTTTGAAATGAAATCAACTAGCATGAAGGAAATGATGAATGAACAAGCAATTCCATAACTCACCAAACTGTTGATTAAACCTTGGAATGCAAATCTGCAATTAGCATGAAGTGGCCTCAATGGATGTGAATCTTGATCTTGAAACTTTTCTTGAAATAATGCCTTGATATGCTTGGATAGATCTTGAACTCTACATCACCATATTAGCTCAAACAACATGCATGATGCAAGAAATCTTTGACATGATAATAAGATCTTGATTGTTGCAACAATCTTCAATAATTCTACCCTTGAATGCCTTGAAAATGCTCTTGAATGATGTTGATAATTCTCTAGTTAGATCTCATGAAGTCACATAAAAGTTCTAGTGTGAAACATAATGAAATGACCTCTTATTTATACATATATTAACATAATGAAATCATTGAAAAATCACCAAAAACATATTTGAAATTAGGGTCCTAGGTCTAAGTGAGGACCCATTCACCCTACGATGAATGAGTCTTAGGTCACTTACAAATGAAACACATTGATCAATGTTAAACATTATGTTATGGAATTTATTTGTGAGGTTTTATCCCTCAAAAAATGCAATTTATTAGGATTGGATTTTAATTAAAGGGGGCAATCAAGGAAAATTAACCTCAATTAATTAATAAATCCCTAGATAAGTGTGAAAGTGTAAAGGTACACCTTACAACAAAAATAAGGCACAATTAGGTCCATTTTAATTAAAAGGCCCTAAACTTAATGTAAATATGTAATATACATATTACAACACTAAATAAAAACATCTTCTATCTTAAATTTTATTATTAATTATTTATTCCCAAATTAAGTGTGAAAAAGGGATACTTTTTCCTACACTACATTTAGCCCCCACTTTAGTGAGAGTATGAACCACGTAAAACTCACACTAAAGTAGACACTCAAGACACATAAATGCAACAATGATAAAGATACTCAGCCATACAACATCAAATACCAAGAAGATCAAGCCTAGACTATTTGATGTAGCGCAAAACACATCTAAGCTTCTTGTTTTGTGCTCACTCTGGGGTAGTGGAACCTCTAGCTATCCACTAGGCGAGTCTCCCAAAGGGTAGAAAACCATATCAAAGCTATCGCTTTGAAAACTTCAATAAGATTTAGAAAAGACAAGGTTTTAGGCTCCATAGGGCTTAAGCTACATTATGCTAAGCACCTATGAACAAGGCAAGGCTCTACTGGCAAGCAAGGTGTGTTATATTAGTTGGCCTTGAATAGGGTACTCCATAGGGCTTGACAAGTTGTGTTATGCTAAGTACCTATGAAAAAGGAAAGGATCCACTGGCAAGCAAGGTGTGTTATGCTAGGTGGCCTTGAATAGGGTTCAAGCTTCACAAGGTTAACAACTTGTGTTATGCTAAACACTTATGAACAATAATGCAAGGAAAATATTTTTTGTTCCAAGGGATTTTACTTAGTTCATGTAAGGTCTTCTTCTTAGGGAACATCATGCCTAATGTCTCCAAGAGAGGACAAATAAAGAGTAAAAGATTCACTTTCTCAAGGAATGTAGTGTGTCACACCACCACTAAGAGGAAAGTCATACGCTAAGAAATATCACACTCTTGGAGGACATCAAACCCAATGACACCACCAAGAAAAGGACTTTGTAATCAAGGCTAAAATATTAAAGGTTGGGCAATAATGCATATAAATCAAACCCTAATAAACAATGAAGCATAAATAAGCATAAAGACATAAAACATAAAGCAATAATACCAAATCTTCATGCCACCATTGATTCACCTTCGTTGAACTTCTCCATTTTGATTGAATATAATAATTTCCCTTAGATTTTGAGTATGAAAATAGGCCTAATGACAATGACAAAGAAAAATATTGAAGATTCTAAATGACTATGGATGCACTTGACTTGATGACTTGATAGCAAGATAGCAAGATGACTCTAGAAGGCTTGTGGATACTACAAGATGTCTAAGATGCCTAAGATTTCTAAGATGAAGAAATGACAATGAAAGAGGTCTTTATAGAAAAGAAAATTTTGAATGGAAGGTTGCAATTGAATGTCAATAATCAATGGCCTATATTTAAAGATGAGGTATGAAATAGGGTTAGGGCTAAATTAGGACAAGTGATAAGGATGAACAGTCAATATTAAATTAAAGATAATTCAATCAAGGGTGGAGGCTAATTGAGACATGGATAGATAAGGACTTGATGTTGAAGATAATATTGAAATGAATAAAAAGGTGAGACGAAATTAAATAATAATAAAATTATTTAATCTAGGTGGCTAATGAATAATTAAATAATTAAAATAATTATTTAATTATAGTGGAAAGTGGTATAGAAATTAAATAAATAGGAATTTATTTAACTTTAGAAAGAAAATGACTTAATTAGTGACATAATTAAATAAATAAGATTTATTTAATTAATCAAGGAGGAAATAAAGCTATGGATGAATTAATTAAATAATTAAAATTATTTAATTAATAGAAGACATGACCTGAGGAAATAATTAAATTTAATTAAAATTATTTAACTATGAACAATGAGAGGGAAAAAAGATGGAGGATTTACGAACAAAGTAAGAATCATAGGCCTAGGATAACTTTTAGTGTCTACATTTTTCCCCTCTTTGATACAATGTAGTTTATCACATTTTGTCAAATAAATTTAGTCAAAACATGCAGGTGATCCCACAAAGCTAGTTTACAATTTCTGGGAGATTTCAATTTTTGCTGAAATGACATATTTTTAGAAAATATAATGATTTAAGCCTTAAAAAGTTCCATTTAAAGCATTCCAATTGAATAGGGTTTGATCAAACTACCTTAGATCAAACCCCCTTGGATAGAACCCTGCTAGTTTTAAGCCATAGTTATAAGGAAGTCTCCTTTACACCTATCAAAATGTTGATAAAAACCCATTTTTAATTTACCTTTTGGGGGATCAAATGAATTTATTTAAAATTTATTTTTTGTAAGTATATAGTCCTTATTATAAGCTTCCCATAAAGTATAATTTTAAATAAATTTAATTTAATTATTATATTTATTTATTTTATTTCTTGTGAATGTAGGTTTTTCACTGAAAATAAAGCTCTTTTTTCTGCACATGTGGAAAAATAGAAGATTATAAAAATAAATTGAAAAATATGAGTGCACCAGATATTTAAGTCCTTGATCCAACAAAAAAAAAGAATTTCAATACATACAAAAAAAATTGTGTTATACAGTCTGCCTATGTTTGAATTGTAATTGGTTTGACTTTGAAACTTGATTAAGGAAAAAATATTCAATAAAACACTATGAAACCAATTGGAAACACTAGATATTGTAGTTACAAATCTAAATTTGAAAAAATTATAATTTTATCCTTCATAGAAAAAAGGTTATGTGTTATACATTGAGCATCACTCCTTAAAAATGGTGTTTATTGAAAAAAAAAGTTTTCAAATGAGATGGAAAAAGAAGTGCAATATGATTCCAAAAAATTTAAAAAAATATATATTTAGAATATATAGAAAAAATTTCACAAATTACTAGTTTGCATCATCTTAAAATTCCTCATAGTTTAGCAGCTATAGGTGCCCAAAAGTGAAAATTTAGTTAGAAAAAATCAGTTCAGTGTCCAGTTTGGCCAAAAATTGTAAACTAGTATTGTGGGATCACCCATGCCCCAGTGTAAAAAGGATGAGGAAGGATGATGAGGAGGGTTGTGTTATGCCCCCTTGAGAGGACAAACAGGTTCAAAGAACACGAGTGTGCTCTCAAAATGAATGAGAAGACTAGAGGATGAAGGATAGAAGAAACGTTACCCTGAAGGATATGAATATTAGTATAAAAGAAGAAACTTCAATATTTTTCCAAATACATAATAGGCCATGCATTAATCATCATTAGGAAATAAAATGAAACAAATGGAAAAATAAAACCATGGTATGAGATCAACCAAGGTGTGCAAGGTCATCCACTTGTAAGACAAATAGTCGCAGAAAAGGAATGTCTTGACTCGTACTAAGGGCCAAGTTGCCCCAGTATTTTTTCCAAGGAAATCCACAAAGAACAATCAAAGAAAATGAGTCATGAGACATCATCACTCCTCTAAATCCTTCATGGGACATCCTCGAGGAAGCTAGTAACCTGACTCAAAGAAAATTCAAGAAAGAAAAAATAAAGACAAAAAAAACCACAAGGTCAAGAGCCATTTAGAGTGTTTTCCAAAATTGATTGTTTGATGTTTAGGTGATTGACAGGTTGATTGTTTGACAAGCTTGGTTTCAAGAAAGACACATGTCACATAAGATGTCAAGTCTTGTTTTGACCATGTGACCACTTGCATAAGGTGAATGACGAGGTTTGACTAAATGAAAATGTCTGGTTTCAGGAAGACAAAATCTTGTATAAGACATAAGTTTGACTGATTTGATGTTTTGACTGTTTGACTGCTTTGACAATTTTGACAATTTGTTTGATTTGACTTGATGACTTTTTTTTTGTTTTGTCTTGTTGATACTTGACTTGTCTTGATGTTCTAATGACTATTTGTGTGTTTGATGACAATGTCTAACTTATTTGATTGACGTAATGAACCCTAAAGGAATGACCTAGGTGGCCTTAAGGGCTCATCCATAGATGGCCTTCCTATGTAACAATGTGCAGAGACCTCATAGTTCAACATGACATGACCTTGTTTTATTGAAAAAGGATCAAGTCGTGATTTGTATTTTGACAAACCTAAAAGGATTGACCTAATGCCTTGGGGGCACATCGACAAATGACCTTGCCTACGTTTAGTCGTAGAGGCAACATAGTTCGACAATGACATGGACTAACTAACATGAGTGACTTTGACTCTATTTTTTGGATTTTCGCAAGTTATTTGAATTCTTTTATTTTTTTGAAATGTTTTTTCTTTTGGATTTTGAGATTTTTTTTTTCTTTTTGATGGTTTTATGATCTTCGAACAGCAAGTGTAAGATCCAAATGAAGTAGGTCAAGTATTTGTCCCTAATTGGGTATAAGACAAATATATTATGAGTAGGATTGAATGGGATGCAAAGGTGCTTGATGTCAATTGTTCCAAGTTATGGAAAGGACAAGCATTTATTATGGGTGATACGAAAAGAGATAAATGATGAGACATGTGGATAATAGGAAAGATGAATGATGTGAAGGGAAAGTTAGATTGGAATGATGGTAGACCAAGTGATGTGGATGGAATCACAAAATGGATTGCAAAGGATCAAAGATCAATAGATTTGATTGGTCTTGGACTTTTAGATGCATACCTCCACCATATTGACTTATTGAAGACCTCAAAGAATGTATGGGATTATCTCAATACTTTGTTTGGATCACAAGCATCAAGTAAAAATATGGGCCTAACGAAAAATTATTTGGGCTAAAACTGATGGAAGGAAACAATGTTGTTCAACATATTAGTAAGTTACATTCCTTGATGAATCAACTAGCTAGTATAAAATACAAAGTAGAAGATACCGATACAAAGGCCATTTTGTTGAATAGCATGCCTCCTAGCTATGGTAATATTGTGTTCACTTCAAGAACAAAGTAAATGTTACTATAGAAGATATAATGTCTACTTTGATTGATGAAGAAACAAAGAAAAATGACTCAATTGTAGAGGAAACTACTTGTCAAAAACAAGGTTAACCATAATTTTACATCTAGTTCTTCTACTTCAGAGGGAAATCAGTTCTCAAAGGATAGAATTTTGTGCTACTATTGTAAGAAAAAATGACACATCATTGGGACTACATTCAACATACCAAGGATCTCCTTGATGGAAAGCTAAATTTAAATAAAGCATTGGTTGTAGATGATGATGAAGAATGCCTTTTTGAAGTGGCTATTGAAGACCCTCCACACAAATGAGTGAGGAGTAATATATTTTATAAACCAAATAAAAAAGTTTGTATTTGTGATTGGATGTATTTGTCCCCAAACACAATTTTTGATTGTTTGTGAATGTATGTGTTTGTCCCCATTCACAAGATGGTGTAAGTGATTGGAAGTTTTTGTCCCCAATAGCAGGAGTTGGTAATCATGGTTGGATGTGTTTACCCAAATCATAATTGTTGTGAGTAGATGTTGTGTCCATGTTCATGACCTTGATCTTGGATAGATGTGTTTGTTCCTATCCAAACCTGTTGTAAAGCCATGGGTAGATGTGTTATTCCCTATCTTTAGTTCCATGGGTATATGTGTTTGTCCCTATCCTTAGATGAAAGTATAGTGAGCATAGTGAGGCTAGTTCCACTACTACTTCTCATGAGTAGATGTGTATGTCCCTACTCATACCTTAGGATGAACTACTAAATGTGTTCATCAAGTATTGTTAATCTACTTGTCCTCATTAGGATAATGATTCAATATGGGGGGTGTTAGGAAAATTGAATCATTTATAGGATGCATATAATAATTATTTATTAGGTTTGTTAATAGCTTATTATATTGATGGTACAAATTTTTTTTTATATTGAGTTGTTTAAAAAACTCAATATAATTAGGGAGGTTGTTTATTAAGTTTTCCAAAAAATAGGATTTGTGAATCCTATAAATATGCAATTGTGTTATTCAATGAAGATAAGGAGAAACAAAAGTATCATATTATTTTTGTTAAATCTTTTTGTTTTAATATTTTTGTAAAATTTCTTATATATGGTATTAGAGAAATGAGTGTCATTGTGCCTATGAAAATCCATGGAGTTTCCTTCAAGGAAGATATAATGCCAATGGAAGAATGAATAATATTATTTGAACCAAAACAATGCATAGGAGAGTTGGTAAGAGTAGATTTTTATTTTAAAATGATGTTTTTATATCAGTATAATGCAATATCAAAAAAATGGTGATATCTCATCCATTTATAAACAAAATTTAAAAGTTCAAAGTGTTTTGTAAAGAAGGGGAAGAGGGGAACAAAACCCAAAAAATTATTTGAACATATTCATAATAATTTGTGCTAGAAATTTGATTGATATTTGTTAGGCATGTGAAGAATTGAGGAATTTCAATTAAAAAATTAATCACAATTTGGATTTGAAATTAATTGTAATTTTTTGGAGTTATATTTGTGAATGCATGTAGTAAGGTAGTCACAAGAATAACTTTGCCTCTTTTGTATGTGCAAATTGTAGAGGATTATTGCAATGTTGTAGATCCACAACAACTTCCATCATATTTGCAAGAAAATAAATAATCAAAACATAGAGGTAGTGAATTTCAAATCATGGTGTACAAACTATGAATACATTGGTAGATATAAACTGATTGGGTTGGAGATTTGTTTATTTCATATGGTAAAATAGTGAGGACACTCATGTGTTCTATATTCTTGTAGACTCTGTAGGAATATACATTTATTCTAGTGTTCGTCAGACCATAACAAAGAGGTGATTTTTCCACTATAGAAGAGTGCCATTCCCATAGCTTAGAAATATTTTTATTTGTTTAAAGATTAATGTTAGCTTCTAAAAATATGTGTATTAAAACAAGGAAGGGGTAGTATTATTTATTGGTTTTATAGAATCAATTATTAGTTTAATGGTGTCAATATATTAAAAGTATTATTCAAGGTGCATTATTAGTGGAAACCAACACCTTTGACATTTTTCATTAAGGGGGGGTTAGATATTTTCAATATGGAGAAAATTAGCACATTGATTGAGAAATTTGAAGGCAAAGACTTCCACACATGGAAAGTCAATCTATAATTTATCCTTATTGAAAAGGATCTATGGAATGTAGTGAGTGGAATTGTGCCACAACCAAGTAATGTGGATGGAATCACAAAATGGACTACAAAGGATCAAAGAACAATAGCTTTAATTGGACTTGCACTTTGAATACCTCCACCATATTGAATTATTGAAGACCTCAAAGAATGTATGGGATGAACTCAATACTTTATTTTAATCACAAGCATCAAGTTGAAAGATGGACCTAAAGAAAAAATTATTTGGGCTAAAAATGATGGAAGGCAACAATAATGTTCAACATATTAGTAAGTTTCATTCTTTGGTGAATCAATTAGATAGCACATAAGACAAAGTAGAAAATGATGATGCAAATTCCATTTTGTTGTATAGCATGCCTCCTAGCTATGGTAATATTGTGTTCACTTCAAGAACAATGTAGATATTACTATAGAAGATATACTATATACTTTTATTGATGAAGAAACCAAGAAAAATGACTCAATTATAGAGGAAACTACAATTCTTGTCAAAAACAAGGCTAACCATAATTTTACACCCAGTTCTTCTACTTCAGAGGGAAATTAGTTCTCAAAGGATTGAATTTTTTGCTACTATTGCAAGAAAAAATGACAAATCATTGTGACTACATTCAATGTGCCAAGGATCTTCTTGATGGAAAGATAAATTTAAATAAAGCATTGGTTGTAGATGATAATGACCTTTTTGAAGTGTCTACTAAAGACCTGTCGAGATGCCATTTGAAACACACAACATGCAAGTGGGATACAAGTATCTCACCTCTCCTGAAAGAGTCAATCAGTGGTTAAACCGATTGGCTCCCAAGGTCCTTGGTGTTGGTTCACAATGCTGTCTGTTTCACAAAGTGGTCAATATGGCTGTAATGTTCAAGGGGCCTACTGGTGTCGAGTTTCTAGATAGTTACAAGGTCAAACATCTATCTAAACCTACTCTAACCAGGGTTTCAAAGAAATAGAAAAGATAGGTCAGGGCTTTGGGATAGAAAAGAATGTTGATTTATCCACATTAACCAAATTTGTTATCACTCAAGGAATCTCTAAACTATTGCTATGAAATGAAGTTAATTTGTAACATGTACACAATTGCATTCATTCACAGTATAAACTTAACATATTGTAAAACACCATTTTTAAACAAAACACAAGACAAACTTTTCATTCCTTGAATAATTTTCAAATCAGATGATTAACAAGATGAATACCATTCCAGAGCATAACATGAAGAAGGTTAGGTCTGGTTGCCCCTATTGTTACAAGACAAATAAGTAGCATTTACAAAACTGGCAAGCTTCACCAGTGTACAGAGAACCATGTCTTCAAATTACCTCCATCTAAACTAAGAAAATCAAAAAATGCATTCTACTCCTAATACCTAAAAATCTAACTCCTGATAATCTAACTTCTAACAATCTAAACTGCAATAGCTAACCTGAATTTTCTAACATCTAACCCCTACAAATGAGGTGAAATGCCATTTTTATAGATGCCAAGGGCCAGTCGACCAAAATTAGGGTTTTTGGAATGAACCAGGTCGAAACGGTCACCAGCTACTCCCACTGAGACAAGATATGCATTCAATGCTGGTACTAGCCATTTCGGCACAGGATCCCCCTAGGCATGGCCTTCTGTCAACAAAATCTCTCTCTACCATCCAGACTTGAAGCCGCATCATCATTTTTAAACCTACGATCGGATCGGTTGAGTGTTCTAGGAGCCTCGCCATGAATGCCAACCTACTTTAGTTGGTAAGTGTCCCATCCTCAATCAAGAAGCATGGCGTTCATATCTGGTGGAGTGTTGCAGAGGTGTCATCATATATGGCCACTAACTTCGGCTGGTAAACATATTCTCTGCCATTAATGTTTGTAGTTTGTGTAGTGGATTCGGGCTTAGATTCATGGCGGTTCCATTCGGTGAGACATTCGGGGGGTTGGCAAGAAGTTACACCGAGAAGATTTCCCCATCGGCCTCAAATCAAGCCAGGACACATGGCAGTCATTCGCTCACCTTGCTCGAATTATCCTTTGAGCCTTTCAAACCAGCGAAGCAATGAGGATCATTGATCTTATCTTATCATGATGCATCCCCCCTCGTCTGCGATCCACCGTGCTCCCTTCCACATCAGTGGGCTCCACCAGGAAGCGACCCCCACTAGACATGTGGCGGTCATTTGCTACCCTCGCTGGTCTTATCTATTGAGCACATCAAGCAAGCAAAGCAGCGCGAGCCATTGGATCTACTCTGAGTCACCTGAGAGCCGTTGATTCTTGTTGATATTTACCCTTGGTGCGGGTCTGAAGGCGGGGTTCATGGACACATGGCAAGCACATTCCATCCACGTGGGAGGAAAGATGTAGACCGTTAGCAACCACGATGAGCGTTGAGCTTAAGCCACTAGTGGAAAGGTAGAAACCGCGGGGTGGAAAAGTCCTCAGTCCAGGAACACGTGTCCAGATCCTGCAAAACCATGTGTCAAAAATAAGTCCTAGAAGGTACAAAATATATCATAAAATAATACTCCAAAACTTTCAAACTTAGCAAAATTTCACTCTGTCGGGGGTGGAACGAGGATAGAATCAGGAAAGGGCTTGGCATTCAAAGACTAGCGGAGTGGGAACCAAAAAATGAAGGCAGAACCAGAACCGGGGCCGGAACTGGAACTGGAGTTGAAACTCAGGAGGAGTTCCAAAATCCAATCCCGCTCTGACCCCGCAAAAGGCGAAGGAAGTAGAACCAGAACTAGGACGGGAATGGGAAATGGAACTCACAAAAAGTTCCATGTCTCATTTCCATTCTGACCCCAGCCCCACAAAAAGGACCACACAGAATGAAAAAAGAAAGAGACAAGAGGAATAGGCGGAACCGGAATCGAGAACAAAACTGGAAAGGGGATTGGAACTTTAAGAAAAGTTTCAAGTCTGAACCCCATTCCGCGCCTGAGTCCGCAAGAAGGAAACAAGCAGGGTCAGAACCAAAACCAACCTCGGATGACACAATGCGGGGGCGAGAGTGGGATGAAAATAAAACTTGGAAATTTGAAACAAGTTTCCAAGTCGGTTCCCATTCCGCGCCTACTTCCGAAAAAAGAAAAGGCGAAGGAAAAACCCCAAAGGCAAAAGCAACAAAGGGAAAAGACAAAGACAAGGGCGGACCTAGACCCAGAACAGAAAGAGAAAATAAATACAAGTCACATGTTCAGTTCCCGTTCTGACTTTGACTCCATAGGAAGAAAAAGACCAAGGAAAAACACAACGCATAGAGCCGGAAGCAGAACCAAAATGGAACCAGAACCTTAGAAGAGGATTCTGAGTTCAAATTCAGTCTGCACTCCACCTCCGCCAGAGCAAAAAGGAAAAGGGCCGAAAGAAGCAAGAAAAACTTCTAAGGCACAAAACAGAAGACCAGAGGGAAGCAAAACAAGAAGGGGGGACCCATTTTAAGCCAGTAAAAATGGGGGTGGTTATGCAAGGCATAACAAATGGCAACTTGGCTGGAAAAATGGTTTAACCATTTTCAAGATACTGAAAGATTCAATCACCCAGAACTCTTGGTTTATGGACATCACAACTTAAGTTGGATCAGTTCAGCAGTCAAGGTAGAGCTAGAATCTCAGATGTAAGTCAGCATTGGCTACTTTTGAATCTAAGTGTGTGCTTGATGGTGCATCATTCTAATTCAAGGTTCTCCTCATCTTTCAAATGACTATACTCAAGATTTGAACTACATGAGTTGATCCCTCTTTGCTATTGTGTAATGATATCCTGGGCATTGCTCTGCTACTAGTCAAGCATCTATAGCTCCGACGGAGATACCTCTAGTTTTCTCACAACATTGCTCTACTGCCAGTCAGGCGTCCATAGCCCTAGTAGAGATACTAGAACCACCCATTCATATTGAGTTTTTCTTCTTTTATAGTGCTCTTTTTTTTTCTCTTTTTCTTTTCCATTTGAAAATTATTTTCATTCAATCCTTTATCAATATGTTAGATGTAAAACACCTGTACTGGGTTGAAAACTACCATGGACCTCATAACAGCAATTGAAGGATCAGATTTTTCACTCAAATCTTGAGACATAACAACCCTAAGAAAAATATACCCTTACAAGAGGAGATGGTTTATTGATTTTGTGATAGATTCAGCAGTAGTTGGTGCAGATTACTTACTTTATACCTTGTTCTGGAAGACTTTTCACAACCTCTATTGAAATGGGCATAAAACTTGAGTCTAGGATAAAATCATCCAATTCAGAAAACCCTAAAAATATCTAAACCAACTTCCTTCCTAGTGACCAAAGTATACTTCAAATAACAACCCCAACATCAAAACTGCATAAAATGGAGGTCTCCAAAAGAAAGACAAAGGAAAAGAAGCAAAAGAACACAAAGAAAAGACAAGAAAAGAGAACCACAAGACTACAAGCAAGTAGAAAAACAAACTATTTACATATATACAACCACAGGAAACATCAAGCCTTCATGGCCCAAAATAATGTTTAAGGAACTATTCATTGACAAGCAATGGGACAGGTTCTCCAGTTAAAGCACTTAGCCTAAAGGCGTTTTCTCCTAGGATCTTAGCAATTTGGTATGGGCCCAACCAGAGCTTATTAAACTTCTGGTGATCACCTTTTTTTTCATTAGCCTTGTCCCACATCAAGACAAGGTCTAATATCCTAAAATATTTTATCCTAGCTCTTTTGTCAAACTAGCATTTGACAACAACCTGGTGTTTGGAGAATTGTTGCAAAGCAACATCTCTCTGTTCTTCTAATTTTAGCAGATTGGCTAGCCTTACCTCTATCCTATCATCATTAGAGTAAAAATATTGCATAAATTTCAAGATAGGTATTTGTAGGTGGATGGGGAAAACAAGTTATTGGCCATACACAAGTTTGAAGGGTGAAGTTTTAAGAGAAAATTTGATCCTAGTTCTGTCCGCCCATAAGGGAAATCTAAGTTGGGTATGCCAATCTCTAGGATTCTTTTCTAACAGTCTCTTGATCACTCCTAGGAGGTTCTTATTGGTTGATTCAGCTATTGCATTCCCCTGGGGATAGTAATTAGAAGAGTACCTCAATACAATCTTATGTTCATAAGTCCATGCAATGAAATCGGCAGAAGAAAAGGCTAAACCATTATCACATACTAGCACGAAGGGCACTCCAAACCTGGTTGTAATGCTCTATGTAAGGAATTTAATCACCACATCTATGGTGTTGTTCTTGCAAGCTATGGCCTCCATCCATCTTGTGCAATAGTTTGTGGCAGTCAAAATGAACTTGTGCCATGTAGTAGAGTTTGGGTTAATCACCCCAATAAAATCAAGTTCCCATTGGGCAAAAGGCCTTACCTCATAGATGGGCTGCAATGGCATGGCTGAGTGGCATTCTCTTGGTTCAACAATCTGACAGGTATGGCATTTTCTCACATGTTGGTGAGCATCCTTGAACACACATAGCCAATAGTATCTAGCTTTGAGGATTTGGTGTGCTAATAAATCAGCTGAACTATGGCCTGTGCCATGCCTTCCATGAAATTCTGTAATTGTTTGCTTGGCTTCCTGCTGATCCAAGCACCTCAAATACACACCCTCAAAGTTCTTTCTATATAATAGTCCCCCTTTGATCATGTAATGGAAACTTTTCATCCTTAGTGCTCTTCTCTGGGTTGCACTCATTCCTTCTGGGCACCAATTGTTGAGTAGAAAATAGATAATGTCAGCATACCAGGGGTCATTGGAGAAGGAATGTGTTGTGTATTGCTGACAAGTGATGTTCTTTCGAGCATATGCCATTGCTTTTGACAAGCCTTGACCTCTAACCGAATTCATAGGATGGATTTCTAGATCAAATTCTTGTAGAATGGCCATCCATTTCCCTCTTCTTTCTCCTAATTCACTTTGCATGAGGAGAGACTTCATTGCAGCATCAAGAACTACAACAATAACCTGACTTCTGAGGATGTAATGCCTGAATTTTTTAACGGCTCTAACTAGTGCAAAGGCTTGTTTTTCAATAGGTGAATATCTAACCTCAGCATTCTTGAATGGGGAACTCATGAAAGCAATTGATCTTTCATCTCCCTCTTCTTTTCTTTGTGTTAAAACAGTTGCACATGAATGTTCAGAAGCAAAAGAATAGATGTAGAATGGATTTAGGTAATCATGACTAATGAGCAATGGCACCTCTGAGATTGATTGCTTGATCTAAGAGAAAGCAGCCTTTGCCTCATCACTCCACTCTATCTTTGCTTCCTTCTTCATCATCTCATTCAAGGGCTTAACAATTTCTACAAAGCCAATGATGAATTTTCTAACAAAATTGATCTTCCTGAAGAAAGATCTCATCTCTTTCTTGCTGCCTAGCATAGTTAATTTGAGAATGGAGTCAACTCATTATAGATCAATGGATATTCCCCTTTATAAGATTATGTGTCCCAAAAGTTTCCCTTTGGAAACTCCAAACACACACTTTTTAGGGTTCAAGGAGACACCATATTGGATGCATCTTTCTAGGACCTTTGCCAAATCTGCAACATGGTTAAGTCGGTCTTTTGAAAACACTGTCAAATCATCCATGTAGATGATGATGCACTTGCCAATCAGATCCTTAAACGCTACATCCATTGCTCTTTGAAATGTTGCCCCAACATTTATCAATCCGAATGGCATTTTTCTATAAGAAAATGTCCCCCACTTTGTAGTGAAGGTTGTCTTCATTCTATCCTCATAATTGACAAGCACTTGGTTGTATCCAAAGTAGCAATCTAGGAATGACATCATTTGGGATCCACTAACCATTTGAAAAATTTCATCGAGAGAAGGGAGTGGATAATTATCCTTCTCTGAGGCACTATTCAGATTTCTGAAGTCCACACACAACCTGATTTCTCCATTCTTCCGAATAGGGACCAAGTTGGCAACCCATGTTGAATGCCTCATAGGGAAAATTATTGTTGCTGATAGTAGCTTCTGGACTTCCTTGAAGATGAGAGGTTCAATCAAAGCATTAACAGGGCGTTGTTTCTATCTAAATGGCTTTGCTTCAGGTTTCAAAGGGATGGTATGAGTTATCACCGATGTGTCAAATGTCTTCAAATCCTCATATCCCCAAGCCAATGCAACAATGTCTTTCTTTAAGGTAAGCAATATATCTTCTTTGATTGCCTCAGGGCAAGCTTTCTCAATGTAGATATTCCTCTTGGGGCCTGAATCAACTAGGTTAACTACTTCATACTCACCTCCCTTGTCTTCAGTTGGCACCTTTTTCAAAGCTCTTGGATCTACATGAAACATCCTTTCCAAGGCTACCATTCCCTTAGGAATGGTGTTACTTTTAAGATTGAGGATGCCATTTGTATCACTATCTTTAGGGTTCCAATCTCCTTGATCTCTATTAGATTCATCAATGATCTGGCCTTCAAAAGCATCTGAGCTTGCTAGAAAAGCAAGAATATGTCAATCATCATCAAAAACTTGAAAGTGCCTGACATTATCAGGGACAGCTAGGGTGGATATCAGCTCCACTGAGAACTTCTTTAATTTGGAATCTTGCATAAGCTCTAAGGCACTTGTAGCAACAGCCAATGAATCAGCAATGTTGTTCTCCTCTCTAGGGATTAGACTAGTCCCAAAGGCATCAAAATCCTCAATCAGGTTCCATACCCGATTTCTATAAGTAGCCAACCTCTTGTTGTGACATGTGTATTGGCTGCATACTTATTTGACAATTACTTTTGAATCCCCTCTGACCATCAGGGCAGTGACCCTTTTCTGATGAGCAAACATCAGTGTTCTTGCCAAGGCTTCATATTCCACCACATTGTTGGTACATCCAAACTACAACTTGTAAGAAGCAAACAAACTTTTTCCTCTTGGATTAGTTAGCAAAACTCTAGCACCACAACCCGTTTTGGACTTAGACCCATCAAAGGTGAGGGTCCACAACTGATTACAAGCTAGGTTGGGAGGAATAACAAGTGGTGTTGAGGAATCTTTGATGTTTGATGTAATACATGGATCTTGGGAGTTATCTTGGTAATCAGTAGTGGCTTCAATCAGCCCTTTAAGTATTGGTAATTTTGAGGGTGTGGGGGCATCAGTCAAGACTTGAGATTGTTCCCCATGGCCATGCTGATCCAGTGCTAGGATCGTGATGGGTTTAATCTGAGGGACAACTTCCTCTTAAAGGGGGTTGTCTTCAATTAAGACTGTTGCATTTCTAGCTTCCATAGCCAAGTGGTCTGTCATGGTCTCGGAGTGACTTGGAGCAGCCCCTCTAGTAGGGCATACATGATGCAAAACACTGACGTAAGGCTGACATGTGAGTTCTGAATGGCTTTGGTAATGAACCCTACACCAGTTCAAAAGAAAAAGGCTTTGTAAATCAATGTCTTTCCCTAAGACAAGTTGATCTTGTTGTAGTTTTCTGATTAGTATCTACTGATTTTTTTCCAATCACTGAGTCTTAGGGTTCTTGTATGGGAAAACTACCAAGATCTAAGACTGAAAGGGTTAGACATTCTTCTCTCTTGTAGACCCCAATCTTAGTCTCAAAGTAGGCCACCTCATTGGGGCAGTCATACTCAGTGATGATGTGCTTAAGGCAGGGTTCACTTTCAATTCTAATCTGGTTAGGCATTCCTCTCCATGGTAACCACATATGTGAGAAGTCTAGGGAGAGATATCCCTCTAAACTCTTCATGAAGTCCCTACTTAAGAGCATACCATAGGTCTCAAGAATGTTAGCTACCTGAATGTCCATGTTAGTCTAGATTCTAGGGTCTGATCCTATTTGAACATGTATGTTTCTAAGTTCTCCAACTACATTTACCTCTATCTTGTCCAGTTGGATAACTTTCTTGTTGGTTTGGATTGGATTCAATCCCAATTTTCTGCATACAGCAAATGGCATGACATTGCCAGAAACTCCTGAATCTAACAAGCAATTATGTAAGTTCCTCCCACAAATTCTCAAGCTTATCAGAAATGGTGGGGTGCCTACCTTATTTTTGAACAAGGCTACATTCATATCAGTGGTAGGGGTTGTCCTGGTTTTTCCTTTTGATCTATCAGCCTCTTCTAAGGCTTTTAGTACTATTTCTCGTTGAGGAGGACACCATTTCAGAATGTCAAAGAATGACAACGAGGATTTTTATTTTTGCATTTCAGCAACAATTTCAAACTCTGTGTTGTGATTGTCATTATGCCCAAAAGCAGCAGATGGATTACCCTTAACAGAAAAATTAGGTGGACCCTTTGGTGGTGGAGGATTACTATCAGCATTCTGATTTGGTGCCACCATGAGGTTGGGTGGTGTTGTGTAGTGAATAGCCCCTTGCTTTGGTTTCTCAATAAGTGGCCTCCCTTCGTATGAAAATCCTAGGTATCATACACATCCTCTTCTAGTTCATTTTCGTTCTGCCTTGGGAATGAAGAGTCCTCTTCGAAGAGGTCAAAAGCCATGGCAATGTTTACTGGGTTTTCTCCCTTGTTTGGATTTCCTAGAAAGGTTTGGGCATCCTCTTGTGCCATTTTTACCACCTTCTCCACTTCTGGGCAATTTACCTCAGAATGGGATGCAGTCTGATGTAGCCTGCACCAATTGGTCATGCAATTAAGGTCAGCTACATTTGTAGTGTGTGGTCTGTCCTCATTAGGTTGGTAGTTGTGAGGAACTCAACCATTTTTTGGACTGGTGTTCCACTGCCTATTGTGGTTGGGCTTCTGATTATATCCCCTATTTTGATTCTGATACCCTTGATTGGGAAAATTTTGGCCTTGATAGCCCCTCTGGTTGTAAGTGTTCTGATAATTTCCTTGATTGTTGTTTTGATTGGTCTAAGAGGGGTTCAACTTCAATTGAGCCATGTCATTTGTGACCTAAGATAGAGTTTTCTTCAATGTTTCTAGCTCATTTGTGAGCTGGGTTGTTCGCTCACTCTCAGCATTTTTAATGACAACTAGTTGATCAGCAGGGTTTGGCATTCTAGGTTGGCCATAATGACCCTGCAGGTGTTGTGATGGGCCAGGAATTCCATTTCCAAAGAATCAAACCGTGGGTTGAGTCTAGAACTCAGATATGGGTCCATAGTGGGAAGGAGACATCCCTGGGATAGTGTTAAACAAGGGAGTGGGGGGTATGCATCTGATATGCCATAGAAGGAATACCCCCACCTAAGTTTCTTGGCTGAGAGCTGGTTTGGTGCTGCAGTTTAATAGCCAAGTGATAGACTTTGGAAAGGGAATCAATATCCCCTAGAAGATAGGCTCTCTGCAAAAATAGACCAAGCCATGGATCAATGGCTCGAAAGTATGCCTAAATGGCACCATTTTATGTGATCAAATAAGGTTCTTGTAACCTCTTGTACGTTCTTTGAAATCTGGTATTGAACAGGGGCAATGGTTCATGCAACTCCTTCCTAATAGTAGCAAACTATTGGAACAAGATAGCTGGGTCCACATAAACTCTAAACTGATTGATGAAGGCATTTTCTAAGTCATTCCAGCTCAGAATGGAATCTTGTGGTAGGTTAAAATACCAACTATAAGCCATATCCCCTAAAGAATAAGGGAATAACCTATAGACTATGTCATGATGAGCTATTTGGGCTCTGGTACAGGCATCTTTGAAGGCTTGGATGTGTTCTTCAGCACTCCTGGCTTCACCATGGATGTACTTCAGACAAAATCTCTCAGGATGCTTTGGCAGGTCGTGAAAACCTCCAAGGATAGCACCCAATGGAGAAGGGTTATTCTAAAATAAATCCATTGGTGGCGGTGGTGGTGGTTGAGCTGGTTGTTGGATGGGCTGAACTAGTTGCAAGAGCATTTGAGGTGGATTTGATAAGGGATTCACTGGTACTAGCTAGGGTATTGGTGAAAAACTAGGTGGAGTGGATGGAGTGGGTAAAGGTGTAATCCTGCGAGTTTTAGGTCTTGTTGGGGTCTTGAGCCTTATCAGTGGGGGTGGATTTTCAGTTGACCTAAGAACTCTTTGTGACCTTTCTAGTGAAGAAGACTCGATTTTATCCAATTTCTTCTCTCTTTTGGCCCTCCTTCTAGCGCCATCTCTATTGAGATGCCATTTGACACACACAACATGTAGGTGGGATACAAATATCTCACCTCTCCTGAAAGAGTCAATCAGTGGTTAAACCGATTGGCTCCCAAGGTCCTTGGTGTTGGTTCACAATGATGTATGTTTCACAAAGTGGTCAATATGGCTGTAATGTTCAAGGGGCCTGTTGATGTCAAGTTTCTAGATAGTTACAAGGTCAAACATCTATCTAAACCTACTCTAACTGGGGTTTCAAAGAAATAGAAAAGATAGGTCAGGTTTTTGGGACAAAAAAGAATGTTGATTTATCCACATTAACTAGATTTGTTATCACTCAAGGAATCTCTAAACTATTGCTATGAAATGAAGTTAATTTGTAACATGTACACAATTGCATTCATTCACAGTATAAACTTAACAAATTGTAAAACACCATTTTTAAACAAAACACAAGACAAAATTTTCATTCCTTGAATAATTTTCAAATCAGATGATTAACAAGATGAATACCATTCCAGAGCATAACATGAAGAAGGTTAGGTCTAGCTGCCCCTACTGTTGCAAGATAGATAAGCAACATTTACAAAACTTGCAAGCTTCACCAGTGTACAGAGAACCATGTCTTCAGATTACCTCCATCTAAACTAAGAAAATCAGAAAATGCATTCTACTCCTAATACCTCCAAATTTAACTCCTAAAAATCTAACTTCTAACAATCTAAACTGCAATAGCTAACCTGAATTTTCTAACATCTAACCCCTACAAATGAGGTGAAATTCCATTTTTATAGATGCCAAGGGTCAGTCGGCCAAAATTAGGGTTTCTAGAATGAACCAGGTTGAAACGGTCACCAGCTACTCCCACTAAGACAAGATGTGCATTCAATGCTAGTACTATCCATGTTGGTGCAGGATCCTCGTAGGTATGGCCTTCTGTCAACAAAATCTCCCTTTGGCATCTGGATTTGAAGCCACATCATCATTTTTAAACCTGTAATTAGATCAGTTGAGTGTTCTAGGAGCCTTTCCATGAATGCCAACCTACTTCAGTGGGTACGTGTCCCATCCTCAATCAAGAAGCATGGCGTTCATGTCTGGTGGAGTGTTGCAGAGGTTTCATCGTTTATGGCCACCAACTTTGGTTGGTAAACATCTTCTCTGACATCAATGTTCGCGCTTTGTGCAGTGGATTCAAGCCCAGATTCATGGCAGTTCCATTCAGCAAGACATTCAGAGGGTCGGCAAGAAGTTACACTGAGAAGATCTCCCCATCGGCATCAAATCCAGCCAAGACACGTGATAGTCATTCGCTCACCTCACTAGAATTATCCTTCGAGCCTTTCAAACCGATGAAGTAGTGGGGACCATTGATCTTATCTTATCATGATGCATCCCCATCATCTGTGATCCACTGTGCTCCCTTCCATGTCAATGGGCTCCACCAGGAAGTGACCCCCACCAAACACGTGGTGGCCATTCACTACCCCCGTTGGTCTTATCTATCGAGCACATCAAGCAAGCGAAGCAGTGCAGGCCATTGGATCTACTCTGAGTCACTCGGGAGCTGTTGATTCTTGTTGAGATTTACCCTCAACATGGGTCCGAAGGCGGGGTCCATGGACACATGGCAAGCATGTGTCGTCTGTGTGGGAGGAAAGACACAAACCGTTATCAACCGCAAGGAGCGTGAGGAACATTGAGCTTAAGCCACTAGCGGAAAGGTAGAAACCACAGGGTGGAAAAGTCCTCAGTCTGGGAACATGTGTCCAGATCCTACAAAACCATGTGTCAAAAATAAGTCCCAGAAGGTACAAAAGATATCATAAAATAATACTCCAAAACTTCCAGACTTAGCAAAATTTCACTCTGTCGAAGGCGAAACCAGGACAGAATTAGGAAAGGGCTCAGCATTCAAAGACCGGTAGAGTGGGAACCAAAAATGAAGGCAGAACCGGAATCGGGCCAAAACCGGAACCAGAGTTGAAACTCAGGAGAAGTTTCAAAATCCAAGCTCGCTCCAACCCCACAAAAGGCGAAGGAAGCGGAACCAGAACCAAGATAGGAATTGGAAATGGAACTCACAAAAAGTTCCATGTCTCATTTTTGTTTCGACCCTGGCCCTAGAAAAAGGACCACACAAAACGAAAAAAGAAAGAGACAAGAGGAACAGGCACAACCGAAACTGGGAGCAGAACTGGAAAGGGGATTGGAACTTTAAGGAAAGTTCCAAGTCCGAACCCCATTCCGCACCCGAGTCCGCAAGAAGGAAACAAGCGGGGTCAGAACCAAAATCGACCCCGGATGACACAATGCGGGGGCGGGAGTGGGATGAAAATAGGACTTGGAAATTTGAAACAAGTTTCCAAGTCAGTTCCCATTCCGCACCCGCTTTCGACAAAAGAAAAGGCGAAGGAAAAACCCCAAAGGCAAAAGCGTCAAAGGGAAAAGACAAAGGCAAGGGCGGACACGGACCTGGAATGGGAACCGGAATAGAAAGCGAAAATAAATACAAGTCACACGTTTAGTTCTGGTTCCAACTTTGACTCCACAGGAAGAAAAAGAACAAGGAAAAGCACAATGCGCGGAGCCAGAAGCGAAACCAAAATGGAACCAGAACCTTAGAAGAGGATTCTGAGTTCAAATTCAGTCCGTGCTCCGCCTTCCTCAGAGCAAAAAGGAAAAGGGCCGAAAGAAACAAGAAAAACTTCAAAGGCACAAAACAGAAGACCACAGGGAAGCAAAACAAGAAGGGGGGACCCATTTTAAGCCAGTAAAAATGGGGGTGGTTATGCAAGGCATAACAAGACCCTCCACACAAAAGAAGTGAGGAGAAATATATTTTTTAAAAGAAATAAAAAAGTTTGTATTTGTGATTGGATGTGTTTGTAAAAAAAAACACAATTGTTGATTTTTTGTGAATGTATGTGTTTTTCCCCATTCACAAGATGGTGTAAGTGATTGGAATTGTTTGTCCCTAATCACAAGATTTGGTAATCATGATTGGATCTATTTGTCCCAAATCATAATTATTGTGAGCAGATGTGTGTGTCCATGTTCATAACCTTGATCTTGGATAGATGTTTTTGTCCCTATCCAAACTTGTTGTAAATCCTTGGGCAGATGTGTTAGTCCCTATCTTTGGTTCCATGGGTAGATGTGTTTGTCCATATCCTTAGATGAAATTATAGTGAGCATAGTGGGGCTAGTTATACTACTACTTCTCATGAGTAGATTTGTATGTCCCTACTCATACCTTAGGATGAACTACTAAATGTGTTCATCAAGTATTGTTGATCTACTTGTCCCCATTAGGACAATGATTCAATATGGGGGGTGTTAGGAAAATTGAATCATTTATAGGATGCATATAATAATTATTTATTAGGTTTGTTAATAGCTTATTATATTGATGGTACAAATATTTTTTTATATTGAGTTGTTTAAAAAACACAATATAATTAGGGAGGTTGTTTATTAAGTTTTCCAAAAAATAGGATTTGTGAATCCTATAAATATGCAATTGTGTTATCTCATTAAGATAAGGCGAAACAAAAGTATCATATTATTTATGTTAAATCTTTATGTTTTAATATTTTTGTAAAATCTCTTTGTTTAATATAAAAATTAGGTGTTTTCAATAAAATGAGTCAACAAGATGATGAACCACTAATTTTCACCATAAAATATGCAATTATGTGTATGATATGATGCAAATAATAGCAAAAAATTAACCCTAAATGTTATAGAAACTATGAGGGAAGTTTTTAGAGCTCAAAATGATGTGTACCTTGCTACAAGAAGCCTATTTTTAGGGTACAAAGAACTCATTCGCCTTTAGTGGTGAATGGATCACTATTAGGGTTTTTGAAATTGAGATTTGGGTTATTTTTCTTGACGTGTACACTCTCAGATCCCTGGTTGTTAGCACCTGAAAACCTGTAATAAATTTTGTAGCTTCAATTTCTTCTTCTTGCACTATAAAGGTCAACTTTTCAACTTGACAAATTTGACAATTTTGCTCTAAACTTCTTCTCCACTTGATCTTCAACCTATAAATATGCAAACACACACTCAAGAGGAGACAAACTTGTTTATTGTTAGTGAATAGGGGTTTTCCATTTTCAAACCCCTTCTAGGTAATTAAACCAAATGATGAAATAATGAAATAGAAGCATGAAACATGAAATATGCAATGTTGATACCTTGGAAGATGTCTCGGAGTATAAATCTATAAACTAACATGAAGTTGCCATGAAGAATGTAGATCTTGATCTTGATTATGATGTGAAACAATGCTTGCAAATATATCTTCAATGCTACATCAACTATCTTAGCTCAACAACATGCTTGGATGCACTATACCTTTGCCATGATGAAATGATCATGAATTGTTGCAATAAACTTCACTAATCTACCTTGAAATTCCTTTGAAATGCTCTTGTAATATTCTTGTGAATTCAAATTTTCCATAATGTATGAATTCTTGAAGAATTAGGAAGAAACTATGTGAATTAACCCCTTACTATACTAAATTTAGATATTAACCCCAAAATTAAAATAATTAAGATCGACACTAGATCTAGAAATGGAAATTATTAAAATCCTGCCATAATTAAATTCAAAAAGGGGGTCCTTATGTGAGGAGGACCCATTTTCCACCTAGGGTGAATGGGTCCTAGCACAATTTTCTAGGACCTTGCTCTAGGGGATGGAAAGAACATCAAAAACCCACCTCAAAAATTCATAGAAAGGGGTTTCCTATTTGGAGAGGACCCATTCGCCATTAGTCAAAAATGGGTTCTAGAACTAATTTCTAGGACCTTTATTTTTCCAAATTAAATGTTTTGCAATTTGAATATGAGGGTGTTGAGATAGATCCTTCAAAAGGTGTTATAAATAAGGCTTAAATTTTAATTAAAGGGGCTAATTAACTCTAATTAACTACAATTAATTAATGAGACCCTAGATAAGTGTGAAAGTTTGTTATAACACTTTACAACACCATAAATAAGGTACATTTTAGGTACATTTGATTTGAAAAAGGGGTCCATTAGGCACCATTAATTAAAGAAACCCTAGAAAAGTGTGAAAGTGTGTTACAACACATTACAACATTAAACCAATGCATTATTATGTTAAGTTAATGTCAATTATTTTCAAATCAAGGAAAAGGGATACTTTTTTACGTTACTACACTCTTATATATGGTATCAAAGAAATAATCATCTTTGTGCTTATGAAAATCCATGGAGTTTCCTTCAAGGAAGATAGAATGCCGATGGAAGAATGAAGAATATTATTTGAACCAAAATGATGCATAGGTGAGTTATTAAGAGTAGGTTTTTATTTTAAAATCACATTTTTATATTAGTATAATGTAGTCTAAGTAAAATGGTGATATCTCATTCATTTCTTAACAAAATTTAAAAGTTTAAAGTGTTTTGTAAAGAAGGTGAAGAGGGGACCAAAACCCATAAATTATTTGAACATATTTGTAATAATTAGTGAGTTATTTGAGATAGAAATTTGAATTTGATATTTCTTGGACATGAGAAGAAGTGAGGAATTTTAGTTGGTGAAAAATTAATCACAGTTTGGATTTGAAATTAATTGTAATTGTTTAGAGTTATATTTGTGAATGCATGTAGCATGGTATTCACATGAAGAACTTTGGCTCTTTTGGATGTGAAAATTGTAGAGGATTATTGCAGTGGTGTAGATCTGCAACAACTTCCATCATATTTGTAATAAAATAAATAATCAAAACATAGTGTATAGGCATAAAATTGCTCATGTCTAATTAATCCTGGCATTTAATTAAATATTTATTATTTAATTAATTTCTCTAAAGTCTTCTACATATGATTAAATTTTATTAATTTAATTATATTGTTCATTCACATTATTCTTCGACCTTAATTAAAAAAATCCACTTTATTTAATTATTTCACATTCATATGTCTACTTAATTAAATAAATAGACTTTATTTATTTTAATTAATTATCACTTTTTGGATTTAATTAAGTCTTTTGATTTAATTAATTTTTTTTTATGAATAAGCTTCTAATCTATATTAATAAAGAGATTAAATACATATTCACAAAAAAATTTTGGGTGGTAAGAAAGCACACCCTGAAGGTCACATGGGCAGAGCCCAGAAAATCAAAAAATCATTGGCCAGGCCCAGAAGTCCAAACTAACAAGTAAGAAATGGCCATCAAGCAGCCAAGGCAGTGCCAGCAGAGCCAGGAGGGTCTCTGTCATCCTTCTTTCCCCATACATCAACGAGGTCAGGATTGATGTCAAGAGGAGCCCAACCATCATTGTCATCTTTTTCTTTAACTTCTTCCTCATGTCAAGGCGAGATTGCAAGGGCCAGCCGCATAAAGACTTTACCCGTATCTAGCCAACCAGAACCAAAGGCAGTACTAGGAATAGGAGCATCATCAGAGGGCCAACCACCACCACTCCCCGACGGCCCACTAGAAAACCACCCTTGGCCAGCCTGTGGCGGAGGAGAGCAAGCATGCCTAGGGGGCAGAGTCCCGGCGAGGCATAGGTTGAGAACGGGGACAAGCGAAACCACTTTGCCGCCGGCCCCGAGAGGGCAACCGATGGCGGGAGGAGGAGGGTGAGTCGGGGACCCGAGCCACAGTGAATAGGGCATTGCCCCAATGGTCCAGGAGAACCTAGAGGTGAGCAACTTCTAACGCCACTTTGTTGGCTTGCACCTGTATCTAAAATAATACATTAGAGCAAATAACAACTTTAGAATACATAGAAATCTAACAATCCATTTGAGAATGAGAAAATATGCAGGCATTTCTATCCTTCCAAATATTAAAAAGGATTTCCACCTTGAAAGTGTGCCAAAGCTGGGTATATTTTGTTGGGAATCTGGGTGAATCCCCCAATAGAATCATGTGCCAAGAGAATGGCTCTGGTTGAAATGGCCAAAAAAAATCATGTATCTAGGTCCAATACTCCTAGGCCCAAGGAAAAAACCAAAAGAGATGCTTAAAATTCTCAGACTTTCCGCAAAACAGGCACTGAGGGTCTGGAACCCCCAAATGAACAAGCTGAGAGCCCACGGACAAGCCTTGGAAAAGAATACACTAGGAAAAATGGACAAGCTTCGGCTCAACACTTGCAGATCAAGTGTTGGCAAATATTTTATGCCAGACAGGAGCCGAAGATTGGAGTAACCACCTCTGATTTAGACTCTGGAGTATGGGAAAGTGAGGTGAAAGCCACCTGTAGCTAAGCCGAGGCTTGTAATTTCTCAAAGGAGTATCTAGGTACCATTTACAGTCTTTCCACCATGGCTTGGGCCCACGAATACCAATTTTGTGAAGCATCTCATCTAGGATAGCACTTACCAGACCCTCAAAAGTAGCTCGATCCTGGTAATGAAAATTATACAAGGCTCGAAACTCATCCCAATGTATGATACACATGGCAGATCTGAGAAAAAGCTGATGGAGGGTTTGGATACCCTTCTTATGAAATCTGAGAGCTTTAAGCCAAGGCACTTTAGCGAGAGGCTAATCATTTCTAGAAAAAAGGGGTGACCACCACACATTGTGTTGGTTTAGGGAGAGCCCATCCTGAAAGCCAGAGCTAGGGTTTGATAGACTCCCAGGCATGCCAAATACTTTTTTCAACAAACATACCAATTATCTGAACTGGCTTGTTCATTACCAAAAGGGTCTGGAGGCCAATTTCTTTCCAGGCAGGTCTGTTGGCAAGGAAATTAGACTGAATACAGTGGCGAATTTTCCAAGCCTCGTCACCCGTGAGGGCACGAATTACCCATTTGACACATAAAGCAATTCCTTTCCTCTGGGTAGAGAGCAAACCCAAGCCTCCAGAGTCTCGGGGAGACAACAGAAATCCTAGGTGACATGATGGTAGCCATGATGAGTATCAGAGGAGGCTCAAAGAAAATCACAAAGTAATTTCTCAAGTTTGCTATAAGCAACTTTAGAAGGCACCCAACAACAAGAATAATAAACATGGGTAGCAGCCTAAACTTTAGAACAAATGTAAAATTTCCCTGCCAAAGAAAGATGTTTGGTGATCCAGTAAGCCAACTTTTTCTACACCTGAGCAAGCACAACCTGCCAAAGCTCCACCAGAGAAGCTTGGAAAGCAAAATAAATGCCCAAAAATTGGAAAGTTTCACCTGGCCCAATCCACTTCTAGCCAAAAGGTTGCAGCCAAGTAGGGCAAGGTAGAACAGACTGCCAATAGCAAAGTGTCTTGTGCCACTAAATGGCAAAGCCAGATGTAAAAAAAACACATTAAGGCACTAGAGCGCCTCGTGAATGGTCTCCTCTTCCTCCGAGAGAGTGAAAAAGGAGTCGTCCACAAAGTTCCCATTGAGCAATTGCAACTGGGAATTTGGCAATGAAATGCCTTTGACGCGCTATAGAGATGCCGCATTATCCAACATATAACCAAACCCTTTAACAGAAAACACATACAGCAAGCGTGTCAAAGGGAAACCCTACCAAATGGAGCAGAAGAGGCCAAAGGTAGAGGACTGTCGACCATTGATGGTGATGCAAGTCGAGGCATCCGCAAAGAGCATTCAAATAGACTGAATAAAATTGGACCCAAAACCTAGAGCTTGCAGCATGGCAAGAATGAAAGCCCATTCAATGCGATCATAGGCTTTGAAAAAGTCAATATTGATGAATAAAGCTTTCTAGTTGGAGTGTCGGGCCCACTCCATGCCTTCCCATACAATGATGATATGATCCAAAATATACTTGGATTTGATAAAAAAAAATTTCTCTAGATGCACAATGAGAGGCAGAAGATGGCAGATTTGTAAAGCAAGAGCTTTAGCAATGATTTTATAAGAAACATTAAGGAGCGTAATAGGCCACCAATTAAAAATATCCTCAGGATCACTGGCTTTAGGTATGAACTTAATATTCCCTTTATTTATTAGCTCTCCTAAAGAATTAGAATGAAAAGCCTCTAAATAGACCTGAAACAAGTCGGGACCCACACAATCCTAGAGAGCTTTGTAAAATTCACAGGGAAAACCATCAAACCCAAGGGCTTTATCATCAGCCATGGAATGTAATGCCTCTTTTAGATCATCCAGTGTAACCAACTGGTCACAAAATTTCTTCTAGGCTGTAGATAGCCTATGTGACACAAAAGCAAGGCAATCCTAGAGGGCCTGCTGGCACTCAGGCGTGGGGACTTGGGTAGTGAAAACTTGCTCGTAATGATGCAAAAAACCCTGCAGAATGTTAAGCAGCTCTGAAAGGACCTGTACGTTGTCTTTAATCTTTTTAATGCCTAGAGAGGAGTGCCTGGAATGCAAGGCCAAGAAAAACTCCTTGGAGGCACGATCACAATTTTTGAGTCAGTGCAAACGGGCCTTGATTTGCACGCCTCTAGTGGTGTAGTTGTCTACAACTTTAACTTGTAAAATTGGAGAAAAAGGGCTAGCCATTAAGGCCTTGTTAGCTAAGAGTAGATCAGCTGTGGTTTCCTTGTAAGACCGCCAGTGAAAGATGGCTAGCTAGTGCCCATAAATGTGTAAGAAGTGAGTAGTACGGGTGATGGCATCATTCCACCACATAATCCAGCTAGTACTATGAGTTGGCCTGCATTCCAAGTTCAAAATTCTATGAATGTGGGCTAGGGTGGCCTTATGGCCGAGAAGAGAAGTGTTGAGGAAGAATTGCGTCTTGCACATGCAAGGCTGTCGAGTCTCCCATTCAATGTGAAAACTAATGGGGAAGTGATCAGACAATGTCACATCCATTAATTGCTTAACCGGAAGGGAAGAGCTGGCAAAGGAGAAGAATGATTGTGCCGAGATCATGGCACAATCAAGGCTCTTAAAAATTCTATCAGAACCAGCCCTAAAATTGCACCAGGTGTGCCAGGGAGAATGAGAATGGTAGCGACCAATATTGGGATAAAAAAGCCCCAATTTATTGCGCATGTAAAACCACGCCTCACATTCGCCAGCTGCCCATCTAAAGGGTAGGATGCCATCTTTATCATAGGGAATTTGAACCATGTCCAAGTCCCCACATAAAATCCAAGTGGCAATTGGTAGAGAGTCAGCAATCCATCGGCAGAGTAATGAGTGCTCCACAACATCATTTGGGGCATAAACATTAATGACCTCAAACGAATGATTATCAATATTGAGCAGGATCTAGACAAGCCGTTGCATGGGATCAGACCCATGGTCGACCATGCTAGAGTGCCACCGTGGGGACAAAAGAGTGATAGCTCCTCCATGCCCAAACTCATGGGTGGTACTGAACATAGAATTGGCCGACCAGATAGACCGACAAGCCAAAGCAAGCAAAAAATTAGAAATTTTAACTTCCTGGAAGCACAGAATATCAATACCAATCAACTTTTTCAAAGTATCTCTAACAATATATTTTTTGGAGAGGTCAGTAAGACCTTGAACATTCCATGAGAGAAAATTCATGGATGAACTGCATCCATATCATTGAACTCTAATTCCTCTCCATTCAGAGAAGATAAATGATTCTGTAAAAATTATGGCAGAACTGAGCCAATCTGGATAGGAGAGGAAATCCTCCGCTTCTCCTGAACATATTCCCCTTCCTCCCTAGTCAGAGAGGGGCTAGGAGAGTGCCTTTGGGCTCTTGAAATAGGAGCAGAACTATGCGGCTGGGCCATCATGATGGCAGTAGGTTGAGGCGTGGTCTCAGGCCGAGGCTGAAGAGGCACGCTATCAACCTTGCCCAGAACTGTCGTCCCCTTCTAAGAAGGGTTTGAAATATTCTTCGTTGGTTTTGCGGCTTTGGAAGTCGACGCAGAACCAAAAGATTTATTCCTGCGACCTATGACCATAGTCTAGGTAGAGTCTTGTTTAGGAGCAAAAGAATCTTCTTGATGAGATTGTGCAGTTTCTCATGGTGGAGAAGGTGTATGAGGCACTGCCAAAGGGTAGTCCTTGATCTTGTAGTCTTTAGACTAACACTGATAACATGTGTTGGGTAGATTGAAATAAGTGACTTTCTGGGTATGTTGGAGAGTTCCTATTTGAATATCAATTGTGTCTTTCAAATCATGAGAAAGGTCAACTTCCATGCAAACCCTTTTCTGGGGTTGGGCTTGGAAGAACCTAGCCAGCTCCACACAGATAACTCTCCCCAAGGAGGAAGCAATATGATTCAAAAAAGGCACACAGGGAAAAGGAAGACTAGGAAACTCAATCCAGACTGGGACCCGGAGCTTGGTCTCATCTAAGATAGTGAAGTCATGGGTTTAGGCTTAGAAAACCAACAAGGAAGACTGGACATACCAGGGACCATGACCCAAAATGGCCTACACATGGCTAACTTCTGAAAAGCAGAAAAAAAAAAACCCTTCCTTAGGTTTTGGACCATCTCAAGGCAAACCCCATGAGGGACCCAGGCCTTGTTGACCCATTCTTTAAGCACACTTTCAGGGGGAGTTCTCCCAACAAAATGCCCAACAAGGGTGTGACTTTCAAGCGATTGACAAGCAGAATCAAATTCAAGTAAAGGTAAAACCACATCAGCAGGGGAGTCAGAACGCATACCTCATGGAACACTTTCGGAACGAATTTTCGGGGACGTTTGTTTGAAGGGGGAGCCATTGAGCAAAGCCATCAGACCGCCAACACCAGCATGAACTATTGGGTTAGGGATGGTTGAAGGCATAATAAGGTGCTTAAGGCCGCACTAAATGCGGCTGTACATGCGACAATAAAGGAAAATTCCTGTGCAGAATGCGCAGCATGACACAGTTCACAGAAAGAACAAAACCCTAGCAGAGCTCATACACCAATTTTTTTTTCTTTTTCATACAAGGAGTTTTTCTAAAGGAAAACAAATCATTTAATTAAATTTAAATATTTCTCTTCTATTTTTCTTCTAATTAATTAAATATCCATATCTTTTCAAATCATAATTAAATATTTTATTTAATTATGAAATCTTCTGCTTTCTTTCCAAATCATAATTAAATATTTCATTTAATTATAAAATCTTTTGATTTTCTCAAATCTTAATTAAATAATTATTTAATTAAGAAAAATCTACATGCACCCATAAATAAATAATTGAATGTGATAATTCATTATTTATCTTCTCAATATCTTTCCAATATCTTCTAAAAAAGATGATTTTTTATCATCTCATCTTATCTCTTCCATGAAAATAGAATGTTTTATTGGTTTTCTTCTATTTTCCTCTCTAGTCTCATCCATCTTCGACTATTCGATCTGCTAGGAATTTTCATAGCCGTTGATCAACTCAGCTAATCAAAATCTTCGAAAAACTCTATAAATATATGTGTCAATCCAAGCATTGGTTACACAATTTCTTGCATCCATTTATACTTTCATACACTTAGATGCTTACAGATTTCTTGCATTCTTGCATACTTTATCTTAATATCATTTAGCAATTTAGTATCTTAGCATAGCATTATCTCATTTTAGCAGAAATCATAGCATTACATTTTGTTAATTACATCTTAGAATTAGCATGCATTTCATCCTAAATCTCATTCTCTAGGAGGTCATTGTGTTGAGCTTAGCACACCAATCTGAGAGCTAGCTTGATTTAACAAACACTGGAGATAGAGGACAATAAGATGTCTTCGAAGGAGCTGCTGCACTATGAGTGTTTTATTTGTTAGCTTCTTTGATCTAATGTTTTATTCATGTGTTTTGAATTCATTTTCATATGCATATTTTCATACACACATAAAATGGCACCCACCATGGGGCCTATGCCCCGATTTTAACTTTTTCTTACAGAGTTTTCTGACAGGTTTTTCGCATTCTAGAGTTTAGCTTTCGATAAATTTCACATTTTAGCACATCTGAGACTTTTTGTAGTGCATCTGGGGTTTTAACTTTTTTCCTCTGTAGGTCTTTTAGTACATCCAGGGACTGTTTGAGTGCATACGATAATTCTTTTGGCGCATCTGGGTAATAGAATAGCACATTTAGTCTCACTCATTTATAATTAAAATCTGCATTCTCTTAGAGTAGCACATTTAAAGTTTATATTAGCGCATTTAAGGTAGATTTTAGTGCATTTACTATCTTTTCATTTATAGATTAAAATCTACATATTTTAGATTAGCGTGTTCAAGGTTTGTTTTAGCACATTCAGGGTTTTTTGTAGCACATTTAGGGTTTTTTTTGCGCATTTAGGGTTTGTTTTTGCACATTTACTGTCTGTTTCTATGCATTTAGGTTCTAACACAAAAATAGGATTCTAAGTCTGATGCCTTTCGTAGACATAATCTTTTCTAGTTTAAAATGAAGCAATTTAGGGTAGTCACCACACATTGATCATGCAGTTAAAATGAACCCCATGTCTATTGTGAAGCAACATCTTCACTTATCTTAAATCATTGTGAACCCCATGTTTATTGTGCTTACTTTGGTTACATTCCACTTAATTCAGAGTGTTTGTGGTGTTTTCATTCACATTAATTCAGATAAAAGATCATTCAAAATGAACATGAAAAGCATTAGCTGAAATCATCCAAAACTGTTCGAAAAAACTACTTTTAGAAAACTATTTTAGTGCATCTAGGGTATACTTTAGTGCATATGAAGTTTGTTCTAGTGCATTCACTAGTTAGTTCAATGCATTTAGACCTTGTTGTCGCATAGGCCGAAACATACACAATTCAATCTCTATCAAAATAATTTTTTGTAGCACATATGAGGCATACTGTAGCACATTTGAGGTATTCTGTAGTGCATTTGACTATTTATCCAGCGCATATACCTGTTTCTGCAGCGCATATAGGGTACAGAGTAGTGCATCTACCACTATCAAAAAATTTCACAAACTTGACTTTCTAACATCTTGGTCTAGCAACATCTTGAAATTTCTCCCATGCTTAGAGAGTGGAAAACAAACAAGTTTGTCAAGAAATCAGTTTCCAATAGGATCAAGAAACCCAAGAAACATTTAGGGTACAATAACACATTACAAAGAAGAATTTTTTTTATATAAAATTCGACATGTATTGCTTCACTATCATGGATTTCTTCATAGATACCAAGATTTTGTTAGGGGATTTACTAACGAATATGTTGTAGAGCCTTTGGACTCTTGAGCCTATTATCAGAGACTAGCTCTATCTCAATGACATAATCTTAATCAACCTCTTGAGTTTGATAATATACCTCAACCTTCCATTGAATATCCATCACATCCCAGTCACATCCTTCAGTGATCTTAATTAGGCTATTCTTCAAAAACAAAGATCAAGTCTTAAGAGGGAACCTTTCAAATGAATTTTTGATTATTGATTCAACTTCCCCAACAAGATTCTAACATCCTTCATCATTGGAAGCCACAATCAATAATTAGGAACATCCTTGATCATATCATAGGATTTTCATCTTATCAAATCAAGGACATCATCATTGTCACACTTATCAAAACTGTGATCTAAGTCTAGGAGAACCCATCAAAATCATATGCTTGTATTTACAAGATCTCACTACAATAAACTGATAGAGGATATTCAACAAGAAGGTCATACCCAAAACACTCAAGAAGAGGTTGAGAGTAGTACTCCACTTTATAGTATGAGTCGTAATCCCCTTTTCAATTACGACATGGACAAAAGAGAAGAAAATACATTCCCCAAGTATAAAGACATGAGAAAAACTTTTATAGATAGTGATGATGAACAAGAGGAGTAATGTAACCTTAGAGAGGCTAAGCAAGATCCCAAGTTTCACAGAGCCATAGAAAAGATCTTGCAACATGATAAAGAAAATTATTTCCTCTACCTAGCTGATCAAGGAGCCAAATTGCCTCATGACTTCGATAATGATAACTTAAAGAGAAAATCTAAAGAAACACCCCTATCTGATCTTAGTGCTTTGACTCAACAAGTTAAAGCACTTCAAGGAAAAATTAAAGAGTTACAAGGGGGAACCACAAAAAGGAAATATACTCTCAAGGACATATGTCCTTATCCTTTCAATTGACATCTCAACATGATTCCATGTCCTTATAATGGGAAATTAGATCCGATAGATCATGTTAGAGACTTCTGAAATATGACTTTAGAATTTACTTATGAGGAAACTTAATGCATTTGTTTCCTAGGAGTCTTGGAGGTCAATCTATGGAATGGCTATAAAAAATTACACCTCCTGTCAAGACATTTGAGGAATTGATCAATTTGTTCATATCACAATATTCCTACAACATCTAACACCAAATCACCATGATAGATCTCTGTAAAGTTGAGCAAAAACCTGGTGAACCTTTCATTACTTTTCTTCAAAGATGGAGAAGAATGTTTGCTAGGTATCCGTGTCCTGTTCTTGAAAAGGAAATGATGGTCACCTTCATTAATAGCCTGAATTCATAATTGAGCTATCGCTTGAATTTACATTGTCCTCCCTCTTTTGAGAGATTGATTGAAGATGCCATAACCATTGAAAGCACTTTTGTCAAAAGAGGGACAATAAAACTTGAAAAGGACAATCCTAGCTCATCCAATCACCACAACAATCAGGACAAGTCTAAGTTTTGGACTTGCAACAAAAATGTAGTGAATGAAGGTGTTGTAGATGCAAATCATGTCTCGACTAGGCCATTTTTTCTTAGTGCTCCAAGTGCTCCACACAACAACAACTATAACAATGTCAATTCTATCACAAATCAAGGAAACAATCCTCCTCCTCTGAGGAACAACATGAATCAAAATCCTACTCCCAATCAAGGGATTTCCAACAATCAAGGTTATCGTGGAAACAATAACAAAAACAATTCTTTAGGAAATTCTTCAAACATGAATCCAAAACAATCTTCATTCTTCTCTAGTAGAACTTTCACTCCACTGGGTTAATCTTTGTAATCTGCATTCAAAGAAGTGATGGCTAAAAATTCTCTTACTTTACTGCCTCAATGAAACTATGAACCCAGTGTGAAACCTCCATCATGGAATGACACATACTATTGTGACTATCATCAGTGAAAAGGTCATCATACAAATAATTGTCAAGCCTTGAAAAATGTCATCCAAGACTTAATCGAAAATGGCACCATCACAATAGAAGGACATCAACAATCAAATGAAGACCACCAAGCATTTTGCAACCCTTTTCCCAACTATCAAAAGGGTGAATCTTCTGGAAAAAATGTGAATCATATCAAGGACCCTATAATCAATCATATCTACATTGACGATGAGCGGGTCAATATTATAAAAGTCAATGAGAAGATGGACTATAGACAAGTCAGCGAAACAACAAGGGCACAAGCTAAAGTTGTCTTAAAGGGTGCCTTTTCAAAATACACTGAGCCTCCACCTCAACATAAATATGACTTAGTCAATCAACTTCAAAGAACTCTGGCTCAAATTTCTATCTTCGAACTTCTGAAGATTTCCCCAGCACATAAGGAAATTCTCGAAAAGGCCCTTGTTGAAACAACTATATCCACTGATCTATATGTGGACCGATTTCAAGCCATGGTAGGATACTTGTCCTCACCCACATATCTTTCATTTTCTAAAAAATATGATGTTTCCATGACTCATCCCCATAATTCATCACTATACTTAGAAGTCATGATCCACAAGTTTCATGTTAGACGCGTCCTAATAGATGGAGGGGCTGGTTTGAACATATGTACCATGAAGTTAGTTCAAGCTTTAGGATTTTCTGAAGACTCTATTGATCCTAGAAGAAAGATTACTATTAAAGCCTATGATGATGAAGAAAGAGCATCCAAGGGTTTAATCATGCTTCCAATCAGAGTGGGACCTATTATCAAGAATACTTTTTTTCAAGTATTAGACCGTGATCTTGCATACATCTTGTTGGGTCATCCTTAGATCCACAAAATGCAAGTTGTTCCATCCACATATCATCAATGTCTTCAGTTCCCTTATGATGGAAAAAAGATCACAATACCAGCTAATAGTTCGAAAAGTCAGACTTGTGCCAATATCAAAGCTAGTCAAGATACTTTGGTTCCCAACAATCAAGAAGCTCTTGCTAATACTTCTCTCAAGATTGACACACAAATTAGATAGTTAACCAAAAGTTTTGACAAGAAACTATGGTTTAAGGAAAATGGAGTTGGGGAATACTCTCTCTATCTTGCTTATTTACCCACATCACCTCGGTCACATGGACAACCTTCTATCACACAACAACAGATATCAATAGCGTCAACATCAATGCAACCACCAACAGAGCCAATCACCAAGTTTAATGGATAGTTTATCAAAGAAAAATACCCCATGGAAGATCCTAAAGATAGGGAAATTCTAAACTAGCTCTATAAAGATGAAGATGAAACAATCCTTAATTTCAAATTGCCAATGGACCGATATGGAAAAGGGTATTCAATCATGCAGAAGATGGGCTATGATAATGGTCCTATCAGAAAAAGAAAATAAGGAGTAGTTGAGCCTATTCACCTCCCAGGACTTGCTGCATACAATAAAATAGGACTAGGCTATGATACTAACTCAAAAGAAAGAACATCCAAACAATCACATGATACTATCTTCACATTGCAAGAAGGTTTTGATACAAGGGAAGCATGTTTGGCAGCAATCCAAAATTTCATGGATAATAACTCTGACATAGACTCTGCTGAATATGAATGGGACACCATCTACTATGATAAGTTTTGGAGGGAGAAAGAGGTTGATGTGATACACAGGTATACCCCAACTCTAATTGAAGGTGAAGGGTTAGGGTCCCAACCATGAGAATATGAACTACAAAGTGACTATGATATGATTTTGAGTCAAATTTTAATGAACAAGACTATCGTGAGAACAGTACCATCATTGACCCACCTCATACCTCAGATCCTACAGACAACTCTATTATGACCATAACCATAGCCAATCTCAAATAGCCTAATGACTCGCTACCTCTGATCCATCCCAATCTCATTGATTGGGATCTATCTGAACCTATTGATATACCTATGTTCCCAAATGACAAAGCTATCATGAACTTCCTTTCTATAGATGACACAAATGATTGTTCTACTAGATATTTTCGGCATAGAGTCTTTAATTAGGAGAGTGTCAAGCCTCCTAGCTACAAAAGTAAAAATAGAAAAGAAAGATCTAATGGTGAAAACCAAAATTTGCCAGTATTAGATCAAACAAAAGATAAAATATGTATCAGATGGTGAAAACCTTTTTAAGGTGCTAGATGATGGGAATCTTGACACTCTCCCGGAGCATTATCATGAGGGATCACCCATTTTGATCTATCCTACAAAAGAAGTTAATATTGAAACTATATAGAAATCGAGGATTCTACAATTAGTTGCATCAATGATAGATAAAGAAGTTCTCGAGTTCATGGAATTTCTAAAAGAAAATCAAGTCAACTTTTCCTAGTCTTATGCAGACATGCCAAGTCTTGATCCTGATCTCATAATGCACCATTTGTCTATCAAACTAGGAGTTAAACTAGTGAAACAAAAACTCAAAAAGATGCATCCTCATGTTGCATTATTGGTTAAAGAAGAACTCAAGAAACTCCTTGATGTAGGATTTATAAGATCAATTGCCTATGTAGAATGGATCTCCAACATTGTTCCAGTAGCAAAACCAAATAAATGTATCAGAGTTTGCACTAATTTCAAAGATCTTAATAAGGTGTGTCCTAAGGATGACTTTTCACTTCCAAACATAGATACTCTAGTTGATTTGACAGCTGGCCATGCCATGTATTCACTAATGGATGGTTTTTCTGGTTACAATCAAATTAAGATTGCACCTGAAGACCAGGACAAAACAACTTTCACATGTCCATGGGGGACTTACTCTTGGAATGTCATGCCTTTTGGTCTAAAGAATGTTGGGGCTACTTATCAAAGAGCCATGACTACAATCTTTCATGACATGATGCACACATTGATGGAAGATTATGTAGATGACATATTGTCTAAATCATACACAAGAGAAGGGCATCTTGAAGTGTTATCTAAAATCTTTGCAAGGTTGGAAAAGTTCAAAGTACGCCTTAACCCCAAGAAATGTGTTTTTGGGGCCACCTCTGGAAAACTCTTGGGATACATTGTCTCAGAAAAAGGAATTGAATTATATCTTGCTAAAGTTTAGGCAATCATGGAAATGCCTCCACCATGGAACATCAGTCAGTTGAGATCATTACAGGGATGACTTCAATATATACGAAGGTTCATTACACAATTGGCCAACAAAATTCTACCTTTCACACATCTATTGCATAAGAATATTCCTTTCAAGTGGGAGGACAAGTTTGAAATGGCTTTTCAACAAATCAAATAGTATCTAATTACCCCACCAGTTCTAGTACCACCAAATCTGGACAAACTGCTGATCTTGTATATTGCCACAATAGAAACATATTTGGGGGCATTACTAGCACAAGAAGAGAATGCAGGGAAGGAATGTGCCATTTATTACATCAATAGAACACTAACAAGTCATGAACTCAACTACACTTTCATTGAGAAGGCTTGATCGCAATAGCATTTGCTTCATAGAAATTTTGACATTACATGTTAACTCGTACCATCAATCTTGTTTCAAAGATTGATCCACTCAATATTTGCTAAGCAAAGCATCATTAACAGGAAGGTTAGAAAAATGGGTGATGACACTAAGTGAGTTTGGCATCCATTATGTTGATTGCAAAGCAATCAAAGGGAAAGTTATCACTGATCAACTAGCCAAAGCACCACTACAAGCAAAGCATCCCTTGCACTTTGAATTTCCAAATGTTGATGTCTTCACTACAGAATCCAAACAACCATGGACCTTATACTTTGATGGTTCTTTCACTCAACATGGATAGGGGGCGGGCATACTCTTTGTCACCCCCCCAAGGAAACACCATTCCTCAATCATATAGGTTAATGTTTCCTTGCACCAACAACATAGCCGAATATGAAGCATTAATCACTGGACTTAAGACAACCTTGGAATGGAGGATTACAGAGCTACAATTTTATGGTGACTCACAGTTAGTCATTAATTAGATCAATGATGATTATCAAACTAAAGATGAGAAACTGTTGGTATACAAGAAGATGGTTGACGACTTCAAGAAGTACTCTATGGACATCAAGTTCACACAAATTCCAAGGCTTGATAACAAAGCAGTTGATGCTATGGCTACAATCGCATCATTATTACAACTACTAGAAAATCAGGCTCGCTATGAATTTCTGGTGGAGCAATCATTTGCACCTTCCTATGACACACCTAAAAGACAAATCATTTGCCACTTGGTAGGATCTGATTCCCCTTGGTATGGTAAGATTTATGCTTACCTAAAAGATGAAATTTTACCACCTGACTTATCCTGTAACCAAAAATGTAACTTTATTTGCCAATCCTCTTGCTATACTCTTATTGCTGACATCCTTTATTGTCATGGTCTTGATGGTAGTTTACTTTGATGTCTTGAACATGACAAATCTGACAAGGCGTTACAAGAAGTTCATGGTGGCATTTGTGGTACTCATTCGAGTGGATTGACCTTATCCAAGAAATTGATTAGAATGGGTTACTACTAGCCTACAATGGAAAGGGAATCATTCACTTTTGTGAAGACATGTTCAAAATTTCAAATTCACAGGAATCTCATTCATGCTCCTGCACAGGAACTTCAACTATTCACACCAACTTATCCCTTTTCTCAATGGGGGTTAGATCTAGTAGGCAAGATTCATCCTTCATCATCAAATGAACATAAGTTCATCATCACAGCTATAGAGTATTCCACCAAGTGGATTGAGGCAGTATCTCTCACTAAAGTTACCAACAAAAAAATATCATCATTCATACTCAATTATATATTTTTCAATATGGCATTCTGAACTCCATCATCACAGATAATGGATGACCTTTCAAGAATTAGGATGTTGATGAAATCTATGAGAGACTCCATATTCAACACAAATATTCAACACCTTACTATCCACAAGGGAATGGCCAAGAAGAGGCTTCAAACAAGACTATATTGAAAATTTTAAAGAAGACTGTGAATGATGTTGGGAAAGATTGGCATGTTCAACTCAATCCCGCCTTATGGGCCTACAGAACTAGTGTTTGAAGGCAAACAGGAGCAACACCGTATGCTCTTTTCTATGGAGCAGAAGCCATATTACCTCTAGAAGTGGAAATTCCATCACTCAGGGTATCACTAAAGGGTCTCACAATGGATGATGAATACAAGGTTTCTCGACCACAAGAACTGGAACTCCTTGATGAAAAGTGACAAAGGGCAGCTAACCATTTGAAAGCCTATCAATAGATGATGTCTTGCAGCTATAACCATAAAGTAAATCCACGTACCTTTCAGGTGGGTGATGTTGTTTTGAAAGAAAATCCATGAAATGAGCAAGACAGAGAGAAGAAAGGAAAATTTGAACCAAACTAGCTAGGTCCATACGTGGTTATCGCATTCTACGATTCAAGAGCCTACAAGCTATTGATGCTAGAAGGGGACCTATTTGAAAAACCCATCAGAAGTATACACCTAAAAAAGTATTATGTTTAAGTTAGCTATCATCATCCATAAAAGTCTTGAAAATTTCCATAAAAATAAAAAAAAGTCCTAAAGAAATACATAAAAAAAAAGGAAAAGTCCTAAAAAATCCATAAAAATTAGAAAAAGTCCTAAAAAAAATCCATAAAAATCGAAAGAGTCTTGAAGAAATATCAAAAACAACAAAAATTTTCCTAAAGAAATATAAAAAAAAGTAGAAAAATGTCCTGAAAATTTAAAAAAATAAAATAAATAAATAAATAAATAATTCATAGGGTGAAAACCTGGCAAACAGGTAGTCTATTGACAAGAAAAATACAAAAAAAAAAAATTAGAAAAATGCAATAAAAATAGATAGTGAAAATCTGGCAAATAGACACTATTTGTAGCTCTCCATCTATTAGTTCATGTTCTGCACTTAGCTTTTCGGCCTTCTTTTCATGCATCTTCTTGCCACCATCTTAGGGTCATAACAGCATCATACTGCCATCATTTTCCTAGAGCAACGTCTTACCATGGCCTGATCAATACTGGGGGCAACCAAACTTTCAGGTTCTACTAAAAACAGCTAGATAGTGACATAAAATCCAATCATGATAACAAACAATCAAATCACATGAACAAATATCCAATCATTGATCCATATCACAATAGTTATAAACAAATTTCATATCATGACTCATATCTAGATGATCTAAAATCTGAATAATGTTTGGAATAGCAGTATTACATTTTGAACAATGGTTATTTGATTTTCGATATCATCTCTCTGGAGCACACTCAATGATGTACTGAACTAGAGTGGCGAGGAAAGAGGATGATTTTTCTTTGTGTGATGTCTTGAGATTAACTATCACTTTGGTGCAAATATGTCATGAGACATGATTTCCAAAGCAATATCATTAATGACAATTCCACATTTGCATCAGAAAGTGGTTAAGGGTATGTGTAGGATCATGATGGGCCAAAAAGTGGCGATATGATTGATATTTGTAGAGTATGTGGCTGACAACCTTTTTTTTACCCAAAATTGATGAAATGAAAAGGGTTTTTAAAAGAGATTCTCAGCTTTCCACCAATATAAATTATGCTTTACTTTGAATTTAATAAATAATAATTATTTATCTTCTTTTTGAATTACGAGTAAATTCCTGAGTGATAAGTTGATTGAGAAACATCTATAACTTTCAAACAATATCACATTTTTTGAATCCAAAACATGCATCACATTCTATGCTTCACATACTATAGGATTAAAAAAAGAAAAATTGAATTTCATGAAGTTTTGACCAAGTTAAGGTGGTCGGACATACGAGTTTTTATATTTTTTAAAAGTTGTAATAAAAAAATCATAATTAATTATTTACTTGGAAATAAATTACAAAAAAATATGCATCACATAGGGATATGAGTCCTCTACTTATATCTAAAATATTATAAAAAAATATTATCATTTTATTGTGGTTAGGGTGGTTAGATAGACACCTACTTCTTATTTTCCCTAAAATTTAAGTACTCTTGCATTGAAATTTCAAATTTTCACCAAATAGATTTTTTTAAAAAAACCTAGAAGTTTAGAAACTACATTCAATTTTCTACATATTCTATTCTTACATATTTTTGAAATAATATAGATAACTTATTCAAATTTTTACATCAAGTTTCCTAACTCTAATTTTTCTAATTTTTTGCCACTTAAGGGCATGTTTTTTTCCATGATGATCCTGCACATAGCCTTAATCTTTCTCTGTTTATGCAAGAAATGCTCAGGTCATCTCTATTCAATTATACCTCGATGATTGTGTTCACTTGCTATATCAAAAATCATGAAAGTTGTACTCAGGTCATCATTGGTGCTAATTCCCCCACTGATGCTTGTACATACTTCCAACATTTTAAAATTCTCTATGATGATTCAAGAATGCTAATGAAAGGCTCAACAAATGGTTGGTTTCATTTAGTTTCATTTCATTTAGATCATTGTACATGACTGCATAATGGATTCACATTAGAGTTTTAAAAGGATGAACACAAACATCAATGGTTGTCATGTATCTTTGGACTAATTGTGGAGGACATTTGGAAATTTGATTCATTCTCATTTGTTCATCTTCATCATCACTTCATTCATCGTTAACATTTCTCATTTCATTTATTCCATCATTTACATTATCATTTATCATTTCATCTCATTATCATTATTATTATCATTTCAATCATTATCATTCATGTCCTTTCATAATCATATCATTTTATCATTTATCATTATCATTTCATCTCATTATCATTATTATTATCATTTATCATTTCATTTCATTTTCTTATCATTATCATTTCATCCATATCATTGTATTTAATATTTTCCATTATCATTTTATCATTTCTTCTATTCCATCTCATTTCATTTTTCATTTCATATCCTTTCATATCATTTTATCATTTCAGCTCATTATCACTTATCATTATCATTTTCATTGCATTACATTTCAATACATATCATTTATCATTTCATCATACCTTTCATCATTATTAATCACATCCATTCATTATCATTTGCATATCACATCTTTAATAATCTACCATTTTCATATCATCCTACCATTTTACAAATCCATGATGCATTTCATAAACACAACATTCATTTTCCATCACATTATCATTATTTCACTTGCATTTGAAAAATCTAAAATAACCAATTCATACATACATTATCACATCATTTGGTAAACATTACATTTTTCATAAAATCTCATTGGATATTTTCATAAAATCAACAATCCTAGGTCATCCACTTGCATGACATCATTAGTATATAGCATAAATCGCCATCATATCATAACTCATCCTGCCTCACAAGATTAGTCCTCAAAACATTAAATGCATATCAAAATTCATTTCATAACATATACAAACAACTACATATCCATATCATCATCAATCACATCACAAAACACACATCACATCATCAAAAATTATCGTCATTGCATATCATCGCTCATCAAAAAATAATACAACACTCCAATGTCCAATGAAACTGAAAAGTTCAAAAAGAGATACATGGGATGTGACCAAAATCAATATGCATGCTCCAAAAATGTTATACATGTGTGAAATGCATCTACATCACAACATCACAAGCTAGCTAGCCAAAGCCCCTAATGGAGCTGGTTTGGAACAAGGTGGCCTGCCACTACCCCATACGTCAGGATCCTATCGAGGCCCTGTGACCTCTCTGCCATGTGTCATCGTCTATTATTTGGTCCTCGGTCTATTGAGGGACTATGAGTAAGGCTCTTGACACCCAGGAGGACATAGCTCCTCATATCTGACCCGATAGTGCTCAACCTTCTTAGCCATCTTGAACCCCTCTGCCATGGCCTCTCACAAGGATACACTCTGCACATTGCCCATAAGTCTTTGTGCGGCACCCTCTGCCTCTGCTGCCCACCGTCTAAATGCATCCCTTTACTATGAAATACGCCACTTGTGGGTCTAAGGCGGGAGGAGGTACCTACGCCTGTGCCTATGCCTGCACAAGCTCTGCCTATAGTTGCACTATCAAATCTTGTGCCTGTTCCTATGCAAGCTATGCCTATAACTGTAAAATCACACTCTGAGCCTAACCTAGCTCATCCTGAGCAGTCTGCACCTGTTGCACTGAAGAGGAAACCCTGATAACTATTCGCGGCTTGCCACCAGATCTAGGCCTCCATACAATCTGAGCACCGCCCAAGAAGTCCAACCTCTACCTCACTACCTTTCCCTCCTCCCCTCCACCATCTCCATCATCATCCCCATCATCTGAGCTATCCTCTTCTCCACCCTCCTCCTCCTCTCCTCCACCCATTGCTTGCTCTCCCTCGGCCACATCCTCATGTCTCTCCCCCCTGGCTGTTATGCTACCGCAATGGGCCCTAGCTCTTCTAGACATGTAAATTGAGGGAATGGATGTGTGTGAAAATACGCTAAGTAATCATCTGACATACCCACATCTATAACATCTAGCCTATACACCCATCCCTCTAGCTATAAGCTGGTATACTTTGTATATGCCAATTGGTAATTAATGTATCGCTCCCATCCAGGATCATCCTTGCACTGTCCATAATGAGAAATGTTTTGTGGCATCCCTTGTGTGTATCCATACTACCTCTGAACTCGCAATGCCAAAAGTCTCTCAATAATATAAGGGGTCTGTCATATCAGATATTGGGGCATACACACAAATGGAATCTCCAAGTGATCAGTGTCCCAAGCCTCGCAATTGGTAAGGCCTCCATATCACTGAGTCCACATCATCCAAAACACGACACCAATACTCCAACTTGCCTAGCTTGGGCTAGAAAAATGCACCTGAATAGGCATAGACATATGGTCTCCCTAGTGGCCTAACCCTAGCACACTCCAGTCTCATAATAGCAATATGCTCCCATGCCCAGATCCAGAGTAGGGTCACACCACTCACCAAACTAGTAGATCCTTTGTACACTACCCGATGTAGGTTATGATACAAGTGAGCCAATATACAACTCCCCTAGGCATATCTCCACTGTTGTGTCACCATCCACTCGAGCATCCTCCCCCAACTAATTGAAAATCCCTTTGATTAGTGGTCTAGACAAAGGAATCCTCCAATAAATGCACTCAACACTATAGGTAAGGCCGAATATCCCCTCATATCCTCCCATGGCACATAGTATCCTGCTATATGAGGATCTCCATACACCCTCTTAAGGGCCTCTATACCACCTATCTCCTTGTGGTCATAAACCATAAGGGTGCCTACTACTGGAATCCCTAGAATCCTGTATACATCCTCGGGCATCACAGTCATCTCACCAGTCATCAAATGAAAGGTATTATGCTATGAATGCCACCTCTCTACCAGTGTGGTCAACAGTCCCCTGTTGACTTGAATCCCTCGTGGCATACTCAACAAGGACCCCAAACCACATCCAACTATCCATTGTATCTCAGCCAGAGTAAGCTCTCCTATCCGATCCCAACCTATCGAGAACCGCTCTCTAATTTGGAGGTTTTTGGAAACCTCCTATTTTTGGCCATCACAAGGACAATCAATCAAACTCATATCAACACAATCTATCTACTTGACATCATATCAAATCACTCAGATCCATATCAAGTGCTTCATATCAGTGTCCCATATCAAGTGCTCTATCTATGTGACTCATATCCTAAACATCAATGCTAGACATCAATCTATCTGGCTATCAAATCAATCTATTTAATCACCATTTAGTATTTGTTTTCTTTTTCAGGAAAGAAAATTTATCAACAATCAACTCATTTTTCTATTTGTACTTTAGTCATGAATGCAAATATGTTTCAATCACATCATCTACTATTTGGTTTCTATCACAGAAAGCACTTTTATCAAACATCTACTCTTTGTTTTCTATAAGCAAAGTTATCAGACAATCTTTTACTCTTTGTTTCTCTATTATGGGAAACTAAGTTATCAAGCATCTACTCTTTGTTTTCTATAAGAAAATTTATCAAACAATCTTTTACTCTTTGTTTTTCTATTCTGGGAAACAAAGTTATTAGCTATCTACTCTTTGTTTTCTATTTTGGGAATCAAAATTATCAATTCATCACCATAGTTTCTATCATTTCTATCCATATCAGCATGATGGCAATAATATTTATCTATCTATTGACCAAGGAAGCAATATACACCATCATTTTTTTTATCAAATTTCCTCACACAAGCATTCTGCCAAAATTTTCCTGGATGCGCTAATTTGTGCCTCATATGCACTAAAACTCAAAAGAGCTAAAATTTCCCTCAAAAGCACTAAAACTACCTTTGTGTCGTTTCGTGTCCTAAAAGCGCTACTGTTTCCCTCAGATGACTATTTCATCCCCTAATGCGCTCGAATCCTAAAAGCACTAATTCATACCCTGTATGCGCTAATTCAACTTGGCAGGTGGCAACCCTAGAAGTGCAACTCTCTACCCTAGATGCGCTAATTTTTTTTTATCTAGATTTGCATCTTAAATGTGCTACTCTAGACATCGAATGCACTAAAAGACTTGTTTTCACTCCTATCCTATATGCGCTAAAGAACACCTTATATGCGCTACAAAATTTTGTGAAAGTGCTAGAACAGACCTGTGAAAGTGCTAAAATGAGACATTTTGACCTAAATCCGCCCTAAAAAGCATGAAAATTTGATCAAAATCACAAATTTTCAAGTCACAAAGGGTTGAATTGATCAAAATCACAAATTTTAAAATCACGTTTTTATATTAGTATAATGTAGTCTCAGTATAATGGTGATATCTCATTCATTTCTTAACAAAATTTAAAAGTTTAAAGTGTTTTGTATAGAAGGTGAAGAGGGGACCAAAACCCATAAATTATTTGAACATATTTGTAATAATTTGTGAGTTATTTGAGGTAGAAATTTGAATTTGATATTTCTTGGATGTGAGAAGAAGTGAGGAATTTTAGCTAGTGAAAAATTAATCACAATTTGGATTTGAAATTAATTGTAATTGTTTAGAGTTATATTTGTGAATGCATGTAGCATGGTATTTACATGAAGAACTTTGGCTCTTTTGGATGTGAAAATTGTAGAGGATTATTTCAGTGGTGTAGATCTGCAACAACTTCCATCATATTTGTAACAAAATAAATAATCAAAACATAGTGCATATGTATAAAATTGGTCATGTCTAATTAATCCTGGCATTTAATTAAATATTTATTATTTAATTAATTTCTCTAAAGTCTTCTACATATGATTAAATTTTATTAATTTAATTATATTGTTCATTCACTTTATTCTTCCACCTTAATTAAATAAATCCACTTTATTTAATTATTTCACATTCATATGTTTATGTAATTAATTAAATAAACACACTTTATTTATTTTAATTAATTATCACTTTTTGGATTTAATTAAGTCTTTTGATTGAATTAAATTTAAATATTTTCGTTCTTCTATTTTTCTTCTAATTAATTAAATATCCATATCTTTTCAAATCATAATTAAATATTTTATTTAATTATGAAATCTTCTGCTTTCTTCCAAATCATAATTAAATATTTCATTTAATTATAAAATCTTATGATTTCCTCAAATCTTAATTAAATAATTATTTAATTAAGAAAAATCTACATGTGCACCCATAAATAAATAATTGAATGTGATAATTCATTATTTATCTTCTCAATATATTTCCAATATCTTCTAAAAAAGATGTTTTTTTATCATCTCATCTTATCTCTTCCATGAAAATAGAAAAATCCTGCTTTATTGGTTTTCTTCTATTTTCCTCTCCAGTCTCATCCATCTTCGACCGTTCAATTTGCCAGGAATTTTCATAGACATTGATCAACTCAACCAATCAAAATCTTCAAAAAACTCTATAAATACCCGTTTCAGTCCAAGCATTGGTTACACAATTTCTTGCATCCATTTATACTTACATAGACTTAGATGCTTACAAATTTCTTGCATTCTTGCATACGTTATTTTGATATCATTTAGCAATTTAGTATCTTAGCATAGCATTATCTCATTTTAGCACAAATCATAGCATTACATTTTGTTAATTGCATCTTAGAATTAGCATTCATTTCATCCGAAATCTCGTTCTCTAGGAGGTCATTGTGTTGAGCTTGGCACACCAATCTAAGAGCTAGCTTGATTTAACAAACACTGGAGATAGAGGAAAATAAGATATCTTCGAAGGAGCTATTGCACTGAGAGTTTGGTTTATTTGTTAGATTCTTTGATCTAATGTTTTATTGATGTGTTTTGAATTCATTTTCATATGCCTATTTTCATACACACACATAGAGATAGAGAATTTCAAATCACATTGTACATTGTGAATACATTGGTAAATATAAACTAATTGGGTTGGAGATTCATTTGTTTCATATGGTAAAAAAGTGAGGGCACTCATGTGTTCTATATTCTTGTAGACTCCATAGGAATATACATTTATTCTGGTGTTTTCTAGACCATAACAAAGAGGTGATTTTTCCACTATAGAAGAGTGCCATTCCCATAGCTTAGAAATTTTTTATTTGTTTAAAGATTAATGTTAGATTCTAAAAATATGTGTATTAAAACAAGGAAGGGGTAGTATTATTTATTGGTTTTATAGTTCTAATCAATTATCCATTTAATGGTGTCTATATATTAAAAGTATTATTCAAGGTGCATTATTAGTGGAAACCACACCTTTGATCTTTTTCATTAAGGGAGGGTTAGATATTTTGATTTGGAGAATTATAGCACATTGATTGAGAAATTTGAAGGTAAAGACTTCCACACATGGCAATTCAAACTACAATTTATCCTTATTGAAAAGGATCTATGGGATGTAGTGAGTGGAACTGTGCCACAACCAAGTAATGTGGATGGAATCACAAAATGGACTACAAAGGATCAAAGAGCAATAGCTTTGATTGGACTTGCACTTTTAGATGCATACTTCCACCATATTAACTTATTGAAGACCTCAAAGAAAGTATGGGATATCCTTAATAATTTTTTTTGGATCACAAACATCAAGTGCAAAGATGGGTCTAGATAAAAAATTATTTGGGCTAAAAATGATGGAAGGCAGCAATATTGTTTAGCATATTAGTAAGTTTCATTCCTTCATGAACCAACTAGTTGGTATAAAAGCCCAAGTAGAAGATGATGATACAAAGGCCATTCTATTGAATAGCATGCCTCCTAACTATGGTAATATTGTGTTTAGTTTGAACAAAGTAGATGCTGCTATAGAAGTTATAATAACTACTTTGATTGATGAAGGAACCAGGAGAAAAGACTCAATTATTGAGGAAACTACAATGCTTGTCAAAAACAAGGTTAACCATACTTGTACATCTAGCTCTTCTACTCCAAAGGGAAATCGGTTCTCAAAGGATAGAATTTTATGCTACTATAGCAAGAAAAAATGACACTTCATTGTGAATTACATTCAATGTGCCAAGGATCTCCTTGATGGAAAGCTAAATTGAAATAAAACATTGATTGTAGATGATTATGAAGAATGCCTTTTCAAATTGGCTATTGAAGACCCTCCACATGAAAAACAATGAGAAGTAATATATTTTCTAAATCAAGTAAAATATTGTGTCTTCAAGTGATTGGATGTGTTTGTCCCCAATCACAATTCTTGATTGATTGTGAATTGACATGTTTGTTCCCATTCACAAGATGGCGTAAGTGATTGGAATTGTTTTCCCCCAATCACAAGAGTTAGTAATTATGATTGGATGTGTTTTTCCCCATTAATAATTGTTGTGAGCAGATGTGTGTGTTCCTATTCATAACCTTGATGTTGGATAGCTATGTTTTTCCCCATCGAAACTTGTTGTAAAGCCATGGGTAGATGTGTTTTTCTGTATCTTTAGATGAAAGTATAATAAGCATAGTGAGGCTAGTTCCACTACTACCTCTCATGAGTAGATGTGTATGTCCCTACTCATACCTTAGGATGAACTACTAAATGTGTTCATCAAGTAATGTTGGTCTACTTGTCCCCATTAGGAGACTAATATTACATGGAGGGGTGTTAGGAATATTGCATCATTTATAGGATGCATATAATAATGATTTATTAGGTTTGTTAAAAGGTTATTATATTGATGGTAAAAATATATTTTTATATTGAATTGTTAAAGTAACTCAATATAATTAGGGAGGTAGTTTAGGAAGTTAAATAAAAAATAGGATTTGTGAATCCTAGTATATATATGCAATGTGTTATTGAACAAAGATAAGGAGAAACAAAAGCATCATAATATTTGGGTAAAATGTTTACATTTTAAGATTTTTGTAAAATCTCTAAGATTGTGACTAAGAAATTAAGGATTTTGAGTTCATATATACATCTTTCTTGCATTTTGTATTGTGTATGGTTGACTTATGTTCAAGGAGAAGAGTAAAGATATCGATAGATATATAGGGTGTGTGATCATTGTAATTGAATTATTAAGAATGAGTGTGTTCTATTCCTTTAGTTGTTTTCATTTTTGCAAGTTAGTGATAACATACAAACCATCATAATTTTAATTATGCTATAGGTAATGAATAGTTATTAGAATTTTTGTCTTTGTAACTTTAGGCACAGATCTAGTTTACATACTCTTAGGACTCAAATACATACCTACTTGAATATAAAAAGAATAATTTGTGTTATATTTTTTTATCTATACCATCTCAAAACCTATGTTGGCTTCTGACTAGGCTGTCACAAACCCACAATTGAAACTTGGAAAGATCTTCACAACCATTGGAAAAGATATAGAGGAAAAATTTGAAGGTTGTAAAGATATGTGTCAGGTAAAACTTATATGTTGGATTCTTAACCTAGTTTCAAAATCATTGTTAGAAGTCAATAGGGTTTCAAGAACTCCCCAAATATCTAGCAAGAAAGTTAAAGGTCCATTTATTACTATTAGAAACTAGGAAGATCTAGGAAATAAGAAACAAGCACACAAACAAGCATAAAATTGTATTAGCTGACCAAATTCTAATAAAGAACTTAAACCCTCAACATAAAGCATGAGGATGAGCAACCACATGTCATAAGAATAGGCACACATTTCATGGATTGAGGAGAGGACACCTCATCCTATAGCGGTGGCAAGTTGCTCTCCTCTATGCAAGGGAGAGGTGTTGAGAGGGATTGGACACCTCTCAAGTCACCTCAACAACCTTGACACCTCATAGGGAATAAATTAAGGGTTAACTCCAACACCTAACTAGGTTTAGGTTAGCCTAACTAAAGTAGAATACACTGACACCCCCCCTTAAGCATCAATTAGGTGGGTATGAAGAAATGGGTCCCAACTACTAGCCATGTTAGGTACCCATGTACAAAATTTTCTCGTAAAGTGGAGTAAAGGAGAAAACCCATGTGGGAAAAAACTCCTCTCAAAAAAGAGAAACAAAATGCATGAAAAAGAAAAAAAGTGAAGAAGGAAGACTTGTATCATGGCCCCCCTAGGACAACTTCTATCACATGAGTACAATAAATTTCCCCAAAATAGGAGATACAAAGAGAGATTTGGAAGCCCCCCATAAGATATGTTGTAGTGCGCATAGATGCTCGATGAAGTATGCTAAAGAGAATTGATGAATGTTGAACCACATTTCTCCCATTAGGAAGAAGACAAACTACAAAAGTGTGCAAATAATCTTCCCATTCTTGATAGGAACATACAAAAATAAGTATAAAGGTCTTTGAATTATGCATAAGATATAAAGGCATAGATGATGCTAATAATGTCTTTGTAGAATGCTTAATGATCTCCAAGCCGAAGCTGATGTGTGGCAAAGATTCGGGAATAGGGACCGCAAGGATTATAGATGTATGATGATAACTGGAACAATAAGAATCTGACACTATCAAGTTATAGAAGCTGAAGTAGGCAAGGAATGAGCAAGAATATCTGAAGAAGTCAAGGCTGATGCAACTTCAATGAAGATCTGACATCAAAAAGAAGATGAATGTCCTCAATAGTGTCATCCAAATAAACAAGATGGGATTCTACAAAAAGACATGGAATGTCAGGTAGATATTCATCCCAATGAGGTGGATCTAGAAAGACAATATCCTAGTGCAACGAATCACTATAAGCCATGGAGATATCAACTCTGGATTCAGATGTAGCAACAGGTAATGATGGGGTCTCAAAGTAAGTCATCTGACTACCATGTACATACCCAATGGATGATGTCTCCTAATATATCTTAGTGAGATGAGATTTTTCTACAAGTGCTTTATAATGATCAATTAGAGCATCTGTAATATCAAGAAGATGTTGTTTTAGTTCATGAATTTCATGAATTTGACATTCTTCTATTGTATGTCTTTTCATCACATGATATGCACATTTGAGTTTCCATTTATTATGAAGTTTTTGAATTATACTCATATGGAAGGGATTGTGCATGAGAGACATGATCAAAATTATAGCACTATACAAAGCAAAAAAGAAATTTGACCCCCGCCTCCCCCTTCTCCCCCCATGAAACTATTGAAAAAGAGACCCTCCAAATTTTGACACTTTATAACTTAGAGCATTTTACAAAATAAATTTGACCAATGCATGGAGAATGAAAAACCATTCACTTTTGCAAAAACAATACTCAATTTTGAGCTATAGAGCAAAAGTTATTAAATAATTTTCTGTAAAAATGGCCTAATTTAATTAACTGCACTTGAAAAGCAAAAAAAAACCTATCAAAGAGGTGAGCATAGGCTTCCAACTACTCATTGGAATCCGGTCGAAGTGTAGATTACAAAGGGTTTGATTGTGAGGGGGAATTGGCCTCTTGCCAACCCAGACCTCACCCTCCGTCACGAATGAATACAATATGTAACTTTATATATTAGCATTAGAGGCTACCTATATATGTTCAAAAAAAAATCATAACCTCCCCCTTTAAACATTGTCAAATGATTGAGCAATTAATGTAAATTGTTAACCAAATCATTAATGTAAAAAGCCATATTTATGCATACAAACAAAAATTCAACACCACGTGTTTGAGCCTTTTGACTTGGGTCGACGATCTGTGGAAAAATATGGGACAAAAACTGCCCAAGTTCATGCCTCCAGAACTGGTAAAAGTCAAGTTAATGGCACACATGCAGCATCTTAGGGATTTTTGCTGTTGCAGAGGTGTGGAGGAGGAGCTGGCCGCTTTAAGAGTGTAGAAAAGACCGAGTCAAACCATAAAAGCAAACCCATAGATCGGCATCTGTTTCCACGTAGAGATTGGGGGCTGCCAAATTACACCAAACTTTTTGAGGGGCAGACTAGAGCAGTTTCCTGAATGTGGGGAGAGCCTGCCTATGTCGAGCTTGTAGAAATCGTGCCTCTTCCACACAAAATCGTGCCTCAAATGGAAAAACACGCCTCGCTGCCTCTTGAGAGACTGATGAACGCCTCTCCTTGGCAAAATCGTTGGGCCTCTAAATTACAAAGCACGCCTGCAAAAAAAAGATTCGCGCCTCCAGTTTGAATGCAATAGAGATATCAGAAATCACAGTAGAGATAAAGGGGCTTTGTGCGGCCTGCAAAAGGAAACTCTTAACTCACACGGCCTCTAGTGATTTGGCCTGCATGAGAGGGTCTTTTAAAGACACCAGCAGCAAATCAAAGGGCACGGCAATGGGTTGGACGCGATGGGTCTCTCCACTGAGCGGTCTCCTTCACCAAAGACAGCCTGCCTCCTCTTGTGCCTTTCACTAAAGGTTTCAGATTGCCTGGGCAGATGCCACGCCTCCTCTGTTGGAGATGGAGGGAGTTCAAACAGACACACAAATATGAAACACAACGATTTGCCCAATGTGCTGCTGCACACTACAGTTTGTATTCATTGCAAAATGCATTACATTGGTCCTCTTTTATAGAGGTGTTCGAAGGTTCCAGATAATGCAGGAGATAAGAGATCACGGGATGCTTCTGGAAGATTCCAGGACATCAGCGTACTCTTTGTTTTATCCACCATACAATACATTGGCATACTGTTGTACAATATCCTGTAGAAATTAGTATGTTCCAACACTCCCCCCTAATTTCTACTACTAACAATTTTCAAATTTTGTCTTTCATGTCTATAGACTCATTCAATCATTCTTGCAGAATACATTCAAGCTTATCTTTGAGATCTGCGGATCTCTTTTCAAGTCTTTACCAACTTGTCCCACTGCTACGGCAGTCATTCAAACCTTGATTATCAGAACTTCAAATTGGAAGTCTTCTTGTTATCTATAGCTTTCCATTTTTCATGACATCTTACAAGACCAACACATTGTGCTTGATTCCTATCATATGAACATCTATACAACATTTTCAACATGTTTGTAATCTTTTTCCAACTTGATCCATAATTCCATCCACAATCCATTTGAATATATCTTGTCATAGGTTTACTTTTCAAATTTTTATTCCAACACATTTTTTCACAATGATTTCCTAAACCACATATACTACAAGGACGTAAGTCCCAACATTTATCTTTTGTATGCCCTTTCCTGCTACAATGTGAACAGTGCACATATTGCTTTTCTTGAACAAACTTGTTTGTACTTGTACCATTTCTTTTACCTGCAATGTATCCAAGACCTTCAAATTTTGGCCTCAAAACTGGTTCTATTGGCTCCTTCATTCCTTGTCCGTGTTTTCCTAGTCCTTGTCCTTTATATCCCATTTTCTTCATTATTTTCAAACCAACATTCTTTTCATCACAATTAACATGATTTGCAAACACATTATCATCTTTATCTTTGCATTCTTCATCAATAAGAACTTCAGCTACATCACACAAACCAACTGATTCATCAACTGAACTATGCAAGTCTTTAGTATCACACGAATCAGTTGAATCGGTTGACTGATTAATAGAACAACACAAGTCTTCAGTACCACATGCAACCTCATACACCAATGGTTTTGTTTTCAAACATTTATTTTCTTCTTTCAGTTTTGATATTTCTTCCTTTTGCAAACTATTTTCTTCTTTTAATCTCTTGAATTTTTCTTCCAGATCTTCATTCTTTTTCTGAACCTCGTCAAATAGTTTTAACTTTGCTTCAAGCTCTTTATTCTTTTCTTCAAGTTTGCATGATTCCTTCATTTGCCAATTATGTACTTCTTCCACAAACTTTAACCTATCCTCTAGCTCTTCAATTGCCTCTGTATAATCACTAATTTCATTTAAAAGTTTACATTTTTCTGCTCCCATTTCTTTTCTTAATTTTTCCAATTCCTTTTCTAAAAAATCATTTTCACATTTTAAACTTGTATTTTCTTTCTTCACCTTTATTAATTCTTCTTCTAAATTATTTGTTTTCTCTTTCTTTACTCTATCCGCTTTTCCCATTAATTTCAACTTACCTTATATACTTGATTAACCTTCTTGATTCCACAATCTTTCAATACTTGACTCCTCCACCTTCAAATTGCCTTATTACAATGCAACCTTTCTTCAAGCTTTACAAATCAGAACTCCCAACAACCTCTTACAATTTCTTAGAGATACATAATACTTCTTGAACATGACATTATCTGACTTTTGATAACAACAATTTTTAAATTCTGGGACTCTTTCTACATAACATTCTTCATCATTTTAACTTCACATTTTACTGTCTAAAGATACAATAACTTTAATCAACCAACCATAAATACCTTTTCAATATTTATGATCTTTATGCCTACAGACTCCTTCTTAAACTGTGGCGGCTACAAAAAAAACTTGCTCCTTCTTGCTTGATTGAGTCTGCTCCTTCTTCAGACAACTAGGCAGCTCTTTTTCTTCAAACAACAGCTTCACGTTACACACTTGTTTTTGAACAGGTACTACTACTGCATTCACATTACTTACGATCTGATCTTCTCTTTCATTTTTCTTGGCTGCATCTATGGTTATCTTGTCTTTCTCTTCATGGCTTTGGCCTTCCTCTGCAACTTTCTTCAGCTTAAAAACTTATGTTCAAACTCCTTTATATTTGTTAACAAAAGGCATAACAACATAAAATCATATGATTCCAGCATTAAATCTATAACCATCAACCACTATAACCATCAACCAATGATACTAGTCGACTCAACAAAGTCAAGCAAAGCCTTCTGCTAACTGCAAAATAGAACTCTAGTATTTTATTTTACTTCACAAGTTAAGCCTTACAAATCTTATAATAAGATAACCCTTACAGATCTATAACAAGCCCCAAAATAATTTCCTCCAGTCAAAAAAAAGTCACCATGCCTCTCTTTTACAAACTGCGGGCTCCTTGGCTGCGAGTGAGCTATCAGCAAATAGCTTCTCTCCTTCTGCAATCTCCCTAGCAGCGACTTTTCTTTAGGCAGCGATCCTCCTTCTGATATCTGCAGCTTTCAGAGAACAGACTTGGGTGGCTCCTCTTCTGGTACACTTCAGATCTTCTGCAAAGCTGCCTTTGTGTCTGCTTCAGTCTGCAACAACTTCACATGATTCAAGCAGCCAACAATTCCCTTTTTTAGACAACTGAAATCACGGATCTTTGACAATCTTCTACTTACCACATCTTCAGGATCTTTCACCATCGAGCTCTGATACCACTCTGTTGGAGGTGGATGGAGTTCAAACAAACACACAAATATGAAACACAACGATTTGCCCAATGTGCTGCTACACACTACAGTTTATATTCATTGCAAAATGCATTACATTGGTCCTCTTTTATAGAGGTGTTCGAAGGTTCCAGATAATGTAGGAGATAAGAGATCACGGGATGCTTCTAGAAGATTCCAGGACATCAGCGTACTCTTTGTTTTATCCACCATACAATACATTGGCATACTGTTGTACAATATCCTGTAGAAATTAGTATGTTCCAACACCCAGCATAGAAACACCTTGCAAAAACAAAGAGGAGCTCAAAAACTTCCAAAGACTCAGGGTTATTGGTGCACTTGAATGGATGATTCGCTGCTTTTGGTGAAGAATCTGAGGCACCTCCAAACTGCAAGTCACGGTGATCAAAACAAGCAATCACCTCTCCAAGCTCCACAATCAATGCAAAGAGATTAACGCAAGTCGCTCTTGAATAAGTTGCAAAGCGACGGTTTGACAAAATTGTGGCTCTATAAGCAGAGGTGTCACAATTTTACTGAGTAGTGATTTGCTTGAGGAGTGGGGTTGAAATCTTCTTGCTGTGAGTTGATCTACAGGTTGACTCCTAATGGTGTTCTATGATGCTCTAGAAACGCCTAACCAACATCTTGCAGTTCATTGCACACAACAATGGCATCGACAAAATACAATAACGTTCACTTTGGCTTGCAAAAATCTCCACCTAATGCTCGATACCATATTAGAAATAAGGAGCTGATGAGAAACAAGCGCATGAACTATTCGGATGTGAAGTCCAACGGTCACATGACCGTTCATATTCTCCCAGCTTGGTATAAATATGTTGCAGATCATGTATTGTATTATTGGTGATTATTAATAAAAGTGATTCCTTGCTTGAGAGTGGATGTAAGCAATTACCAAACCACTATAAATTGTGTCTCGTGTCGTGTTCTTTATTTTTCTATTTTATTTTGTTTCTCTTTTCATTTACTATTTACAATTGGTATCAGAGCCATGGAGAAGTATTGAGTTTTTGGTTAGAATCAAGGAGCAGAGATGGAAGCAGAAGAAGAAGAAGGTGAAATTTGGGAAATGGATAATGGTTTCTCGTTTCGCGCCTCTTCATACTTCCGGTATATTTTAATGGGTATAACTAATTTTGTAGTTTCAGATGATGAGGTTAATTCTGTCATTGAAGAATTTCTTGGCAGTTTGCATTTGACTGAAGAAGAGGGTTTGAAGTAATCGCTGGTTGAAGGAGAGACTGGAGTTTTCCTTTCAACATGAGGAGGGTTCCTCCCTGTGAGAGGAGGATCCAGTCTAGTAACAAGTGAGTGAAGATGAACTCGAGGAAGACGCTGAGAATTGGGAGGAACATCTAAACAAAGAAATTGTATTTCTAAAGGAGGAGATTTTAATGCTAAGAGAACAAATATACTGTATGCAGAAGAAAAAAGAGAAATTTACAAAAGAGTGGGAGTTTCCTAGAAAGAAAAGAAATGAGGAATTAAAGAAGGAATTGGTTGAGTTGGACATATTCCTTACCGAACTGGGCATTGATAAGGAAAAATGTGAAGCCAAATAGGCAAGTACAACAGTGGCTGATTTTCAATAGTGGCTGATTTGGAGGACTTTAAGAAGAAAGCCTTGCAAGATGGCAGTGGCAGGAAAGGTCCAAACAAAAGAGGAGTTGTTGGCAGTAGGAACGACAAGGGCTCTTCTGGTGCCAAGGAGGACGAAGAAGGTGACAAGGCCAAAGGTCTAGTGGTGGAGAAGCTTGACACTGTTAGCACTGTGAAGGTTGCCCACTCAGACAGGTATGTGGAGATCCAAGACCGGTCTAAAGAAAGAATGAAGATGTTGCCGACAGTTGTGAAGGTGGAGGATATCCCAGCAGACAACTTGGAGAAGGTAGACGCTTTTAGTCCTGAGTCTGCAAAATTCACTCAAAGCTTTGACAATGACAATTTAGTGCAGCTTACTATGGATGACAAGTTTTCTGGTTGGAAGTCAAAACAGCCATTAATAGAAGTAAAAGTAGCAGTGGTAGGGTCAAGACCCAACTCAAAGAGAAGTGATACCTATAGAGGTTTAGTTCCCGAGAGAGAAAGTTCCTTACCAGCAAGGGAGAAACATCTTAGAGGAGGCTCTAACGTTGATAGATCTTGTAGTTTTTCTGGTTACAATGAATGAAAGAGAGATGTCTTTGATAGACTAGGTCCTATGCTTGTACAAAGAGAGACTCCAAGGCGTTTTGTTTTAGAACGACTAGGTGGAAGGCCTAGTTCTATGGATTTGGTAAGGAGGAATTTGGCGGTAAAGGAGATTCACAGTAGCGAAGAAGACAATGAATATTTTATTTACAGAAATGGGGAGGATGAAGAAGAAGACGTCGCCTTGAAAGATCAACATAAACAAAAGGAATTTAGAGTTTTTGTAGATAAAGAATCTCACATAGAGGAAACTATTCCTCAAAACCATTCAAGGTTTTCCCCACGCAGAAGTGCATATGATGATGTGCGCCAGACTACCGTTTATGGTATTTGAGACTCTTCCTGAATCCCCAAGATTGTGACAACCATAACAACTATTGCAGACGAGGTATTTGTTTGGGAAGAAACAAAAATTTCACCCGAAACAGCGATCCCCCCTATTCCCGTGGTGCCCACCGCTACTGTGGAATATTCGAAGCAGGAAGAATCCAAAGTTGCATTTCCATTAAGCAATATGGAGATTGGTGGTGTCGCCCATATGGCTGAAGCACGCAAAGGAAGTGAGGTTGAAAAGGAGGAGCAGCAGGTCGCTGCAGCTAAAGCCACCTTCAAAGTTACGTTCCAATCCCAAATCATGAGAAACACCACCAATGGAAAGAGAAGCGAAGAAGACCTGTTCGTGAAAATGTTAAGGGACTTATGCACGATGAGATTGTTACCGAGGTGCCTGTCACTGCAGTGGAAACCAAAGAGCCCCAGCCAGCCGTGGCGAATGAAAAGTTATTCAAAGATGAGGCCACTGATGAGAAGGGTGATTGCGCTAGAATGACATCATTTATTGTGTGCCCATAGTGCATTAGAAAAGCGGGTCTGGGACAATAAGGGGAATGCAAAGAAGTTATATTTAGATCTGATGAAGATTGCAATGACCATTCTGAGTTATAAAATCCTTTCACAGGTGTTGGTAGTTGATGTAGTCATGCGACTTAAGGGTAGCAAAAATTTGGAATCAATACAGATTATTAAGAAAGCGGGAGGTTCTTTAAAGGATTCATTTGTGGATGAAGGGTTCATATTAGACAAAAAGATTGGTGTTGGTCAACAAGTTGCAGATCTTATTTTCAGAATTGTTGTGGTTAAGAAGGTAGTGCCAAAAGAGCTTTCTCCTAGTCCTGCTCGGTCTCCTATTGGTGGATTTGGTTTAGGTGGAAATCGAGGGAACAATCTTAGTATTGGTTATGGACAAGCATATAATTCAAGTCCTGCATGTAGCTATTGGGTTTAGATGGACAATAGATACAACCCTAACTCTGGAGGTAGAGGTGGATATCCTACTTTTGCACATGTGGCTATGGATTGAGTGCATTCATGGGAAATTGGAATGACGAAGGAGTGTTTCATAAATTGACAAAAAGTAATGTTTTGATGGGCAAGTTTGTGCTTGAGAAATTAGTAAGAGGAGATGTTGTTAACTCTTATTTGACATGGAGAAGGTTAATCCGGAGTTTCCATGAACAAAGTATGGAAAAACTAAAATCTTCGATGGGCCTGGTTGCAATGTGAGTTTCAAAGTGAAATTCAAAGGATGACAGTGCATGGTTGTCCCAGTTGGACTTCACGAGGGAGATTGTTGGGATGTGAAGCCCAACAGTCACATGACTATTCATATTCTCCCAACTTTGTATAAATATGTTATAGATCATGTATTATATTATTGGTGATTAATAATAAAAGTGATTCCCTGCTTGAGAGTGGATGTAGGCAAATGCCAAACCACTATAAATTGTGTCTCATGTCTTGTTCTTTATTTTTATTCTATTTTTTGTTTCTTTGCTTGTTTAATATTTATATGAACAACATAATATTGTATTAGCTGACCTAAGAATAAAGAACTCAAACCCTTAATATAAAGCATGAGGACGAGCAATTGCATGCCATAAGAATAGGCACACATGTCATGGATTGAGGAGAAGACTCCTCATCCTACAGTGGTTGTGAGTTGCTCTCCTCTATGAAAAGGAGAGGTATCAAGAGGGATTTGACACCTCTCAAGTCACCTCAACAACCTTGACACCTCATGGGGAATGAGTCAAGGGTTAACTCCAACATCTAACTAGGCTTAAGTTAGCCTTACTAGAGTAGAATACACTAACAATTACAAAAAGGAACTAAAGCTAATAATGTGGCGGGACTTCACATGTACCAAAAATTGCATGGGACCATTAATTCTCTCACAAAATATAAGGACATGTTAAATATAGATAAATATAAGGTGATGTAAAGAAAAAGGAAAACAATTTGATAGGCATTTATCAAAGTAGACAGTGAACTACGAAATAAAATTTATAGTGTATACTAATGACTATATAAAGTATATCCAAAGGCGATAAAACGTAGAAGGTCTCCCAAATTCTAAGGTACATGAATTATCTTCTATTATTGTAATTCACAAGGAAGATGAACTTCTTTTGTAGAGACAACTTCATGAAAATCTATTCCCTATAGTATTTATTTCCAAAGAACAAGATTCCCCTAAATTCACTCGATATTGTGTTTAAGGATTCGATTTTCTCTCTATAAAATTTTATCTTAGAAATTACATAGTATAAACATTTGGGGTATGAAACTTTATCTATTTTGGAAAGCATATTTCCAAAAATTAGAGACACAAAGCTAGGGCATATAAACATGGAGAATTTTTGGAATAGGATGAGAGAAGGAAATGGATCCCTAATTGCACATAAAGTGGTAGATAGTGGGATCATAATAGTAATTTTTTTTCCTTTGGATGTACAATGCATTGACCTTGTTTTGGATTGCATGAAGCATTATATTCCTACAACCAAGGAGACAAGAATGACGAATTACAAATTCATCACTGAATTGGATGTCGAATCCATAGGACTTACTTTAAAATTACTTTCATATTACCTCAAATTACAAAACTTACTTTGAGGGTTATGATCCTACAAAAGCTCGTGTCATGGTGACTTCATTTGATTGCTAAAAATTTCTCCCAAATCATCATTTATGTTAGAAACTAGGTGAAAAAATGTTGATGGTTGAATTGGGAGCCTTCAAATTAAATATTTTAAACTAAATTCCATTCAATCAAAGGCCCTATCTTATAGGTATATTAGGTGTGGAACATTGAAATGGGGATATGACCTTTATTTGAATTGACCACCCTACCCTACTTTATTCCAATCCAATTTATTTGTGAAAAACATTGTTCCTTCGAATGAAGGTTCTTCATCCATAGAAGAACCTTCATTGAAAGGTGTTCATTGAATTTTACCTTGAAAGATTCATATTTGTGCATCATGCCACAAATAGAACACAACTATATTCTCACCAATTTATTTACACAAAATATTACAATAAAAAATTTAATAAAATTAGATAAATTCTATTTATGCAAATTTTCACATAACTTTCACTACCTCAAAGGGGACATGAAAAAGAGTGAAATTATTTTTCATTTCATGCTTGATAAAACAATATTAATTTGGTATAGTTTTCCATAAGAATTTGAAAGCTTCCACAAGTCTCTCTGTTTCTCCACTCACAATATATGATATTTCTACTTCATATGAAGGGATTGGCATTGTGCTTTCTAAGATTGAGAATTCTTTCTAACTGTCAGATAATTTTGAAATTGATTCACATACTTGATACTCATTTTTGTGCCACATGGAACCTTGTGAGAACAAAGCTCTAAACACTTTGATGGGAATTTATCAAAGTAGATGGTGAACTAAAATAGAAAATTCTAGAGTGTATCATAATGAATATACAAAGAAGATTTTTAAGGTGATGCAAGGTATAAGGTTTCCCAAATTCTAAGATAAATGAATTATCTTCTATTATTGTAATTCACAAGGAATACAAACTTCCTTTGTACAAATGGAAATGGACCTGTAATTGCACAGAAAGTGGTAGATAGTGGGATCCTACAAGTAACATTTTTTCCTCTAGACATATAATGCACTAACCTTGTCTTAGAGTGCATGAAGCATTATAATCCTCTAACCAAGGAGATAAGAATGATGGATGATAAACTTGTCATTGAATTAGATGGGGAATTCATATGAGTTACTTTCAAATTAATTTCAAATTACCTTGGATTATAAAACTTACTTCAAGGGTTGTGATCCTACAAAATCTCATGTCATGGTTACTTCATTTGATTGCTGAAAATTTTCCCCAAAATTATGAATTTATGTTAGAAACTAGGTGAACAAAAGTTGATGGTTGAATTGAGGGCCTCCAAATTATATATTTTCAACTAAATACCATTGAATCAAAGGCCCTTGCTTATAGGTATACTGGGTGTGGAACATTAAAAATGGGGAGATGACCTTCATTTGAATTGACCATCCTATCCTACTTCATTTGAATCCAATTTACTTGTGAAAAACATCGTACCTTCGAATGAAGGAGCTTCATCGAAAGAAGAACCATCATTGAAAGGTGTTCATTGAATTTTACCTTCCAAGATTCATATTTGTGCATGGTGCCACAAGTGGAACACAACTAAATTCTTCCACCAATTTATATTCACAAAATATGCAATTAACTTGAGTCAATCCCATTACTTTAAAATATATATCAAATCATTTAACTTGACATGAAAAATTTAAGATTTTAGATAAAATATTTATTTTTTGAAATAAAAATTCTTAATTATCAATTTTAGAATTATAAAGATTTATTATACAATATTACAATATCAAGATAAATATTTCACATACAAATATCTAACTCAAGTTCACATAAAAAATCTAAGATTATAAATTAAATATTTATTTTTAAATAAAAAATTTAAATAATCAATTTTAAAATGATAAATATTTATCAGTCTATTAGAAACATTTAAATTTTTATTATTCTTTTATTTATAAAAAATATTGATAGTTCTAAAGAAATTAATGGAAAGTAAACAAATTAAACATAATTTTTATGTATAAAAACAATATTTATCTTAAATAATAATTATAATATTACAATAAAAAAAAAATTAAATAAAATAATATAAATGCTATTTGTGCAAATTTTCATGTAACTTTCACTACTTCAAAGGGAAGATGAACAAGAGCGAAATTATTTTATTCATATCATGCCCGATAAAACAATATTAATTTGGTACAGTTTGCCATAAGAATTTGAAAGCTTCCACAAGTCTCTCCGTTTCTCCCCTCACAAAATATGGTCTTTCCATTTCATATGAAGGGATTGTGCTTTCTGAGATCCATTTCCAATTGTTAGAGACCACTTGATACTCCTCTGTTTTGTGCCACCTGGAACCTTCTAAGAACAGAGCTATCCATACCCATTTACCCTTCTCCACCTCCGTTGAAGATATAGGCATATTAATACGCGTATTACCAGCGCTTAACGCCAAATTTGTTTTAGAAGATTTGCATTCCACAACGGAACATACCAGAGTCCCATGGGCATTGGAACTCATATTATGCTTATCATTTGAGTCAATGACAGAGAGATAGTTAAAGACAAAGTCTGCAAACGAACCTGCGGCCGGGACTGCCTGCGTACATATTACAATTTCGTCCGGCCATTTCTGCAAATTCCATGCACAACGTTCAGTTAATGCACAATCAATTGAAAATAATTCGAATTCTAAATGCATATAACTATTATTACCTGCATGCTTTGAATGCAACCTTCAACACCTGATCTGCTCCTTGCTATAAGATGCACAATCCGCAATTTATCCATGCGCTCCAAACTTTCTATGCCCGCCTCCTCCCACCTCGTTTCTGCTGTCAGCTCCTCCAACGTTGTGCAATGTTCCAAACCATGCATTTTCTTAACTCTGTAGCAGCCTTCGAGTTCAAATATTCGGAGAGAAGAAAATTGCGCAAAGCTGGGAAGCGCGTCTAACTTGGGGCACGCTTCTATCCGTAGGCATTGAATGTTTACCAGACCATCAATACCCCATATGCTTCTCACCATTTTACACCCTGTCAATCTTATTTCCTTCACTGCACTTGGTAGAATTTCTATCTCAGTTAGATGCTTATTAGATGAAAGAAGGAGAGTCTCCAGGCCGGGACAACAATCCGGAGGGATGCAAATCTTAGACACTTTTGTTCCCATCAAATTTATCTGCTTAAGGTTGCAGAGCGAAGAAGTAAACGACCCCGACCGGAGATTCAATTGGCTCATTGGGCAACTATAAATACCCAGTCTTTGAAGATTAGTCAGCTGCCTGACTGTTTTTGGTAAGCATTGCAATCCTGAATCCGATATCTCTAAACACTCTAGGAGATTAAGATGTCCCAAAGAGTCTGGTATACATTGTAGCTTGGGACATTTTTTAATCGTAAGAGTAGTCAAGGATGACAAATCTCCAAGAGATGTCGGCAAACTTGTGAGCAACTCACTCCCGATCCCCATCGCTTGCAACTTGCCCAGCTGAGTGATGTTCAATGGTAGCTCCCTTAACCAGCGGATACCATCTAAATAGAGTTTTCTCAAGGACGCCTGATTTGTTATGTGACGAGGCAACTCTTCTAGTTTCTCGCATTTGGAAAAGTTTAAATACTCAAGCTTCATCATGTTGTCTAGAATGTCCGACTCAAAGGTGAGTTTAGAACATCCCTGTAAATTGAGGTATTGCAGGAGTGTGAGCTCCTTAAAAGAGACTGGCAGCGTCTTCAATTCCTCACACCTGGACAAATCAAAGTGCCTCAGGTTTGTCAAATGGCCAAAACTGCTGGGTAATGATGATAGCTCTCGACACCCAGATAACTCCAGGTGCTCCAATGATTGGAGAAGGCAAAATTCTTTTGGTAGGCTTCTCATCCTGTTCCAAAAAGTGTTTCTCAGAACTAGTTTTTTCAAATCCCTGAGACATCCTATTGCCTTTGGAAATCTTTGGAAACTAGAGCATTCAGAAATAAGCAACTCTCTCAACTGCACAGGAGCCTGCAACAAATTATCCATGAGATGGATGGAAAACATACAATTATGTATCAATAGAAATAAAGCTTTAAGGAGTTTAAAAGAAGACACTTACATCACTGTCAGACTCCCACAATTCTTGTCCAGAAATGTTTTTCCTATGGAGTTCTAAAACCCTCAAATTTTTCAATGAACCCAGTGATCCCAGATTGTTCTGCCCCATGTCAAACCAGCGAAGCCATACCAGCTTTTTTGATATATCACCAATTATTTGATTATAATAATTTCCTCTAACCTGAAGAATTTTTAATCCGAGGTAAGAGGGTGCAAGGCTACGATATCCTCCGCTTGTGTTAACTATGAGCTTTCTTCCCTTTATGTTAACGATATCCTCCGCTTGTGTTAACTCCTCAAACTCACTTGTGCAACGATATCCACTCCTTAAGTCAAGTATGAACTTTCTGTCAAGGGAACGTGCTAACTCCTCAAACTCGCTTGTGCATCCAGTTGTGGCCTTTATTCCTCGAATTCCGATACTCTTGTAACAGAAAAAACAGTGAAATCAGTAAATTATTCAAACATTAAACTTACCGGAGACAAGAATCAAGCAAATACAAGTAGACAATGAAGGTTGCCACGCCATTGTTTAGTTTAACATAATTTTTTTTTTATTATACTCGCCTGTGTTTCATTATGAACTTTAATAAGCTGCCCGGAAAACCAAAGACGGTAAGGTGACTGTTGATTTGCAATTTCTCTACCCAGATCCCTTAAATGGTCGTGCATTCGTATGCAGTCACTGTCATCGATCTCAACTAAACATTTATTCACAAGCCGTTCCAAACTGTGCAGACCACTCCAACCTGATCCGTCCCAGACTGCAATAGCCAAAGTTTTCTTCTCTCCAATGAAGAAGCAGGACATATCTAAAAATATCTCCTTTTCTTCATCATCTAGGGCATCGTAACTTACTTTTAGCCTTTGGCTGATATCTTTGGGCAGTATTCTAGAGATCTTATCTAATTGAGTTTTCCAGCGATCTTTGTTAGAGTCCCCATAAAGCTGCCCACCGAGGACTTTGAGAGACAGCGGTAACCCATTGCAAGCTTTTAAGAAATTTTCAACAAGCTCTTCAAATCCATGTGTTGGGCAGGATTGTAAGAAAGCATGCCAACAGAAAAGCTGCTTGGCATGAAATGGTTGCAATGGTCTCATTTTATATATGGAGGAAATGCCCCAAGATCTAAGGACTTCAAATTCGCGGGTAGTGACCACAATCAAAGTACCCGATGCAATCAAACTTCTCGATCCCAGGCTGTCCTTAGCAGGCAATAGCGCATTCAGCTGATCAACATGGTCCACATCGTCTAGAACGACTAATGCGCGAAAAGATCTCAGCTGGCTTGCAAGAATCGCCTTCCCGTCTTCTATACTGTCAATTGATGCATCTTTGAAACCAAGGTCGTGTAGGAGCTTTTTCTGTTTGTTATGCAACAGATTTTTGCTAGCAGCATCTCTAACATCTAATAAAAGACTAGATTTTTCCATAGATGGATATATATTGTTATATAATTTTTTAGCCAGAGTAGTTTTTCCAGAACCCCCCATGCCCCATATACCCACAATTTGGACATGGCTTTTGGCAGGTTCTAGTGTAGTTAATTCAAAATCTTTAACAACTTCATCTAAACCAACTGGATGTTCTGCGACCACAAATGGTACCTTTTTAATTTCTTTCAATACACAATAAGCAATGTTCTTCAGCAGCCTGTCCTCATCACTAGGCATGTACAACAATAAAAGAAATGGAATAAACATCATACAGATAAGGGAACGAAAAATATATGGAACTAAAAGTAGAGAATTTATAAAACTCACAGAATGCAAGAGAAGATTTGATCAGAAAAAAAGGATAAGTGCTTGAGGTAGAGTAGTTGGTACTTACTCCTTGTTATTAACAATGTGACCAATATTATATGAAACATTGTTCAGCGCCTTCTTCCACTCTTGGAGCATTTTTAAGGTGTATCTACCCTTCTCTTCATGTTGCAAAAATGCATCCGCATAGACTCCTTTTGCATATCGAACATCATCAGGTTGAACATGATAGAAAACAGGAACAATTTTAGTGCCTGTTTTGATCATAAACGATAGCTCTGCTAAACACCAGGGGGATTTTACATAATTCTGGGAAAAGATAGCTATATGAAGCGAAGCACTGCGCATTGCTTCTTCTATTTCCTTGGGCAAGGAATCCCCCAATTCAAGCTCTTCGGAATCCAGAAAAACTCTCAGTCCCATCCCATCCAGCATTCTATAAAGAGTGGAGGCCAGAGTTTGTTTGACATCAGGACCGCGATGATTAATGAATACATCATACTGCCTCCTCATTTGTGAAGACGATGCAGCGCAAGCAGATGTATATGGTGCGAGTCCTTGAAAAGCATTTGTAACCTCACTCTCTGGTAAACTACTAGTGGGAGATGTAGATGCCATAGAATTAGATTACGTTAAACACAGAGAAAGAAAGAAAGAAAACCAATTGAAACAGGATGAAAACAGGGTTCCGACTTAGGGTGCAGCAGAAGTAGATGGAGATGGAGCGATTCCTTGACAAGCATGTGTATGCTCAATCTCTGTTTAACACCCAGTGTTACAACTAGAGTAGAAGTGGATGCCATGAAATTGGATGTCAACTTTGACAGGAAGAAACACTAAAATATGGATTGGAACGAAAGAAGGCTTCTTGTTGAGAAGGTGAAGTGCTAAGTATTTGTAAGAGGAGAGGATGTACTAATGAAGAAAGTGATCGAATCTTGAGTGGTTGAAAGGGGATGGAAACCGCGTGGAAGAAACGCAGAAGGGTCTGAGGAGAGCTGCAACCACATAAGAAGATTACCCCACAATATGCAATGGTTAAAATTAGTAGACGTGGGTTGCCGGGGAAACCGCTTGGAAGGAAACTGTGCGACCATCACGATCATGGCAGGCACCATAATTAAAGCAACAGAGAATCTAACTGTTGAGGTTTCACTTCATACCGTCCTCATTCTCCTTACGCTTGTTGGCACAGGTATTTCTGTAGACACTTCAGAGAAGAGTGTAGGCCCACTTTATATCACATCGTGGGGTTGCGTAAGGAATCCTATGCAACCATCATGGTGTACACCCCAACACAGGTCCTGCTCACTCACAGTAATCACAATAATTAAAAACAACAGAATCTGACTGTTAAGATTTTAGCTTTATTTCGTTCTCACTCAACTTTAGACTTGTTTACATACCTAGACATTTCGATGAATACATCTCAGAAAATAAATTTCTCTATAGACAGGGATTTCTCTGTAGAGATGCCACGTTAAATCAAGTTTTAAGATTTATTTTGTTTTAGTGTGGTACAGGCTATTGCTACATCATTAGTTTATTCCATTCCATTTTCTTCTTAGCTTTATATTTATTTTTTAAAATGGTTTCTGATGTAATGAATACTACCTAATAAGTGCTCACAGTTTGGTTTGTTTATATTTATCATATCTCTTATTTATTTATACTTAGATATTTATTTAATTTATTTCATATTTTGAAGTTAGAATTTTAAATTAAAGTTCAATTTTATATAGTCTAAAATTGTTCTATTTCAATTCTAATGTATGTTGAAATAAACTTCAAATTTAAAATTTAAATTTTGAATTTCAACTTTTCTTCTTATTTGTATTAGTCATTATGAATTGATTTGATAGATATTAATATGACTTGTAAGTAGGGTTTTATATTTAAAAACATTTAATATGTAATTAGTGTTGGAAAAAAGCCACACCTAAACTAGAGATGGACCGGCCACAAAGCGTGCCGGTAGCTCAATGGTAGAGCACTCTAGCAGCAAATGAGAGGTCCTAGGTTCAAGTCCTAGTTGGTCCATGAATGCAAAATTCAACATGGTATCAGAGCTAGACTAGACTAGGAGCCCTAGGCACAACAAATGTGGCTAATGGGGGGGTGTTGGAAAAAAGCCACACCCGAACTGAAGATGGACCGGCCACAAAGAGGGCTAGTAGTTCAGTGGTAGAGCACTCCAGTGACAAATGAGAGGTCCTAGGTTCAAGTCCTAGCTGGTCCATGAATGCAAAATTCAACAATTAGAACACATGTTTGAAAAGGGATAAAAAGAATCTAGAGCACACTTTGATTTTTTAATGAGAAAGAACCTATCATAGCAAAATTATATAAGTCATCTACACACTTGTGAATAGTTGTCTTCAAATATTCATTCAAAATCATCAAGTCAACCCACCTAGCTAGGGGTTTGACCTTAACAACTTGACATATTCTCAAACATTATTCTCAAATACCATAGTCCTAACAAGAGTCTTTAAATATTAGAGATTAGGCTGCAGTAAAATTTTAAGCTTACCTTTTATTAAATCATATCTACATATTAAAACTTAATTTTGTGGTGATTGAGGTCAAACCTAAGGGGTGCAAAGTCAAATTGTAGGGAATTTTAGGACTTTCTTTTCATTTCAAGACATTCATCAAATTGAGAACATAAAATTCAAAACATATGATAACCAGTCTTGTAAATAATCAACTTCAATATTTCAACATTAGTTTGAAAGCTAAGAACCCCTATTTGTTTCATTTAATTTTTGAATTTATTTATCACAAGTTTATCAACTTAGCTCTATAATATAGGTTAATCATGCTCAATTTTTATCATTTGACTTAATTATCTTGAATTATTATGTCATTTTGAAAGTAGAAATTATTTCATTTCATTCCATTTTGGTGCCCAAAATTCCTACCCTTCATAGGGTTTATCCTTATTTCCAATTAGGGTTTTTAGAATATAATAATTATGATTATATTTATTTATGATTTGATTAGGATTTGATTTTTCATTCATATTTTTGCTTTATAGGTGTGTTTGTATTCTAGGATTTTGATCCATTATTTGACTTTGCTTTCACTCACCCTTGTTTGTGCCTTTAGGGTTTTATTTTCATATATGCTAGTGATTAATTTTTTGATTGATGTTAGCTGTCAACTTATTCCTATATATTGCTTATTCATTTTTGTTAAGATTTTGCGTCTTTATTGTATTATCACTTTTAACTCTACTCGCCCACCCTTGGACACATCTTTAGTGATTTTTATCAAGGATTCTCATGATCTCTTATCTTTGACTATTGTTCATACTTCTAATATGTTTTTATGTTTTTATGTTTTTATATAATTGGTGGCATTTGATCCTAGCATCCTTGATTCAATCATGTCATTTTATCATATGGATGGGATTGCATTTCTCTTTCCCTTGTGTCTATATTTATAGCATTATGATTCAACATAATAATAATTTTCCTTTAAGCATCTTTCCACCACATGATTTAATTTGTGATGCTTCTTTTGTGATTGGTACTCATAGTACATCATCTTCCTTTAAATTTATAGTAATGGGACAATACTTTATATAAAGAGGTTACATATCTTATTGTTGCACATGGAATTGTTATCATTTTTTATACCATTACTTCTATGTATCATGATAATATTAAATTTGTATGGCCTTCACATCTGTATATCCTTCTTTTTATGATATATCATCTTTTTCCACTACCATACCATTTTTCATAATTTTATTATATCACATACTCAAAATGTACCTAAGGGGTATGGTATGATTGATCAACTTAAGAACACCATGTTAAAACATATCATTAGAAACTTATACTCTCGTTGAAAATCTCTAAACATTATTTCAAGCAAGCATTAACTATGACAATGGTTTTTTATGGTGTAATTCCTAGAATAAGGTTTATAATTTTAAAATTAATTTATTAAGATAAGTTCTAAAATATATTTTAGGACTCATGAGTTACATCCCCCACTTTAAGTTCAATGACATAGACCATTTTACATCATTGTGAAGTTTGGGGACTCTTTAACACATGCAAAATGTTCTAAGGTTTGATCTACAATGTTGTTTGAAAAATTGTCCTTTTAGGGATTAAACCCTAAATCCTTGATGTTGGCTTAAAACATGCATTGCTACCATGTGCTTTATTTTTATTCCTTTAGTGACCTATTCAGTTGATACCCATCCCCTTTGAAAGTCATGTCTCAAGACTTTTATGTCATCAGCTTACTTGCATCTTTACCTAGCACATTGGCTTAAATCGTTATACTTGTGTTCTAAATGAAATGACTTAATTACTCACTTGTTGAACCCCACCACCCCGGATTTGTAGCAAGATGTGATTGCATAGCGCATTGCAACTTATGTTTTATTGCACTCTTCAATATTGCGACGTCACACAATGTTGCCATGTGTCCACCAAGTTCTTTTATTCAACCAGCTCTAACGCATTGTGCTAAGGTGTCACATTCTTATTTGTACCCAAACCTTTTGCTTATCACAAGTTTTCAAGGCTCTCACAAGGCCAAGGATGCACTATAGTGCTTTACTAACATGTGGCATCCATTTAGCATTGGCCTGGAAGGAAGAAGTGAAATGCCAAAATACCAACACAGATGCACTTGCCAACTAGGAGGAAATTGTCATCATATAACATAATAAGACTAATTAAAGAACAGACAATAACAATATCTCATACTCTTGCAACAATCTCTCCAATCATAGACATCAATGAAAACACAAGCTTGTTGGCATCAACAACAACAATAGTTGCTCATACTTGCAACAATCTCCCCCTTTTTCATTGATGGCAACACATGATGTGAAAAACCATCAAAGAAGCAATGGCAAAGGACAAAACATCAATGGAAAAGGAAAAAAAAATTGTATCATCTATTATCCCCCTTAGACATTAAACAACCTGCTCACCACTATTCTACAACTTTCTTTCCTTTATTGCTTTGTATTCTCCCCCTTAGGATCACACACCAAACTATACCAAATGAACTACCACTACATAATGACAACACACACTTTTTTGACTACAACAACTAGCAATGTCACTACCTACTCTCCCCGAGAGGTAGCCACCAACATCAATCCAAGCCAAAGAATGAATTTCAGAATCCGTTGGATTGATGCATCTTCTTATGCATCTAGTTCAAGAAAGGAGGGGCAATAACCCCCAACTTCTCTTTGAGATACTCAAAATTATCCTTGGGAAGAGCTTTAGTGAATATATCATCAATCTAATCCTTTTTAGGTACATTGTCAAGCTTCACTTCATTCTCCAAAACCTTCTCTCTTAGAAAGTGATATCTGATTGAAATATGTTTTGTCCTTGAATGCATCATCGAGTTCTTTGAAATATTGATTGCACTTGTATTATAAAAAATATAGAAATTGGTTTATCATACATTACTTTGATATCCATCAATGTTTGCCCCATCCATAACACCTATGTGCAGCAAGATGTTGATGCAATGTACTCAACCTTTGCAATAGATAAAGAAATTAAATCTTGTTTTTTGTTTAGACATGATACCAATATACATCCAAGAAAGAATGCACCACCACTTGTACTTTTTCTATCATCAACATGACCAACCCAATTTGCATCTATGTAAGCACTCAAGGTAAAGTTAGTATCCTTTGGATACCATAAGCGATGATCTAGAGTTCCCTTCAAGTATCTGAATATTCTCTTTACTGTTGCAACATGTGACTCTCTAGGATCTTCTTGAAATCTAGCTAGAAGAAAAACTACATGCATGATATCCAGTCTAGTAGCAGTTAAATATATAGCAATCCACCAATCATTGATCTATGCTTTCTTTGATCAGCCTTAGGAGATTCATCATTATTCCTTATTTTGCAACCAGTAACCATAGGAGTACATACCGATTTAGAATCTTTTATTCCAAAAAAATTCAATATTTCTTTGACATACTTTGATTATGAAATGAAAATACCTTTATTTGTTTGATTAATTTGTAGCCCAAGGAAGAAATCCATCTCCCTAAACATAGACATTTCAAACTCTTTCTGCATTTCTTCTACAAACTTCTTACACATAGCTTCATTTCCTCCAAAGATTATATCATCAACATATACAACCGCAATCAAAATTTGATATTTTTCAACTTTGAAGTAAAGATTACTAGATCATCTATGATACCTTTATTGAATCCTTGTTGTAACAAATACATGTCTAGCCTTGCATACCAAGCTCTAAGAGCTTGCTTCAATCTATATAATTCCTTCTTCACTCTGCAGACCATATTTGATTTGTCTGATAACTAAAATCCTTCTGGTTGTTCCATGTACACTTCTTCCAATTCTCCATTCAATAAATTAGACTTCACATATATTTGATAAACTATGAAATCCTTGTGTGCTACAAAATCCAAAAACATCTCGATAGCATCCATTTTTTCCACCAAATAAAATCTCTCATCAAAATCTATTCTTTAAACTTGTGAGTAGCCCTTACATACAAGTCTTTCCTTGTTCCTTCCCACTTCTCCATTCTCGTTCAATTTATTTCTAAACACCCACTTAGTTCCAATTATGTTCTTCTTTGTAGGTTTTGGGACAAGTTTCCAAGTCTAATTCTTCTCAATCTACAATAGTTCTTCCTCCATATTCTCCAACCAATGTTCATATTTGCATGCCTTAATCACTATTTAGGTTCAACTTCAGAAAGTAAACACAAGTTTACCTCTTCTTCTAAAACTCTCCTTCTTGTCAATACACCTTTTCTCTTCTCTCCAATGATTTTTTCTTCATAATGATTCCTCTGCACAAACTTAGGGGTTTAAGGGGTCTTTTATGGAGCTTCTTTCTTGTCAATCTGCACTTCCTTTTCCTTATATTTCTCTTTTTTCTTTAAAAGTAGGCTCATCTAATTCATATCCATCTATAACCACTAAATTTTGAAAATCTTCATTAACTTGTATGCTTGCACTCTCAACAATCTTTCTTAGTCTTTTGTTGTAGCGCTAGTAAGCTTTTCTTTATCTAAGAAAGATACCCTCATCTAAACTTGCATCAAACTTCCCTAAGTTTTCTTTATCTCTTTTGATATAACATTTTCTTCTAAACACCTTGAAGTACTTGACCACGGGGATCCTTCCATACCATAACTCTATTGGTTCTCAGTTGTGATCATACGGTTTGTCCTTGATGACAAAATCACTGATTAATTCTACTTATTTAAAGTTTTGATTAAACATACTTTATTTGAGTACGGTTTATCTACTCTGGTTTATAATACCAAAATTGATTAGACTGGACATTCATAGTTTAATATCCACCTTATAGATGCTATTCAGGTTTTGGAGCTTCGTGCAATCTCAGGTTATCTTATTTATACATTGTTTCAGTGACAAGAAAGTTCATATCGGCATGTGTTGGTCAAGGGTTTCCCGATCCATATTTTTTTCTGCTTGTATGAGTCTATTTTTCTTATCGGCAAGACTTATTTGATGTCACAATGATCGGGATCCATGATCTCTAGGCGTCTTTCAACATGACATTCATGTCATTTTAGCAAAAGAGGAAAGGTCTATCGGCATGAGTATTTTTCACCAGGGAGAGGTCTTTCCGAATGAGTCGAGTCTCACCGACTAATACATAAGGTGGTTCATCAGCGTATGTAATCCTTCATCAGCATTGTGTCTTGGCCAATTTGAAATTGTTACATAGACCGAAGGAAAAGGAACATATCGGCAGGAGTGTTGCATTCAATATGTGGTCTCACCGAAGACATATTGTCTCACCGACCATGCATCGAAAGGTCTTATCGGCAAAGGTTGTGGCTTTGCTGAAATGTCATAGCGATTTTGTGGTGTCTTACCGACTTGTGCACAAAGGTTATATCGGTATGAGTTAATGATATTCGGAGTGATGTCTCAATGACTTTGTTAGGTCTTGCCGACATAAGGGTTTTATCTAAATTATCGGGAGGAGTCTCACCGAACAACACATTGAAAGATTCACTTCGGCTAGACATGTTGCTTTCGGTGTGAAGTCATAGTGAATTTACATTGTCATACCGACCGACAACTTAAAGGTATACATCTTGGTAAGAGTTATGGTTTTCAGCGTGAGGTCTAGGCGAGTGACATCCGGTCTCGCCGATGGAACACAAAAGAACTTTGTCGACATAGGATCAGTCTTGTCTCAGCGACACACAAGATGGTTGGTGACTTTTGGTATGACTCAAGCATTCTATGAGAGGTCTCCCCGATGACGGTATACTATAAGCGACCCTCATAAGATAGAAAAGGATGCATCGGTAAGAGAACCATTATATTACATATGACTTTACAAAGGATCATCTTGAATGAAACTTAATGAAATCTACACAAAAGCGATCTTCTCAACTAATTAGAATGCTCCTTAAAAGCGACACATAATAAAAGTAAAGACTTTGGTAAGAAACACAGTGTGATCTGCATAGGGTCTTTTTGATATCAAAAGGTTACAGCGACAGTGAATGAAACAAAAAGGGGATCTTGGTAAGAAACTTTCTTATGTCTTAGCGATTGGAAAGAACATAACATATGAGCTTTTGGCATGACATAATGTATTCATTATGTCTTCTCCATGACTCTAATGGGTCATGGCGAAAGCGATAACTAAGGGGAATGACTGGCGATTTAATTGCCTTTAGAAAGACTATCTGGTTGTCTCAGCGAATGGTTAACAAAGACTCAAACACTGTGGCTGACATGGGAATTTCTAAATATAGGTGCAAGCTGACATCATTGGTTGGCATCCCGAATCTATAGAGTAATTCTATTCTATGCTAGAGTTATATGATTTATGGTGGGGAGAGTCGTGCTTTTAAGTAAGGTAGTGAAATGATTTCATACGTTTCAGATTTGTTGTTTTCTAATTATGGGTTTTCAAAAATTCAAGTTTGAAATTTAGGGTTTTTTGAAAATAATCAAATGGGAATTTGGGTCATCAAAAATTAGTTTCTAAATGATATTTGTGCTCATTAAATGTTATTCTCTGTAGTGTTGAGGACGGCTCTTATCTAGGTGAAACGACTCTTGTATTGGCAAATTAATTTCACTTTGATTTATGATTGTCAGTTTATTGACAACCTATTGGATAAGCGTTACTCCTACAAACATTTACTTTTATGACACATTCCTAAAATGGCAAGAAAGTTTCAGTTTCCTCTAATAAATGAATCTTTGAAGATTCTTCTTCATGACAGACATACTTGAAATGTAAATAAAAACCAGTATTGAAAAACTATAAAAATAGGTGTGGGAACTGGATGTAATTCTGGAATATTGTTCCCAAGGTATTAAAAGCAAAGAGTTATGAGCTTTACTGAAAAACAAAGAGATCCTCTAATATATTTATTATTGTTCTAAAAATAATTTGAGGGGTTGGTGCTCCTTGCAATTGGTGTTTCAAAATGAGGGGTTGGTGCTCCTTGAGTTGGTGCTCAGAAATTAGCCTATAAGGCATTGTTAACAATGGTTTTTAAAGATTAAGTTAGTAAGGCAGTTTAGGAGTGGTTTTTCTACCCCAGGAGGGTTTTCCACTTGGTAAATCCTTTCTTATGGTCTCTTTGTTTTGATGTCATATTGTTTCTTGATTTTGATAATTTTTAACAGTCTAAACATTATTGAATGATAGTTCCTTCATATCTGTAAATATTTAGTTCAAATATCTTGCACAAGTCATTATTGAAGAGTCTAATTCAAAAGGAAGCTTAAAAGTTCTCATTTGTTTCATTGCTCAAGAATAGTTATAAAGTGATAAAGGTGTTTTTTGTCTCAATACCTTTCTTGTCTTTAAAGTTGCATTCAAATCAATTGTTTAAGAAGTGAGTCAATAATGTTGATCATCATTTGCACAGTCTTATGAGTTGCATCTGCACTGTCATCATACTTTGATTGTTAATCAATGTCAGCCATAACTGTTTTGGAAAATGCAAGATATCTCACTCAAATCGTATTTTCATAAGTTGTCTAATAGACTGAGTTAATGTTGTCATATCTTTGTGCTTTCAAAAGTGATTACTCTACTCTATTGTTGAAAGAAAAGGAAATCAAAATTAAAAATCTTGATCGAAGTTGAAAAAGTTTTGACACTAATTCACCCCCCGTCTCAGTGTCTATCCATAACTCCAACAATTGGTATCAGAGCGTAGGGTCCTCTGATAGGTCTAAACCACCTAGGATTGTTCCTGGTTTCTTGGAGTACTTTGGTTAGTATGGGAAAGAATAGAAGGAATAAGGGAAAAAGATGTTCTCAGCAAAATGTTATTCATCATGTTCAACTTGAATCTAGTATAAGGAATAACGAGGAAGAACTCATAAACAGTAGCTCTGAAATGGTAGAGTATCCTAGATCTGGAACTCCTCAGTTCGAAGGTACAAAATTTATTATATGGAAACATACTTACTTTCTTTAGGGTCTGAAGTGTGGGAAGCAGTTGAAAAGGTTTGTACTACATCTGCAACATCTCCTTCCACTCTTGAGGAGAAGAAATCACTTGAATTCAATACCAAAGCTATAAATGCTATTTTTAATAACTTTCCAAATAAAGTCATTACAAAAGTCATTCATTACAGCAGTGCTAAGGAAGTTTGGGACAAGTTGATTGAAATGAATCAGAATAGTGAGTTACAAGAGGAGATATCTTTGGATGTAAGTTGTAGAGGAAACATGCAGGAAGTGAAGAGGTATAAGCCAGTTTTGAGAAGTCAAGGGTGTGTGAATGTGCTTCAAATGATCAAAGGAAACTTGTATGGCAGTAAGATCAATCTTTGGGTGGGGGTGCTGAGCGAGATATGATGAACTAGAAATTGAAGTTGGTTGGAGAATTGAACTCACATATTGCCTTAGATACTATGCAGAAGTAGCTTAGAAAGAAACTAGTTTAACAAGGCGAGCAGACTAAGAGAGAAGAGAGTTTGAAGTCAAGTTAAAGACAAGTGAATTGTGTAATAAACTAGAAAATGAGATTGTTCTTTAAAGAGAAGTAACTAGGATAATGATTCCTTGTTAATGGGAACTAAATCTGGGACAATATGAGTTATAAGTCAAAAATTGAAATTGAAGAAATATAAGAGGATAAGCATGGAATCTTGTGAGTTAGGATTTGGAATTAAAAAAAATTGTTTGTCTAAAACTTGAAGAAGAGTGAACAGCAGAAAGAGCTTGAAATTGTCAAGAATAATCTACGGTAAAAATTCAGAAATTTGATCATGAGCATTACCCCTAATATATTGAATGAAGGATGTTAGGCCGGGCAAAAGCATTCTAAAGATCCTATAGGAGTGGGATATGAGGTTGGAAAAATCTCTGCAGACAAATCTAAACATGAAACAATGTTTACTACTTTAGATGGAAAGAATTTTACAGCCAAGCAAACACCAAGAATGAAGGTTGATCTTGGTTACAGTATTGCTGCATCAAAAGATAACATTGGCACTAGAAGACAATCTACATGTATTCATAGAGAAAGGAAAAATGTCTTCAGATCTTCACATCCTTGGAATGATCATTCATTTAGGTATAACCATTCTTTCCAAGGATATAGTTATGTTTTGTAATGACTATGGGTCATACCAAGGCAATTGAACCATAAGATGGGTCAAATAAGAATCATTTCTAATGTCCTAGAGAGAAATGAGGATGTGGTGTGTTACAACTGTAACAATTTTGGTCACTTGAGAAGAGACTGTAGAATAAATACAAGTGGTAATAATGTAGGGAACAATGTTGGAAATGAATGTAGGAAGTCTTCTATTTCTCAGAACAATCACAAAGTAATTTGTTTCAAATGTAATAAAATTGGGCATAAAGTACAGCAATGCAGATTCAATAGAAAGACAAGTACTTTAAGCAAACAAGTGAAAAAGTCTTCATTGGAGTGGAGAAGAAAGAGCAATCAAGATGACAAGAAGAGCAATAAAGATGCTTCTGAGAAAACTCCTTGTGCACTCCTTGCACAAGTGTTGCCTTCCAGGTCTTGAGAAGAAGCAAAGACTCAGGGGGAGTCTATTATGGTAATATATTTTACCCCTATGGAGTCTAGAATGAGGTATGATATCTTGCATTTTCTTTTGGTGGTATAAGATGTAAAGAAATGGCTTGTAAATGCCACTATTTCATTATGTTTATTCTTATTGAACTAATTATGGAGGTCTACATATGTTTTTGAAATTCAAGTTTGAAGTACATTGACAGTTCTTTGGTGAGGGTAGTGCTCAATTCTTAAGGTGCTAATGAATCTAGTGTCTAGCCAGTGAACTAGATAGTGTATTGAAGGAAGAGAAATGGCTTATTTTGGCTTCACATAATGTCTTTTCATAACATGTATTGCTATGAACAATGAAGTAAAAGACATAATGAATAATGTTCACACAAAATTGGTGGAAAGTGTGTTTGGTGATGAATTTGTATGGTCTGTGTTATTTGAGACAACTTTTTTGATTGTAACATAACAGCAGAATTGTCATGGATCAAAAGTAAAAAAAAAAATGAGGAGTTATATGATAGTGTGTCATGACTACTTGTTCGAGTTTGTGACTCTATTTTTGACAATCGTTGATAGGAGTTGAAGCTTTGTGGTTTAAATTTTTTAACCTTTTGTTATTACTGACAAAGGTAATCATCCGATTTGAAAGTAATTGAGGTTACTTGTGCTGAGAAGAGGTTGGTTGTTTGTGCTCAAATCCTGGTATTGCTAGACTGAAGTTAATCAAATTGAATGTGGAGTAGGTGATCTTGAATGTTCCTTGATTGAACATGACAAAGAAGGTGGTATGTTCAATTAACAAGTCTTCAATCTTTAGGTATCAATTTGGTTTGTTACATTATAATATTTTGGTATCGTTGCTTTGGAATTGATGATATGGACCGAGTTTCTTGAAAAGGACATATTTTTATTTTTGCTATGATATCAGCATGTTACAATCTTACTGCTCTCCTAAAAATATGTTTGTTGCACTATTGCTCTATTTGCAGCCTGTTCTTATGGTATTTGCTTCGCTTCTTAGTTGTGTTTCCTGGCATTGCACATTCTTCTCTTCTATCCTTTGTCATTGAAGCAAAAAGGGGGAGATTCATTTGTGGTTTTCCATCAAGGACAAAGGGGGAGTTTGTTGGTTCTCAATTGTGATCATATGGTTTGTCCTTGATGACAAAATCCCTTTCAGTTGATTCTACTTGTTGAAAGTTTCAGATTGGTTTCTCTTGCTTTATCTTGGTACAGTTTTGTCTATATGGTTTACATGTCTTGGCATTCAATGGATAGTTTACATTCATAATTTTAATATCTTATGGTATTGTTCAGTTTGAGCTTCGTGAGGTCTTAGGTTATCTTATTTATACATTGTTTCGGTGACAAGAAAGTTCATATCGGCATGTGTATGAGTCTATTTTGCCTATCGGAAAGACTTATTTGATGTCACAGCGATTGGGATCCATCTCCAGGCATCTTTTGGCATGAAATTCATGTGGTTTTAGCAAAAGAGGAAAGGTCTCTCGACATGAGTATTTTTCACCAGGGAGAGGTCTTTCCGAATGAGTTGGGTCTCACTGACTCATACATGAGGTGGTTCATCGGCGTATGTGATCCTTCATCGACATTGTGTCTTGGCAAGTTTGAAATTTTTACATCGACCGAAGAAAAAGGAACATATCGGCAGGAGTGTTGCATTCGGTATGTGGTCTCATCGAAGACATATTGTCTCACCGACCATGCACCGAAAGGTCTTATCGGCAAAGGTTATGGCTTCGCTGAAATGTCCTAGTGATTTCGTGGTGTCTTATCGACTTTTGCACAAAGGTTATATCGGTATGAGTTAATGATATTCAGAGTGATGTCTCAACGACTTTTTTGGGTCTTGCTGACATAAGGGTTTTATCTAAATTATCCGGAGGAGTCTCACCAAACAACACATTGAAAGATTCACTTTGGCTAGACATGTTTCTTTCGGTGTGAAGTCATAGAAAATTTACATTGTCATACTGACCGACAACATAAAGGTATACATCTCGGTAAGAGTTAGGATTTTCGGCATGAGGTCTTGGCAAGTGACCTCCAGTCTCACCGATGAAACACAAAAGGACTTTGTCGGCATAGGATCAGTCTTGTCTCGGTGACACACAAGATGGTTGGTGACTTTCAATATGACTCAAGCATTCTACAAGAGGTCTCCCTAATGACGGTATGCTATAGTGACCCTCATAAGATAGAAGGATGCATCGGCGAGGGAACCATTATGTTACAATGACTTACAAGGGATAAAGTCTTTCAGTGAAACTTAATGAAATCTATGAAACATCTTCCCGATAGCAGAATGTCACAGTGACACATAAGAGATAAAAGGGATTTCGGTGAAACACAATGTGATCTGCATAGGGTCTTTCCGATATCAAAAGGTTATAGTGACAGTGAATGAAACGAAAAGGGGATCTCGGTAAGAAACTTTCTTATGTCTCAGCGATTGGAAAGAACATAACATATGAGCTTTCAGCGTGACATAATGTATTTGTTATGTCTTCTCCCCGACTCTGATGGGTCATAGTGAAAGCGATAACTAAGGGGAATGAATGGTGATTTAATTTCTGTCAGCGAGACTATCTGATTGTCTCAGCGAATGGTTAACAAATACTCAAACACTGTGGCCGACATGGGAATTTCTAAATATAGGTGCAGGCCAACATCATTGGTTGGCATCGAATCTCTTAGTATAGTTATTCATGCTTTAGAGGTTATGATTTACTATGGTGGGCAGTTGTGCTTTTTAAGCAGTGAAATGATTTCATACATTTTAGATTTGTTGCTTTTTGATTATGGGTTTTCAGAAATTCAAGTTTGAAATTTAGGGTTTTCTAAAAACAATCGAATGGGCATTTGGGTTATCAAAAATTAGTTTCTAAATGATATTTTTGCTCATTAAATGTTATTCTCTGCAGTGTTGAGGACAACTCTTAGCTGGGTGAAATGGCTCTTGTATTGGCAAATTAATTTCACTTTGATTTATGATTGTCCGTTTATTGACAACCTATTGGATAGGCGTTACTCCTGCAAACATTTACTTTTCTGACACATTCCTAAAATGGCAAGAGAGTTTCAGTTTCCTCTGATAAACAAATCTTTGAAGATTCTTCTTCATGACAGACATACTTGAAATGTATATAAAAACCAGTATTGAAAAACTGTAAAAATATGTGTGGGAACTGGATGTAATTCTGGAATATTGTTCCCAGTGTATTAGAAGCAGAGAGTAACTAAAAATAGAGAGATCCTATGATATATTTATTATTGTTCTAAAAATAATTTGAGGGGTTGGTCCTCCTTGAAATTGGTGTTTCAAAATGAGGGGTTGGTGCTCCTTGAGTTGGTGCTCAGAAATTAGCCTATAAGGCATTGTTAACAATGGTTTTTGAAGATTAAGTCAGTAAGGCAGTTTAGGAGTGGTTTTTCTACCCTAGGAGGGTTTTCCACTCGGTAAATCCTTTGTCTTATGGTCTCTTTGTTTTGATGTCATATTGTTTCTTGATTTTGATAATTTTTATCAGTGTGAACATTATTGAATGATAGTTCCTTCATATCTGCAAATATTTAGTTCAAATATCTTGCACAAGTCATTGTTGAAGAGTCTAATTCAAAAGGAAGCTTAAAAGTTCTCATTTGTTTCATTGCTCAAGAATAGTTATAAAGTGTTAAAGTTGTTTGTTGTCTCAATACCTTTCTTGTCTTTAAAGCCACATTCAAATCAATTGTTTAAGAAGTGAGTCAATAATGTTGATCATCATTTGCACAGTCTTATGAGTTGCACCTGCACTGTCATTATGCTTTGATTATTAATCAATGTCAGCCATAACTGTTTTGGAAAATGCAAGATATCTCACTCAAATCATATTTTCATAAGTCGTCTAATAGACTGAGTTAATGTTGTCATATATTTGTGCTTTCAAAAGTGGTTACTCTACTCTATTGTTGAAAGAAAAGGAAATCAGAATTAAAAATCTTGGTCGAAGTTGAAAAAGTTTTGACACTGATTCACCCCCCCCTCTCAGTGCCTGTCCATAACTCCAACTCATAGGGAGTCTTTGTGTTGTTTCCTCTTTATTGAACTCTGTTAAGTGTATAAACGGTAGAATGAATTGCTTCTATGTAGTAGACTTTCGATAGGTTATATTCTTTCATCATAACTAGTCCTTGCAACTTCTTGAATAGTCCCATTTTTCCTTTCAACCACTCCATTTCTTTGAGTCATAGGGGTAGACACGTGCCTCTTTGTGCCATGACTTTCATAAAAATGTTAAACTCATTGGAGGTGAACTCTCCACCTCTATTAGACCTCAAATACTTGATTTTCATATCCATTTCATTTTCAACCATAACTTTAAATGCTTTTAACTTATCTAGCACTTCATATTTTTCTTTGAGAAAAGTAACCCATGTCATTCTATAATAATCATCAACAAAAAGAATGAAATACATGTCACCTTGAATACATCTTACTCTTGTAGAATCACAAACTTTTTTTTGCACCAACTCCATCAATCTAGTAGAAGATTGTTCTTTTCCTTTGAAACTTCTTGTTTTCTTTCCCATTTGACAATCCTTGCTGACAACATTGTTAGGATTTGTAATCTTCAATAAATCACTCACTTCTTGAACTAAATTGATTCTTACTAGATTATCAAAATTAATGTAACACATACTTCTATGCCATGGCCAACTTTCATTAATCTAAGACATAAAACAATGACCATCAACACCCTTGAGCTTATAAACATTTTCTTCCATCCTTTTTCCAATAGCAATCATAGTTCTGAAGCCTTTTATGATCTCACATCCATTATCCTAAAAAATAAGCTTGTATCCCTTGCTACACATTTTTCCAAAACTTAAGAGGTTATGTCTTAAACCATTAACATAGTAAACATCATCAGTATTATGCTTTCCATCAAAACTTATTAAACCTATTCCACATATCTTTCCATCTGAATCATCACAAAATCTAACAAGTCCTCCATCATGTACTTTTCAAGTTTAACAAACTTACGCTTATTACCAATCATATGGTTATAACATCCACTGTCAATGATCTAGAAACTCTTATCCTATCTAGCATGAAAAGAAAATACCAAAGTTCCTATTACCAATTTTTTGCTACAACTCAATTGGTGGAGTAGATTAAATATTGTTATATTTGAAAGTGAAAGAACAGTTATTTCTGCATGTGCTTAAGTGTTGTTTGCACTTTATTCATCATTCATCAAGTACCAGTTTTTGCAAGTGTTTTGAGAAAACTGAGTTTCAAAAGTATTGCTCAAATAATTTACATCAAATGAAGTACAAAACTAAGTATACGAATGATTAAGCTACAGAGTGCTTTCATTTATTTCAAAATTTATTCACATTACATGTTTTCATTTGATTGCAAGAATACAAATGATGGTACAATTTTGCATTTCAATGAATTTCTTTCAAAATGGGAATAAAAGAAGAAATTTAAATATCCACACAAGCTGTGGTTTTAGTCGGTTCCATTCATTACAAGAAAGAAAATATACAATTAAAAGAAGAGAAGCAAATAACATGGGACATATCTATCATTGCCTGAGTTGATCTTCGGTTGATGCCTCATAGCTTGCTCCATTTCGCTTTCATTCCTGGTTGTACCTGCAAAAGATTGAGAAGGGTGTCAATTAAGAGCTCAGGATATGAACTATACTACATGCCATACTAACATAGATATATTTCAATCCTTGGAATGCATAGAATCAACTAAAAGGAAGGAGCAGAAACATGAGCTGAAAAGGGAAATATCATCATCACATATTGTTTTTTATTTCTAACATCATTTGTTTCCTTGTGTAGGTATAGGTAAATTCATGTAGTTGATCATTTCATGAAGACCAAGAATGTGGGGAAAAACGGGCTCCCACAAGGGTAGAGCTTGGCATGTTGCCCCTTAAAGTTACAAGTGGGCTAAGAAGGAAAGTACAATTATCATGCTCTTTTGAGCTACACAACTGAAGGAGTAATCAAATTTATCATGCATTCATAACAGTCAAATCAAAGCATGTAGTAAAAAATAAAAATGGAAAATAAACTTGATGAGCTTGCTTCAGCTGGAATCCATCATGTTTATCCTGGAAAGATTTGATATTGCTGCCATAGTATTATTTTGTTCATCATATTCATGATATTATGAGAAGTACAACAGTGTCCATTAATTATGATGGTGATAGTGAATAGGCATATATAATGCCTCATCAAAGACACTATTATATAAAGGAAGCATGTGAAAGTTCAAATTTTCTTTTGAAAAAAGAGCATGTGCATAAAAAAAATTTACATAATGGAGCATAAAAATGTATGAAGAGTGCCAGGTAGAAGAGCATAAAATGTAAGGAAAGTCAAGCATGGAGAGAGCTTCAAATTTTCAAGCATCAGGTAATCCACTGTGTTATGTGTCTAAATGCAATTATGGCATTAATTAGAGTAAACAGTTCAAGTAATATATCATTAATCAACATGTATTCCAAATGGGGTTTGTGCATAATTGTGTCTGAAATGGAAGTAATTCAAAGTACATTGTTTAGAAGGTTGCTTTTATCATTCAAAGTATGCTTTTGAAGAGTGTTTTGCATGAGGTCAAAGCAAATGGACATGAACATGTTTGATAAGAATTTGAGTATGTAAAAGCATTTCCAAATTAAACAAAGCTTTTAAAAGATTTAAGTGAAAAGCATAATAGACTGAGCAAGCAAACAATCTAAGGGTGCCAAGTCAAAGAAGTTTATGGGTGCAAGGGTTTGTCCATAGTACAGATTTCTATAGGAAGTTCAAAACTCATCTGGGTTTCTTCCTCATTTGAAGCAGAGTTTAGGAGTTGAGCTCATTATAGATGCCATATATGCATAGGAACTGAAAATTAAATTGAGCAAGGATCACATGTATACCTAGTTTCAAAAATGGGGTAAATAGCTATAAAGTGCTTTTCAAAATACTATAAGTGGTCATTTCAGATACAAAGTATTCTCCTTATTACAGTGGAACTTCGTGAAGCTTCGCCAGAAAGTAAACATGGTTTTTTTTTAATTTTCTAGAACACCCACATTGGGGTTTTGAGTTTTCTTTCATTTTTGGAAGAACCCACATGAGGTTTTTGATAGAAAAAATAGAGTACATAAATGCCATGGTGGGTCAAATACCTATGTCACAGAGGGTTAGCCATGGTCTATTGGCCATATATTTCCATAAGGCTAAAACCCATATGAGGGTTTGTGATAAAAGTGTGAATTTCATCATATTTCAGCATACCCATGTCAGGTTTTGATCATAAAATACAAAGATAGGTGATTCTTCATCACTTCTCGAATACCTACATGGGGTTTCATTAAAATGAAGAAATTGTACAATGGTGGGTTGAGCTCAAGCTCTTGTTTTCTAGAAATGCAGAATATACATTTTTCTCCTTAAAATACAAATACCCATATGGATTTTCTTCCATAAATAAAGAATACACAATATGCTCTCTTGGGTCGAGCCCAGAAAATAACAAAATCCCATTTTGGTGCATGAGTGGCCGCAGCTAGTGAGAGAAATTTGCAACTTCAAATTTTCATTTGAAACAGAAAAACTCTTAAATGTGCATGCTTGGCTCTAGAATCTGAAAAGAGGTAATTGAAATCATACAAAATGCTAAGAAAAGTGCATTCAAGAGCATGTAATGGCACGGCCTGGGTATGGCCATAGATTCATTCATAAAAATTGATCTTTTACAAATGTATAAAGCTTTTGTAAGCTTTCTATTTTGAGAAAGAATGTTCCCAGAAATGCAAAAGAAATAATGGAACTTACCATGTGCGCCTATGGAGCAAAGTGGGTCCCAACTAGACTCTCTTGGAAAGCCCTGAAACAAAAAGTTCGATCTCCCACAATGAAGACCAAAAATGCAAAAACAAAAGGAAGGAAACACATAAATAATAAACGCATCAGAAGATTATGTCATGGCCATGGCCTATGAGGCCATTTTCACATCAAAAGCTCAAGAAATAAAGAAAGAACAGTCAGTGATACTTACCCCTAAGTTATGGAGGCCGAACATGCAAAATATTGAGAGAGTGGAAGCTCGATTGGAAGCTCGAATGAGGGTTTCCAGTTGAAACCCTAGCTCATACATGGCGGCGGCTCAGAGCCATTTCTTTCCCAAAGCCTTTTATTTCAATTGGGCCGAAATGATAGGAATGCTTTAGTTTTGTTCATTAGGGTTTTCCCAACCCTAATTTGACTTAGGGAATAAAACTTTATTATATACCTTATGCATATCTTTTAGGTCGAGCATCTTAGAGGTCTTCATTTTTTTAATTCTTTTCCTAAGTCTTTAGGTTTTCCTAATGAAATATTCTTATAGCCTTAGATTTTAGGGTTTTGGTCAATTATGCCTTAAGTAAAATGGATGATTATTATGCCTTAGGTTTTTATTGATTTTGAGAGAAATCAATTGAGATTGTAAATGAGATTTTACTTAGGCTTTATTTTTCAAATTGATTTCAAAGAAATCAATTAGGATATGGATAAGACATATGCATTGTATTTTTATGATTTTTTAAGAAAATCAATTATTGTAATTGGAGAGATAAGCTTATTATTGTTTTGCAAAACATTTCCAAAATCTTTAATTGCAAAAAATAGTCAAGTTGTGAGAGTATTTAATCTGCAAGCCATGTAAAGCAAGAATAAAACAATTCATTTTAATTCTTTGTTATTTTTAGTATATTTGTGAGTGGTCTTTCCTTGGTCAGATTTGAACTTCCTAATGAAGAGATAAGGTGTGTTTTTTGCTTTTAAAAGCATATTTGACCTATTTTGGGGAGCTTTTCAGTATGTACATGCAAAAGTGTGTTTTTTTCACTTTTGTGCAAACTTCTTGGGCAGTTTTTGATACCTTTCCTTGAGCTTTTTCCTTGAGCTTAGATTAGGGTTTTAATGATATATCTTGAGAAAAACTTAATGTTTTCTCAGTTTAGATTCATTGTTTCTTCCTCTCATGCTGAAACAGAGAGTTTTGTAAGCAGAAATTTGTACTCAAACTTTGATACTCCTTCAGTTGAATAAAGCAACATTCCTATTTCTTAATTTTTGTGTCAATTGCATTTATAGTTTGATGTTATATTGTGATTTTTTTACAAAATCCTTGTTATGTCCTAGAGTTGCATTTCTTATTCAAAAATTTCATAAAATATAGGTTGCATGTTGTATTCAAGCCTGAATCTTCATGCAAATCATTTATGTGTTAAGTGTTCATGAGAGATTGCGAAGTATTGTTGTTTTTCTGAAAGTTGTTTGTGGGAAAAAAACCAGAGTCATCATTAAGTTATCATCAAGTTCTGAAAATCATTTTTAAGTCAGTTTTTATTTCAGTTATCTTTCTAACTCTTTCCTTCAAAAATAATTTGGAATAGGATTATCATTTAGAGAACCAGCTCACTATGGAGATTCTCTTTTCACATAGATCACCCACATCTGAAAAGAGTTTCCATGTTTCAACAAATAGTTTTTTTTATGCAAATCTGACAAAGGGTGCATATCTGATTGTTAACAGTACCTTCACTCTTATCCATTGTCTCTAGAGTACTTTCACTCTTATCCATTGTAAGTCGTTGTAACATAATGGTTCTCTCACTGATGCATCCTTCTATCTTATGAGGGTCGCTATAGCATACCGTCATCGGGGAGACCTCTCATAGAATGCTTGAGTCATACCAAAAGTCACCAACCATCTTGTGTGTCGCTGAGACAAGACTGATCCTATGTCGACAAAGTTCTTTTGTGTTCCATCGGCGAGACCGGATGTCACTCGCCTAGACCTCACGCTGAAAACCATAACTCTTACCAAGATGTATACCTTTAAGTTGTCGGTCGGTATGACAATGTAAATTCACTATGACTTCACACCGAAAGCAACATGTCTAGCCGAAGTGAATCTTTCAATGTGTTGTTCGGTGAGACTCCTCCCGATAATTTAGATAAAACCCTTATGTCGGCAAGACCTAACAAAGTCATTGAGACATCACTCCGAATATCATTAACTCATACCGATATAACCTTTGTGCACAAGTCGGTAAGACACCACAAAATCGCTATGACATTTCAGCAAAGCCACAACCTTTGCCGATAAGACCTTTCGATGCATGGTCGGTGAGACAATATGTCTTCGGTGAGACCACATATTGAATGCAACACTCCTGCCGATATGTTCCTTTTCCTTCGGTCTATGTAACAATTTCAAATTGGCCAAGACACAATGCTGATGAAGGATTACATACGCTGATGAACCACCTTATGTATTAGTCGGTGAGACTCGACTCATTCGGAAAGACCTCTCCCTGGTGAAAAATACTCATGCCGATAGACCTTTCCTCTTTTGCTAAAATGACATGAATGTCATGTTGAAAGACGCCTAGAGATCATGGATCCCGATCATTGTGACATCAAATAAGTCTTGCCGATAAGAAAAATAGACTCATACAAGCAGAAAAAAATATGGATCGGGAAACCCTTGACCAACACATGCCGATATGAACTTTCTTGTCACTGAAACAATGTATAAATAAGATAACCTGAGATTGCACGAAGCTCAAACTGAACAGTACCATAAGATATTAAAATTATGAATGTAAACTATCCACTGAATGCCAAGACATGTAAACCATATAGACAAAACTATACCAAAATAAAGCAAGAGAAACCAATCTGAAACTTTCAACAAGTAGAATCAACTGAAAGGGATTTTGTCATCAAGGACAAACCGTATGATCACAACTGAGAACCAATAGAGTTATGGTATGGAAGGATCCCCGTGGTCAAGTACTTCAAGGTGTTTAGAAGAAAATGTTATATCAAAAGAGATAAAGAAAACTTAGGGAAGTTTGATGCAAGTTTAGATGAGGGTATCTTTCTTAGATAAAGAAAAGCTTACTAGCGCTACAACAAAAGACTAAGAAAGATTGTTGAGAGTGCAAGCATACAAGTTAATGAAGATTTTCAAAATTTAGTGGTTATAGATGGATATGAATTAGATGAGCCTACTTTTAAAGAAAAAAGAGAAATATAAGGAAAAGGAAGTGCAGATTGACAAGAAAGAAGCTCCATAAAAGACCCCTTAAACCCCTAAGTTTGTGCAGAGGAATCATTATGAAGAAAAAATCATTGGAGAGAAGAGAAAAGGTGTATTGACAAGAAGGAGAGTTTTAGAAGAAGAGGTAAACTTGTGTTTACTTTCTGAAGTTGAACCTAAATAGTGATTAAGGCATGCAAATATGAACATTGGTTGGAGAATATGGAGGAAGAACTATTGTAGATTGAGAAGAATTAGACTTGGAAACTTGTCCCAAAACCTACAAAGAAGAACATAATTGGAACTAAGTGGGTGTTTAGAAATAAATTGAACGAGAATGGAGAAGTGGGAAGGAACAAGGAAAGACTTGTATGTAAGGGCTACTCACAAGTTTAAAGAATAGATTTTGATGAGAGATTTTATTTGGTGGAAAAAATGGATGCTATCGAGATGTTTTTGGATTTTGTAGCACACAAGGATTTCATAGTTTATCAAATATATGTGAAGTCTAATTTATTGAATGGAGAATTGGAAGAAGTGTACATGGAACAACCAGAAGGATTTTAGTTATCAGACAAATCAAATATGGTCTGCAGAGTGAAGAAGGAATTATATAGATTGAAGCAAGCTCTTAGAGCTTGGTATGCAAGGCTAGACATGTATTTGTTACAACAAGGATTCAATAAAGGTATCATAGATGATCTAGTAATCTTTACTTCAAAGTTGAAAAATATCAAATTTTGATTGCGGTTGTATATGTTGATGATATAATCTTTGGAGGAAATGAAGCTATGTGTAAGAAGTTTGTAGAAGAAATGCAGAAAGAGTTTGAAATGTCTATGTTTAGGGAGATGGATTTCTTCCTTGGGCTACAAATTAATCAAACAAATAAAGGTATTTTCATTTCATAATCAAAGTATGTCAAAGAAATATTGAATTTTTTTGGAATAAAAGATTCTAAATCGGTATGTACTCCTATGGTTACTGGTTGCAAAATAAGGAATAATGATGAATCTCCTAAGGCTGATCAAAGAAAGCATAGATCAATGATTGGTGGATTGCTATATATTTAACTGCTACTAGACTGGATATCATGCATGTAGTTTTTCTTCTAGCTAGATTTCAAGAAGATCCTAGAGAGTCACATGTTGCAACAGTAAAGAGAATATTCAGATACTTGAAGGGAACTCTAGATCATCGCTTATGGTATCCAAAGGATACTAACTTTACCTTGAGTGCTTACATAGATGCAAATTGGGTTGGTCATGTTGATGATAGAAAAAGTACAAGTGGTGGTGCATTCTTTCTTGGATGTATATTGGTATCATGTCTAAACAAAAAACAAGATTTAATTTCTTTATCTATTGCAAAGGTTGAGTACATTGCATCAACATCTTGCTGCACATAGGTGTTATGGATGGGGCAAACATTGATGGATATCAAAGTAATGTATGATAAACCAATTTCTATATTTTTTATAATACAAGTGCAATCAATATTTCAAAGAACTCGATGATGCATTCAAGGACAAAACATATTTCAATCAGATATCACTTTCTAAGAGAGAAGGTTTTGGAGAATGAAGTGAAGCTTGACAATGTACCTAAAAAGGATTAGATTGATGATATATTCACTAAAGCTCTTCCCAAGGATAATTTTGAGTATCTCAAAGAGAAGTTGGGGGTTATTGCCCCTCCTTTCTTGAACTAGATGCATAAGAAGATGCATCAATCCAACGGATTCTGAAATTCATTCTTTGGCTTGGATTGATGTTGGTGGCTACCTCTCGGGGAGAGTAGGTAGTGACATTGCTAGTTGTTGTAGTCAAAAAAGTGTGTGTTGTCATTATGTAGTGGTAGTTCATTTGGTATAGTTTGGTGTGTGATCCTAAGGGGGAGAATACAAAGCAATAAAGGAAAGAAAGTTGTAGAATAGTGGTGAGCAGGTTGTTTAATGTCTAAGGGGGATAATAGATGATACAATTTTTTTTTCCTTTTCCATTGATGTTTTGTCCTTTGCCATTGCTTCTTTGATGGTTTTTCACATCATGTGTTGCCATCAATGAAAAAGGGGGAGATTGTTGCAAGTATGAGCAACTATTGTTGTTGTTGATGCCAACAAGCTTGTGTTTTCATTGATGTCTATGATTGGAGAGATTGTTGCAAGAGTATGAGATATTGTTATTGTCTGTTCTTTAATTAGTCTTATTATGTTATATGATGACAATTTCCTCCTAGTTGGCAAGTGCATCTGTGTTGGTATTTTGGCATTTCACTTCTTCCTTCCAGGCCAATGCTAAATGGATGCCACATGTTAGTAAAGCACTATAGTGCATCCTTGGCCTTGTGAGAGCCTTGAAAACTTGTGATAAGCAAAAGGTTTGGGTACAAATAAGAATGTGACACCTTAGCACAATGCGTTAGAGCTGGTTGAATAAAAGAACTTGGTGGACACATGGCAACATTGTGTGACGTCGCAATATTGAAGAGTGCAATAAAACATAAGTTGCAATGCGCTATGCAATCACATCTTGCTACAAATCCGGGGTGGTGGGGTTCAACAAGTGAGTAATTAAGTCATTTCATTTAGAACACAAGTATAACGATTTAAGCCAATGTGCTAGGTAAAGATGCAAGTAAGCTGATGACATAAAAGTCTTGAGACATGACTTTCAAAGGGGATGGGTATCAACTGAATAGGTCACTAAAGGAATAAAAATAAAGCACATGGTAGCAATGCATGTTTTAAGCCAACATCAAGGATTTAGGGTTTAATCCCTAAAAGGACAATTTTTCAAACAACATTGTAGATCAAACCTTAGAACATTTTGCATGTGTTAAAGAGTCCCCAAACTTCACAATGATGTAAAATGGTCTATGTCATTGAACTTAAAGTGGGGGATGTAACTCATGAGTCCTAAAATATATTTTAGAACTTATCTTAATAAATTAATTTTAAAATTATAAACCTTATTCTAGGAATTACACCATAAAAAACCATTGTCATAGTTAATGCTTGCTTGAAATAATGTTTAGAGATTTTCAACGAGAGTATAAGTTTCTAATGATATGTTTTAACATGGTGTTCTTAAGTTGATCAATCATACCATACCCCTTAGGTACATTTTGAGTATGTGATATAATAAAATTATGAAAAATGGTATGGTAGTGGAAAAAGATGATATATCATAAAAAGAAGGATATACAGATGTGAAGGCCATACAAATTTAATATTATCATGATACATAGAAGTAATGGTATAAAAAATGATAACAATTCCATGTGCAACAATAAGATATGTAACCTCTTTATATAAAGTATTGTCCCATTACTATAAATTTAAAGGAAGATGATGTACTATGAGTACCAATCACAAAAGAAGCATCACAAATTAAATCATGTGGTGGAAAGATGCTTAAAGGAAAATTATTATTATGTTGAATCATAATGCTATAAATATAGACACAAGGGAAAGAGAAATGCAATCCCATCCATATGATAAAATGACATGATTGAATCAAGGATGCTAGGATCAAATGCCACCAATTATATAAAAACATAAAAACATAAAAACATATTAGAAGTATGAACAATAGTCAAAGATAAGAGATCATGAGAATCCTTGATAAAAATCACTAAAGATGTGTCCAAGGGTGGGTGAATAGAGTTAAAAGTGATAATACAATAAAGACCCAAAATCCTAACAAAAATGAATAAACAATATAGGAATAAGTTGACAACTAACATCAATCAAAAAATTAATCACTAGCATATATGAAAATAAAACCCTAAAGACATGAACAAGGGTGATTGAAAGCAAAGTCAGATAATGGATCAAAATCCTAGAATACAAACACACCTATAAAGCAAAAATATGAATGAAAAATCAAATCTTAATCAAATCATAAATAAATATAATCATAATTATTATATTCTAAAAACCCTAATTGGAAATAAGGATAAAACCTATGAAGGGTAGGAATTTTGGGCACCAAAATGGAATGAAATGAAATAATTTTTACTTTCAAAATGACATAATAATTCAAGATAATTAAGTCAAATGATAAAAATTGAGCATGGTTAACCTATATTATAGAACTAAGTTGATAAACTTGTGATAAATAAATTCAAAAATTAAATGAAACAAATAGGGGTTCTTAGCTTTCAAACTAATGTTGAAATATTGAAGTTGATTATTTACAAGATTGGTTATCATATGTTTTGAATTTTATGTTATCAATTTGATGAATGTCTTGAAATGAAAAGAAAGTTCTAAAATTCCCTACAATTTGACTTTGCACCCCTTAGGTTTGACCTCAATCACCACAAAATTAAGTTTTAATATGTAGATATGATTTAATAAAAGGTAAGCTTAAAATTTTACTGTAGCCTAATCTCTAATATTTAAAGACTCTTGTTAGGACTATGGTATTTGAGAATAATGTTTGAGAATATGTCAAGTTATTAAGGTCAAGTTGTTAGGTCAAACCCCTAGGTGGGTTGACTTTATGATTTTGAATGAATATTTGAAGACAACTATTCACAAGTGTGTAGATGACTTATATAATTTTGATGTGATGGGTTCTTTCTCATTAAAAAATCAAAGTGTGTTCTAGATTCTTTTTATCTCTTTTCAAACATGTGTTCTAATTGTTGAATTTTGCATTCATGGACCAGTTAGGACTTGAACCTAGGACCTCTCATTTGTCACTGGAGTGCTCTACCACTGAACTACTAGCCCTCTTTGTGGCCAGTCCATCTTCAGTTCTTTTCTGAGATGTATTCATCGAAATGTCTAGGTATGTAAACAAGTCTAAAGTTGAGTGAGAACGAAATAAAGCTAAAATCTTAACAGTCAGATTCTGTTGTTTTTAATTATTGTGATTACTGTAAGTGAGCAGGACCTGTGTTGGGGTGTACACCATGATGGTTGCATAGGATTCCTTACGCAACCCCACGATGTGATATAAAGTGGGCCTACACTCTTCTCTGAAGTGTCTACAGAAATACCTGTGCCAACAAGCGTAAGGAGAATAAGGACGGGATGAAGTGAAACCTCAACAGTTAGATTCTCTGTTGAATTTAATTATGGTGTCTGCCATGATCGTGATGGTCGCACAGTTTCCTTCCAAGCGGTTTCCCAGGCAACCCACGTCTACTAATTTTAACCATTGCATATTGTGGGGTAATTGACTTATGTGGTTGCAGCTCTCCTCAGACCCTTCTGCGTTTCTTCCACGCGGTTTCCATCCTCTTTCAGCCACTCAAGATTCGATCACTTTCTTCATAAGTACATCCTCTCCTCTTACAAATACTTAGCACTTCACCTTCTCAACAAGAAGCCTTCTTTCGTTCCAATCCATATTTTAGTGTTTCTTCCTGTCAAAGTTGACATCCAATTTCATGGCATCCACTTCTACTCCTAGTTGTAACACTGGGTGTTAAACAGAGATTGAGCATACACATGCTTGTCAAGGAATCGCTCCATCTCCATCTACTTCTGCTGCACCCTAAGTCGGAACCCTGTTTTCATCCTGTTTCAATTGGTTTTCTTTCTTTCTTTCTCTGTGTTTAACGTAATCTAATTCTATGGCATCTACATCTCCCACTAGTAGTTTACCAGAGAGTGAGGTTACAAATGCTTTTCAAGGACTCGCACCATATACATCTGCTTGCGCTGCATCGTCTTCACAAATGAGGAGGCAGTATGATGTATTCATTAATCATCGCGGTCCTGATGTCAAACAAACTCTGGCCTCCACTCTTTATAGAATGCTGGATGGGATGGGACTGAGAGTTTTTCTGGATTCCGAAGAGCTTGAATTGGGGGATTCCTTGCCCAAGGAAATAGAAGAAGCAATGCGCAGTGCTTCGCTTCATATAGCTATCTTTTCCCAGAATTATGTAAAATCCCCCTGGTGTTTAGCAGAGCTATCGTTTATGATCAAAACAGGCACTAAAATTGTTCCCGTTTTCTATCATGTTCAACCTGATGATGTTCGATATGCAAAAGGAGTCTATGCGGATGCATTTTTGCAACATGAAGAGAAGGGTAGATACACCTTCAAAATGCTCCAAGAGTGGAAGAAGGCGCTGAACAATGTTTCATATAATATTGGTCACATTGTTAATAACAAGGAGTAAGTACCAACTACTCTACCTCAAGCACTTATCCTTTTTTTCTGATAAATCTTCTCTTGCATTCTGTGAGTTTTATAAACTCTCTACTTTTAGTTCCATATATTTTTCGTTCCCTTATCTGTATGATGTTGATTCCATTTCTTTTATTGTTGTACATGCCTAGTGATGAGGACAGGCTGCTGAAGAACATTGTTTATTGTGTATTGAAAGAAATTAAAAAGGTACCATTTGTGGTCGCAGAACATCCAGTTGGTTTAGATGAAGTTGTTAAAGATTTTGAATTAACTACACTAGAACCTGCCAAAAGCCATGTCCAAATTGTGGGTATATGGGGCATGGGGGGTTCTGGAAAAACTACTCTGGCTAAAAAATTATATAACAATATATATCCATCTATGGAAAAATCTAGTCTTTTATTAGATGTTAGAGATGCTGCTAGCAAAAATCTGTTACATAACAAACAGAAAAAGCTCCTACACGACCTTGGTTTCAAAGATGCATCAATTGACAGTATAGAAGACGGGAAGGCGATTCTTGCAAGCCAGCTGAGATCTTTTCGCGCATTAGTCGTTCTAGACGATGTGGACCATGTTGATCAGCTGAATGCGCTATTGCCTGCTAAGGACAGCCTGGGATCGAGAAGTTTGATTGCATCGGGTACTTTGATTGTGGTCACTACCCGCGAATTTGAAGTCCTTAGATCTTGGGGCATTTCCTCCATATATAAAATGAGACCATTGCAACCATTTCATGCCAAGCAGCTTTTCTGTTGGCATGCTTTCTTACAATCCTGCCCAACACATGGATTTGAAGAGCTTGTTGAAAATTTCTTAAAAGCTTGCAATGGGTTACCGCTGTCTCTCAAAGTCCTCGGTGGGCAGCTTTATGGGGACTCTAACAAAGATCGCTGGAAAACTCAATTAGATAAGATCTCTAGAATACTGCCCAAAGATATCAGCCAAAGGCTAAAAGTAAGTTACGATGCCCTAGATGATGAAGAAAAGGAGATATTTTTAGATATGTCCTGCTTCTTCATTGGAGAGAAGAAAACTTTGGCTATTGCAGTCTGGGACGGATCAGGTTGGAGTGGTCTGCACAGTTTGGAACGGCTTGTGAATAAATGTTTAGTTGAGATCGATGACAGTGACTGCATACGAATGCACGACCATTTAAGGGATCTGGGTAGAGAAATTGCAAATCAACAGTCACCTTACCGTCTTTGGTTTTCCGGGCAGCTTATTAAAGTTCATAATGAAACACAGGCGAGTATAATAAAAAAAAAATTATGTTAAACTAAACAATGGCGTGGCAACCTTCATTGTCTACTTGTATTTGCTTGATTCTTGTCTCCGGTAAGTTTAATGTTTGAATAATTTACTGATTTCACTGTTTTTTCTGTTACAAGAGTATCGGAATTCGAGGAATAAAGGCCACAACTGGATGCACAAGCGAGTTTGAGGAGTTAGCACGTTCCCTTGACAGAAAGTTCATACTTGACTTAAGGAGTGGATATCGTTGCACAAGTGAGTTTGAGGAGTTAACACAAGCGGAGGATATCGTTAACATAAAGGGAAGAAAGCTCATAGTTAACACAAGCGGAGGATATCGTAGCCTTGCACCCTCTTACCTCGGATTAAAAATTCTTCAGGTTAGAGGAAATTATTATAATCAAATAATTGGTGATATATCAAAAAAGCTGGTATGGCTTCGCTGGTTTGACATGGGGCAGAACAATCTGGGATCACTGGGTTCATTGAAAAATTTGAGGGTTTTAGAACTCCATAGGAAAAACATTTCTGGACAAGAATTGTGGGAGTCTGACAGTGATGTAAGTGTCTTCTTTTAAACTCCTTAAAGCTTTATTTCTATTGATACATAATTGTATGTTTTCCATCCATCTCATGGATAATTTGTTGCAGGCTCCTGTGCAGTTGAGAGAGTTGCTTATTTCTGAATGCTCTAGTTTCCAAAGATTTCCAAAGGCAATAGGATGTCTCAGGGATTTGAAAAAACTAGTTCTGAGAAACACTTTTTGGAACAGGATGAGAAGCCTACCAAAAGAATTTTGCCTTCTCCAATCATTGGAGCACCTGGAGTTATCTGGGTGTCGAGAGCTATCATCATTACCCAGCAGTTTTGGCCATTTGACAAACCTGAGGCACTTTGATTTGTCCAGGTGTGAGGAATTGAAGACGCTGCCAGTCTCTTTTAAGGAGCTCACACTCCTGCAATACCTCAATTTACAGGGATGTTCTAAACTCACCTTTGAGTCGGACATTCTAGACAACATGATGAAGCTTGAGTATTTAAACTTTTCCAAATGCGAGAAACTAGAAGAGTTGCCTCGTCACATAACAAATCAGGCGTCCTTGAGAAAACTCTATTTAGATGGTATCCGCTGGTTAAGGGAGCTACCATTGAACATCACTCAGCTGGGCAAGTTGCAAGCGATGGGGATCGGCAGTGAGTTGCTCACAAGTTTGCCGACATCTCTTGGAGATTTGTCATCCTTGACTACTCTTTCGATTGACAAATGTCCCAAGCTACAATGTATACCAGACTCTTTGGGACATCTTAATCTCCTAGAGTGTTTAGAGATATCGGATTCAGGATTGCAATGCTTACCAAAAACAGTCAGGCAGCTGACTAATCTTCAAATACTGGGTATTTATAGGTGCCCAATCAGCCAATTGAATCTCCGGTCGGGGTCGTTTACTTCTTCGCTCTGCAACCTTAAGCAGATAAATTTGAGGGAAACAGAAGTGTCTAAGATTTCCATCCCTCGGGATTGTTGTCCCGGCCTGGAGGCTCTCTTTCTTTTCTCTAATAAACATCTAACTGAGATAGAAATTCTACCAAGTACAGTGAAGGAAATAAGATTGACAGGGTGTAAAATGGTGAGGAGCATATGGTGTATTAATGATCTGGTAAACATTCAAAGTCTGCAGATAAAAGCGTGCCCCGAGTTGGATGCACTTCCCAGTTTTGCGCAATTTTCTTCTCTCCGAGACTTTGAACTCCAAGGTTGCTACAGAGTTAAGAAAATACAAGGTTTGGAACATTGCAAAGAGTTGGAGGAGCTGACAGCAGAAACGAGGTGGGAGGAGGCGGGCATAGAAAGTTTGGAGCGTATGGATAAACTGCGGATTGTGCGTCTTATAGCAAGGAGCAGATCAGGTGTTGAAGGTTGCATTCAAAGCATGCAGGTAATAATAGTTATATGCATTTAGAATTCGAATTATTTTCAATTGATTGTGCATTAACCGAACGTTGTGCATGGAATTTGCAGAAATGGCCGGACGAAATTCTAATATGTACGCAAGCAGTCCCGGCCGCGGGTTCGTTTGCAAACTTTGTCTTTAACTATCTCTTTGTCATTGACTCAAATGATAAGCAGAATATGAGTCCCAATGCCCATGGAACTCTGGTATGTTCTGTTGTGGAATGCCATTCTTCTAAAACAAATTTGGGGTTAACGTTTGGTAATACGCGTAGTTATACGCATATATCTTCAACGGAGGTGGAGAAGGGTAAATGGGTGTGGATAGCTCTGTTCTCAGAAGGTTCCATGTGGCACAGAACAGGGGAGTATCAAGTAGTCTCCGACGGTTGGGAAGAATTCTTGATCTCAGAAGGCGCAATCCCTTCATATGAAGTAGAAATATCATATTTTGTGAGGGGAGAAATGGAGAGACTTGTGGAAGCTTTCAAATTCTTATGGCAAACTGTACCGAATTAATATTGTTTAATCGGCATGATATGAATAAAATAATTTCCCTCTTGTTCATGTTCCCTTTGAAGTAGTGAAAGTTACGTGAAAATTTGCACAAATAGCTTTTATATAATTTTATTTTAATTTTTTATTGTAATATTATAATTATTATTTAATATAAATATAGTTTTTATACATATAAATTATGATTAATTTGTTTACTTTCCATTAATTTCTTTAAAACTATCAATATTTTTTCTAAATAAAAGAATAATAAAAATTTAAACGTTTCTAATAGATGTGATAAATATTTATCATTTTAAAATATGATTATTTAAATTTTTTGTTTAAAAATAAATATTTAATTTATAATCTTAGATCTCCTATGTGAACTTGAGTTAGATAGTTGTATTTCAAATATTTATAATTGATATTGTAATATTGTATGATAAATCTTTATAATTCTAAAATTGATAATTAAGATTTTTTATTTAAAAAAAAAAAGTATTTTATCTAAAATCTTAAATTTTTCATGTCGAGTTAAATGATTTGATATATATTTTAAAGTAATGGGATTGACTCAAGTTAATTGCATATTTTGTGTAAATAAATTGTTGGAAGAATTTAGTTGTGTTCCATTTGTGGCACAATGCACACATATGAATCTTGGAAGGTAAAATTCAATGAACACCTTTCAATGAGGGTTCTTCTTTTGATGAAGCTCCTTGATTCAAAGGTACAATGTTTTTCACAAGTAAATTGGATTCAAATGAAGTAGGGTAGGATGGTCAATTCAAATGAAGGTCAACGCCCCTGAAGGTCACCGCCCCATTTTTAATGTTCCACACCCAATATACCTATAAGAAAGGGCCCTCAATTCAACCAACTTTTGTTCACCTATTTTCTAACATAAATTGATAATTTGGGGGAAAATTTTAGTAATCAAAGGAAGTCACCATGATATGAGACTTTTTAGGATCACAACCGTTGAAGTAAGTTTTGTAATCAAGGTAATTTGAAACTAACTTCTATTGATTCCCCATCTAATTCAATGACAAGTTTATCATCCATCATTCTTATCTCCTTGGTTGGAGGATTATAATGCTTCATGCACTCTAAGATAAGGTCAATGCATTGTATGTGTAGAGGAAAAATGGTTACTTGTAGGATCCCACTATCTACCACTTTCTGTGCAATTACGGGTCCATTTACTTCTCTCACCCTATTCCAAAAAGTCTCCAAGTTTATATGCCCTAGCTTTGTGTCTCTAAATTTTTGGAATTATGCTTTGTAGAATAGATAAAGTTCCATACCCCAAATATTTATACTTCGTAATTTCTAAGATAAAATTTTAAAGAGAGAAAATCAAATCCTTAAACACAATATCGAGTGAATTTAGGGGAATCTTGTTCTTTGGAAAGAAATACTATAGGGAATAGATTTTCATGAATCTTTCTCTAAAAAAGAATCTCATCTTCCATGTGAATTACAATAATAGAAGATAATTCATGTACCTTAGAATCTAGGAGACCTTCTACCTTTTATCGCCTTTGAATATACTTTATATAGTCATTAATATGCACTCTAAAATTTTATCTCGTAGTTCACTATCTACTTTGATAAATTCCTATCAATTTTTTTTTCTTTTTCTTTACATCACCTTATATTTTGTGAGAAAATTAATGGTGCCATGCAGTTTTTGGTACATGTCAAGTCCCACCACATTATTAGCTTTAGTTCCCTTTTGTAATAAATGGCCCTTTAACTTGCTTGCTAGATATTTGGAGAGTAAAACCTATTGAATTTTAACAATGGTTTTGAAACTAGGTTCATAGGCTAACATATAAGATTTACCTAACACATATCTTTAAAACCTTCAAATTTTTCCTCTATATCTTTGCCAATCTACCTTGAAATCTTCCCTTAACTTTTCCAATGGTTGTGAAGATATTGCCAAGTTTTAATTGCGGGTTTGTGACAACCTATTTAGAAGCCAACATATGTTTTGAGATGATATAGATTAAAAAATATAATATAAATTATTCTTTTTATATTCAAGTAGGTATGTATTTGAGTCCTGGGGGTATGCAAACTAGATTAGTGCCTAAAGTTACAAAGAAAATAATTCTAATAACTATTCATTGCTTACAACATAATTAAAATTATGATGGTTTGTATGTTATCACTAACTTACAAAAATAAAAACAACTAAAGGCATAAAACACACTCAATCTTAATAATTCAATTACAATGATCACACAACCTATATCTCTATTGAAATGTTTACTCTTCTTGAACATAAAGCAACCATACACAATAGAAAATGCAAAAAAGATGGATGTATGAACTAAAAATCCTTAATTTCTTAATCACAATCTTAGAGATTTTACAAAAATATTGAATCGTAAAGATTTTACCCAAATATTATGATACTTTTGTTTCTCCTTATCTTCATTCAATAACACATTGCATATATATAGGATTCACAAATCCTATCTTTTAGGAAACTTCCTAAACAACCTCCCTAATTATATTGAGTTACTTTAACAACTCAATATAAAAATATATTTCTACCATCAATATAATATCCTATTAACAAACCTAATAAATAATTATTATATGCATCATATAAATGATGCAATATTCTTAACACCCCTCCATATTGAATCAATCTACTGATGGGGATGAGTAGACCAACAATACTTGATGATCACATTTAGTAGCTCATCCTAAATAATTAGATGCCACATGGTCCAATGGTTGGACGCCATGTGTCACCTCAAAAACTTCTCATCTAGGTGGTTGTTGCTATCTCCTATCAAAAGGAGGTTGGGGTGTTTCAAACCCCCAACCTCCCATACATTGACGTGGACCAGTCAAATGCTGACATGTGGCATCGTGTGGACCAATCAGATGTTGACACGTGGCGCTACATGGACCTATGTTATGCTAACACGTGGAAATTTGATGGTGAATAATAAGATGCCACTGGTCCAATGGTTGGTCACCACATGGCACATCAATAGCTTCTCATTTGGGCAGGTGTTGCTATCTCCTATCAAAAGGAGGTTGGGGTGGTTCGAATCCCCAACCTCCTATACACTAATTTTTCCCTTTACCCTTAAGCCAAACAAGAACCTCAGAGATATAAAGGGTGAAAAAATTATTTAAAGTAGTATTGAATGAAAATTCCCTTAAAAAGGGGTTGGAAGGTTTGAACCCTTGACCAACCAACTACCATGCAAATTCCCTACCAATGTGCCAAGCACATTATTTGGCTAAGAAAGTGGGGTGGTAAATATTTATCACCTGTTGAAAGGTGGAGCATGATTTAAGGGGCTAGGGCTAACTAAATCCTAACTAATATTTAAATTTTAATCCCTATAAAAACAAAAACTAACCTGACTCCATAAATATAAGATTTGAAGATTTTATTAAGTTTTTAAAGGGGTTTTAGAGGGCTTGGGAAATGTAAGCCCTTTATTAGAATATTTTTAAAGATTAAGGGGATTATTATTGTAATAGTTGAGATATATTTGTAAGCCCAAAAATTAATAAGGGCTTGTCATTTAAAAGGAAGGGATTATTTTGAATATTTTATGTAAAAATGGTGGATATGGGAGATATTATAAAATCATTTGGTTATACATTGAATTGAGTAAATTTCTTGTATAAAAAGGAGGGTAGCTTAGGAGTTTGGGTAAGTGGGGACTTAGAGAGAAATTCCTTGGTGAAATTTTGTTCGACTTTTGTCCTTTCCAGGAGTTTGTTCGTTGCACTTTGGAGGAGATTTTTCAAATTTCTTGTAAACCAGGGAGAAACCATGCTAGAGTTTTGTACTGATTTTTTGGAGAATTAATCGAAAGGGTCCACTCATTAGAGAGGGACCTGGAGACGTATTCATTTTTACAACAAACTTCGTTATCAACTATGTTTGCATTTTCTCTCTTCTCTCTTATTCTGAATTTCATCACTTCGTTATTTGTGTTTATTTAATTGATGTTCATGTGTTAATTTCATTTAAATAATTAGGATTTAAAATTGTAAACATTATGCATTCAAATGAAATTTTCATAGATTTGTAAAATAGATAAAAAATGGTGTTAGCAACCACTTTAAAGTGGGGGCATACATTGACACTCATGTTTCACTGCACTAAATTTTATTTTTTCTTGCAATGTGTTCTTTTTCTTGGTAGAGTCATGGGGTTTGATTTTGTCCAAGAGTATGATATTTCTTTGAATTTTCCTCACTTGGAGACATTAGGCACAATTTCCCCTAAGAAGATACCTTACATGAAATAAGAAAAATCCCTTTGAACATTCCTTACACTATTTTGCATTTACAATACCTATTATAACACACTTTGCATGCCTATGGAGCCATCTTGTTTGTTCATGAGCTACAAGTATACAAATTTTTACAAGTGTCTCAAATAAGCCTATCTAAATGAGCTTCTAAACCATTATTTCATAATATCTACATGTTATCAAGTCAAGCACTCAAGGGTTAAGCATTCCAAGAATTTACAAGATCATCAAGATAGCATTCAAGATCATTTCTAAGGCATTCAAGGGAAAAATTCTTCATTAATTGTTGCACAAACTCAAGATCCATCATCATGTCAAGGATATCAAGCATCAAACATTTTATTGAGCTAGTTTTGTGATGTAGCATTGAGGATCCAAGATCAAGCATTATTCTATACCTATTGTCAAGACCAAGATCTACATCCTTCATGGCCATTTCATGTCGAGTTGCAAACTTATAAGACATAATTTACAAGGAATCATTCAAGGTGTCATTTTCCATGATTCATGTTCTTTGTTTCATGTTTCATGTCTTCATTTCATTTTCTCATCATTTGGTTTAATTACCTACAAGGGGTTTGACCAAGGCAAACCCCTTTTCCCTAACGATTAGTTCACTTTTTCTCTCTCTTTGTGTGATTGCAGATCTAGGTGCTTTGAAGACTTGAAGATCATTGAAGATTAGGTTACAAGCTTGGAGAAAGTTGTTGGAGTTTTCTCCCCATTGGCAAGGTTGTATTTGTCACAAAAAGGTCACCTACAACCCAAAAATTAGGGTTTTAGATCCAAAAAAAAGAGGAATAGAAAGAGAAAACATTGAAGGAAAGATTCAGGTTTAAAATCTCTAGAAAACCCTAACTAAACTCATTTTCCACCTTGGGTGAATGAGTCTTGATTTTAGGTGAATTTTGAGATTTTTTAGTTTTGGATACCCTTTTTCAAGAAATCTGATCCTGTACAAAAACCCAGATTAGCGAATGAGTCCTAGTAGTAGGCCTAAATTTCAAGATTTGCAACATTTCTAGTCTCCATTGAAGCCTCTACAAGTTTCCAGGTTCACACTTCTGGTTTTACAATTTTCTATTCTAATTTATATGCATTTATAGGTCATTTATTTAAGTTTCTTGCATCACGAGGGTTAGATATTACAACTTGCATTTCATTTGTCTTTCCGAGTAATAACTTAGTGTTGAATCCATCATTAGTTTACATTCAGCCCCTAGGACAACCCTATGGCAAGATCTCTTTCTCCTTTTCATTTAGATCTCTAGGGTTTGTTCTTGAATTAGAGAGAGTTATGATTGTCATTATAGGTCCTAAACCCTAGAAAAGAAAAAAAAATCCACCTTTCAATAATGAAGAAAAATTTAAAATTATTCTTAAATGTCTTTCAAAGTATTAGATGATTTCTATGTGGCCTTGTTGATACATGCTATGTTCCAAATTTAGAAGGATATCATAATATTAATGATTGTGATATTGCTATCATTGAATAACATTATAGTATGACATCACATTGAGCCATATTGAGACTTTACATATATGTTCCATTGTTAAGATATTTGGACTACTTGATATCTTGTGCTTTGATATGACTAAATTTATTTTATATTGATTATGTTGTTATGCTTATATGAATTTGATTATGACAATTTAGTAGGTGTTGGTATGAAGCTAGGTGGCAATGTAACTTCACTCTAATTTCATATACTTAATAGAAAGTGGGTATTAATGTTAGTTGAGCTAAATATACATGCATATTCAACCTTGTATCTTATTAGCACTAAAATGAGACATTAGATAATTATCATATGTATTGGAATTAATAAATGCAATATTTCAGACCTATTGGGGAATTAAAATAGCTATATAGATCTATTTTGACTCTATATTTATCCTACTAAATTTGTACAAATACTTGAACTAGTGATTGCTTTTGGTTTGTAAGTATTATGATCTATACAAAAATAGTTACAACATGTCTATGAAAACAAATATAAGTTTTGGTTGATAAGATATCAATGTAACTTGCATGTTAATTAGATGAGCCTATAATATTTTGGGAAGCTCATGTTAAATTATGAATGGTAACGACAGTGACATCTAATTTGATATCTCAATGCCCTTGGATGGAAGAGCTTTAGGACATTTTTACTGAAATTGGGAACTTGGTTGGCTTTCTTAGCATATCAAAGCATTATTAATTATTGGGAAACATATAAAGGAACCCTATTAGGGTATGAAATACTAATCCAAGAATTTATATTTTTTTATTAATCAACAACTTAGTGGAAATATGATGATATTAAATAGAAAATGTTATACTACTTGGTCATTGTCACTCATAAACACGACCCTACCCTTTTTTCAACTACCTTTCCTTTTGTGCCTTAATCATTTATTCAAATTCATGTTCAGGCGATGTTTTATTATATGACTTGAACTTGGATAGGATTTTTGTTGGTTTTTCTAACCTCCTATTTTGATGCCTGTGTTGTTATTTCTTTGTCTAGGTGATGGGTATGTGCAGGATCATGTGTAATGCCTCGTCATAATAACCTAAGGAATGTTGCAATTGTGTGTAATAGTGAAATAATTTTTTTTTTAAAGTAATAATATTAAGTTAATTAGTTGCATACATTCATTAAGTTACGCGACATTACACTACTTTGAGTTTCCATAGATGACTTTAGTATTTCACATTGCACATATTTAATTATTCATAAACTTAAAAATAAACATTGCATAACGTTTGAAATTCCATTCAAGATAGTATAAAGTACAAACATGTTTCTTACATAGCATTTGATAAGATATTACAATACTCATTCATCTGATGAGGTAGATCAAATAATAGTTACAATTATATTTTACAATGTTCACCTCATATACAATTGAGGGATGTTTTACAATACAAGTTTTACAATAATGCAATAAAGAAAGTACATCTGTATCCAAGTACGAGTTCTCCATCCACGAAGCTCTCGTTGCCATGATCATAAACTTGGGACCCAACAGAGTAAGGTGCACATTCCACCCAACCATGTGGTACCTGTAGGTCCACCCCCCGTGCTAGGAGATAGTAATATGGTTACCTAGACATAATCTACTAACCCTAAACACAAGTACATAACTAACTGATGGTTACAATGCTTCCAGATTTAAGACAATTGAATGTACTAAGTACATAAGGTTAACTACTATTTTAGGTGGAGTGTCATCACAATATTGCAAAGGTTACCCTGGTGTTTCTTCCTAGGTTTCGGCCCCCAACCTTGGGTTACCCTGGTAACCTCTCACGAAACCCGGCCCCATTGCAAACTATTGCAGAAATCGAATATCTTTTAAGGTAACAAGATATCGATTTTTCCATTCTAGGCCTTCTCATCTTATACTCAAGACTAAACTAGCTGAAGAGTCCATAAGTGAGGCATAAACATCTTATTAAGGATTTTAATCTAACTACTATGTTATTTAGTTATCACTGACTTACTAACTCTTTGCAAGTTACCCTAGCACCACTTTGTGTGCTGGCCCTTACATAGAGCCACTCCCCTAAACATAACAAAGGAATCTAAGTTTTCTTGACTAAGGTTTACAAAGTGTACAACATACAACAGACAATTTCAACACTATTCATAACGAACATCAATGTCTATGTTCACAAAAATCAGGTATCTAAGCACCATACTAATACCTTGTACACAACTTAGCCAACACATGAATTCAACTTAACAATCACAATCCCCACGGTGTTCAATTGGTCTGAAAGACTTGTTCATTTAAGACTTTCCCAATTTGCCCAACAAAGAAACAAGATTTAAAGCAAATTGAAAAATATTAAAGAGTCTATATTATGATATACTAAATCCAATTCAAACAATAATTTGGAGCACCAAAATTATTCATCTAAGATTTAAATCATCTTCCATGCAAAATGAAAATCAGATCTATAATTTACCTAATTTTCATAACCAAATAATATAATAAAAACAATATAAACTCTAGAATAACAACCTATTCAAAGCACAAATATCTTAATCATGATAATTAATTATTTAAATATTTATATCTAATAAATCAACTCTTTTAAATATCTCATTTAAACATGATAAAACTTTCAAATATTTTAACAATAAATAAATAAATATATTTATAAATATTATATATATATTTTATATATAATATATATTATTAAAAATATACATTACATATATCATATATGTATATACATAATAAATATAAAATATATATAATCTTTATTGCTAAAAATTATTAATAAAAGAAAAGTCGAATTTAAAATCCATAAGTTTTAAAAAAGCTCAGGGTTCAAAGTTAGGGCCATGCCCTAACCCACGCACTGTGGGTAGGGCTGCCTTCGTAGCCCACCCCACAGGCTCCGCCGCGGGGTTGAGCCGAGCGCTGCCCACAAGGGCGGCGTTGGGCTCGACCCTCACCGCCGTGCCCCTGCAGGGACGGCTGCGGGTAGCCCTGCCACGGGCGTCGACTCACATAGAAGGTTTAATATATTTTAATTTTATAGTATAAAACATAAACAATTTTAATAAATTAAAAAAAGACGAAAATTTTAAATCGCGTACGCGATTTTTCGAATTCACTCAATAATGCGAATTTCAACATTCACAACCATTTATATATATATATACATTTGTATATGTATATGTATTTACAATACCAATACATATACATATATAATATATATATATATATATATATATATATATATATATATATATATATGTATGTATATATATATGTGTATGTATATATATATATAACTGATAAATAACATTAAAGTTATAGTAACTATGCAAATATTTTTAACAAAATTTTCATCAGGTAATTGAGAAAACTAACATTCTGTACAAATTTTCCAGAGATTTAAAATTCAACTATAAAGAATTTCTTTTCTTTCACAACTATTTTTTTTTAAAAATATATCCTACAGGAAACATATAACAAAATTTGACAGGAAACTTCTTTTAAAATTCTTCAAAGATCTTTCCTACTTCTTTGAGAATCTTCTACTCTTTAAACAAGATTTTTACAAAATTCCTGAGAAGAATACAGGAAACACAAATCTAATATTTTCTCAATCATTCTTTTTTAAAAGGAAACAAATTAAAACATAGAAAAATACTTGTAACTTGAAAATTGCCTGTAGAAAAGAGAGCCTCTGTTGCCTATAGTGTAAAATTCTCCAAGCTTCTCCAGAAAAACCCCAAATCCACAGGAAAACTATAACCAAACACAAAGAACTTCCCACCAAAGGGATCTTCCACAAATATACAACCAAAATAGAGGAAGTAACAACTTCTTAAAAATTGATTTTTACAGAGCAAATTGTTCTTTAATTTTCCGTCAAGAAAAATTGATAACCCTTATGTATTTCCCAGATCCAAAATAACCTCTGAGAAATTCCTCAACCAAAAATCATAAATGCAACTAGCACACTTGTCGAGAAGAACAAAAATATCTTCAACAACTTCTCGACAATCTTGCCTTTCAAGATTTGCATGAATTAATTTTATTTAATTTTCCAATTTCCAAAATAACAAATTTTATTTACAATTTAAAATGCCATTACCACAAATAATATTTAAATTTCAAATTTTATTTAAATTTATTTACACACATTTAAAACAATTTTAATTTAATCAATTAATTTATTTAATTAAATAAATTTAATCTTTTAGGATCAAATTATTTAACCAAACAAACAAATTAATTAATTAAACAAAATGTAAAACCTTATTTCAACATTTAAAAATTAATTTAAATAACAGCTAATTAAAGAATAATAAACTATCATAAAATTGACAAGATTCCCCTATCAAAGCAATTAATCCAAACAGGAAAAGACAAGACAATCTATGACTCTGAACAAAAACAGACGATGTACTATGACCGGGTTATAAACTAGACTAGGATGAACCATGCTACTACCTCCCAATCAACATTTCCGTTGAGTCTTGACACGCTCAGACCTGAGTAACCAGGTGGAGTCAGTGTCATGTACTTGCAATCCTACAACCAAGCAATAACATGCATATATATAATCCACTGTATAGACACACTGTGCAGAGAAAATCACAGACATCACAGGCACTCGCAAGCGAGTGATGCGATTTCGTTCTCCACACCAATACACGTCACATCAGACTAATGAATCAAATAACAGTTAGTCCAACATAAACATATACATGGAAATAATCATCTGAAGGAAAACATCTATGCTATATCAAAGCATGTCAGAAATCAAATATCGCAATTCAATGTATCATCATGTCACAAAATAAATCCACTGTCGCTCAAAATCAATGATCCAAATATCCAAACCAAGTACCAAAATCTAACAATATGAAAACATGTAACCAGAAAGCAAAAGCATAAATGGAGGGGTACTACATCCTCCCCCCTAGGATCAGGCTTGCTCCTGAAAGCCTGCGAATAGATAGGGATAAAGTTCCCTCATGTGAGTCGCATCCTCCCAAGTAGCAGAAGCCTCATGGCTAGGATCCCATTGGACCCTCACTTGATCAACATCTCGACCCCTGAGATCGAGCATCCAGCACTAAAGAATGGCCATGGACTCCAAAGCCAGCTACCCGTCCTCTACCTGTAATGCATTCCAATCAAGTACATGAGAAATGTTGGGATGATATGGTCTAAGAACTGATACATGAAAAACATCATGAATACGTGACAAATTGGGTGGTAAGGTGAGTCGATACGCCACAAGACCAATTCTCTCTAAGATCTCAAATGGCCCAACAAAATGAGGTGCAAGCTTAGAGCCTTTTCCATAATGGATTGGACTCTTTCGCGGTCACACTTGAAGAAACACTCTATCACCAACAACAAATTGACGGTCTATCCTATGCGCATCGACATACTTCTTTTGCCTATCCTGTGTTGCTATCAAATGTTCTCTAATACAGTCAACCTGCTGCTCCATGTCTCGAAGCATCTCAGGTCCAAGTAATACTCTATCCTCTAGTCGATCCCAACTAAGAGGAGTTCGACAAGGACGACTATATAATGCCTAAAATGGTGGCATACCTATGAAACTCTGATATCCGTTATTGTAAGCAAATTATACTAAATATAAATAATCCTCCCAACGTGATTGTTGGTCCATTATGTACATTCTAAGCATATCCTCTAATATTTGATTAACTCTTTCCGTTTGTCCATCGGTTTGAGGATGATACGCTGAACTAAAGTTCAACTATGTACCTAGAGAATGTTGTAATGAAGTCCATAGGGCTGAAGTGAATACGAGATCTCTATCAGAAATTATCCTACAAGGAATCCCATGCAATCTAACTATGTCCTCCATGAATATCCTAACTATGGATGAAGCATTGTAAGATGATCGTACTGGTGAAAAATGAGCTACCTTAGTCAAACGGTCAATAGTTACCATAATGGCATCATGTCGACGTGACGACATAGGTAACCCTATAATAAAATCAATGGATATAATATCCCATTTCCATTCAGGAATGAGATGTGGCTGCAATAATCCAGTGGGATGTTGATGCTCAGCTTTGACTCGCTGGCATTCAAGACATCTCGATACATAATCAGCAATATCACGTTTTATACCAGGCCAAAAATATAATTGCCGAAGATCGACATGCATTTTCTTAACACCTGGATGAGCTGAGTACGAAGCTCGATGAGCTTCAGTCATAATTAATGTACGTAGACCCTCAAAATGTGGTACATAAATACAACCTAAATGCCGTAATATACCATCTGATTCTAGGACATACCTTGCAAACGACCTTCTAAAGGTCTACCAGATTCAATCTCCAACTTCACTTCCTGATACAATCTATTAGTAGGAAGTGCTGCTAATATTTGACCTCTCAAATCTACTTCAAGAGTAGTAGCAGAGATCTTATGTCGATGATGACTAAGAGCATCAGCCACTACATTCTCTTTTCCTTGAACATATCTCACTTCAAAATCGTACTCACACAAGAACTCCATCCACCGTCTCTGCCTAGCATTCAAGTTGGGTTGCGTGAAAATGTATTGTAGACTACGGTGATCAGTATGAAGTTTGAAACGATGACCTAATAAGAAATGCCTGCATCGAAATAATGCATGCACTACCGCAGCTAGTTCTAGATCATGAGTGGGATAGTTTAATTCATGATCTTTGAGTTTGCAAGACTCATAAGCAATCACATGCCCATCTTGCATCAGAACTGCTCCCAAACCCTCTAAGGATGCATCAGTGCAAACTACAAAATCCTTAGTAGGATCAGGAACAATCAGTGTAGGCGCACTAGTCAACTTTTCTTTAAGTGTCTGAAAAGCCAACTGACACTACTCTATCCAAACAAACTTCTTCCCTTTTCTCTGAAGAGAAGTAATAGGATGACCAATTCTAGAAAATCCCTCTACAAACTGCCTATAATAACCAGCTAGACCCATAAAACTATGAACTTCACCTACATTAGTAGGCGTGGGCCAATCTACAATAGCTTGAATCTTTGAAGGATCCACAACAATACCTTTTCCATATATCACATGTCCAAGATATTTTATCTCAGTTTGAAAGAAGTCACACTTCTTTAGGTTCGCATACAATTGATTTTCCCTTAAACATTGTAATACCTGTCTCAAGTGTTCTTCATGTTCCTTCATGTTTCTCGAATAGATCAAAATATCATCGAGAAATACAAGGAAAAAGTGATCAAGGTAAGTACAAAAAACACTACTACTGTGAATTCGTAGTGCCCATAACGGGTTTGAAAAGCAGTTTTATGAATATCAGCTTCAACAATTCGCAATTAATGATAACCAGATTTCAAATCAATTTTAGAGAACACATTAGCTCCCTAATCTGATCGAAAAGATCATCGATTCTAGGCAAAGGATAATGATTCTTAATCGTAACCTTGTTCAATTGATGATAGTCAATGCATAGCCTAAGTGATCCATCCTTTTTTATGAAGATGACAGGTGCTCCCCAAGGGGATACACTTGGATGAATGAAACCCTTTTCTAATAGTTCTTCTAACTGGATACGAAGTTCCTCTAACTCCTGAGTCATCATTCTATATGGAGCTCTAGATATAGGCTCAGCTCCAGGAACTAGGTCAACTCTAAAGTCAATATCCCTCTTTGGAGGAATTCTAGGTATATCATCAGGAAACACGTCAGCGAATTCCCTAAGAATAGGATGATCATCAAGAGATACCTCTCGACTCTCACCTTCTTCCAAATCAGTAACCGTTGTTGCAAACAGTTGACATCCCTGACGAAGACATCTCTTTAATTGCATAGCATATATCATCCGCAAAGAGATAGGTCTTTGAATACCTATGATTTCGACTTCCGCACCTAAATCATTAATGCAACTAACTGTCTTAAGTTGACAGTCAATCACATCATGATGAGATGTTAACCAATCCATACCTAATACTATGTCATACGATCCTAAAGGTGTAACATATAAATCTACTAAGGTAGTTAATGTACCAATTTTAAGTTCACAATTATGTACTAAGTTCTCTACCGCTACTTTCACCCCAGAGGTGAATTCAACCTGCCACTTACCACTTTTCTTTATCGCCACAAGACCACAACGGTCAATGATGGTCAGTGAAATAAAGGAGTCGTTAGCTCTGAAATAAAAAAGAATGGAAACACTAACACCATGTAGCTTACCTGAAGTCTCGACCACTGTGTTCTGGTGATCGGCTTGGCGGTCATTAACCGCAGCATATACTATATGTTATCATCTTGCATCACCCACTGTAGGCTCTAAAACTGTAGGTCGAGGCCCAAAACCAGTAGAACCTCTCATCGGACACTGCCTAGCTATGTGTCCCTGCTGTCCACATGAGTAACAACCTATGCCTCTACCGAATCCTCTGCCACTTGAAGGTGCATTGGATTATTGGAAAATACCCCTACTAACAGTAGACTGAGCACTTTGCGCAGGCTAATCCTGCCTATTGTTCTTGTTGTGCCACCAGTTGCGACCCTTTCCAGTTTGTGGACTATTACCTTGTTGTGGTTGTAGATTATTATTATTTTGAGGTGTACGTTGTATTTGTTGCTGCCCACCCTTTGAGGGTGTCTGTTGGTTCCTAGAGGAACCCCCTGTCTGTGCCTGTCCACCCCATGGACTAAAACTTGCTGTAGGAGCACTGCCAATTTGTACTCCTGTGTGACCACCTAATGCCATAACAAGATTCTCTTCCACTATTCGAGCCTTCTCCACTGCAACTTCCATAGTCTTTGGCTCAAAGACTCTGAATCCACCACTAATGCTGGCATTCAAACCCCTGATGAAGTGCTCAACCAGCATAGGCTCATCATTTCCAATACCAACATACTGCTTGAGTTCATAGAATCTACATTCATATTGCTCAACAGATAGAGCCACTGACATAGGTCATGAAACTCTCAGCCCGTCACTGCCTCCAGTGTTCCGATAGGACCCATGCTCTAAACCTCTCTAGGAACATCTCCCAAGACACTGACCCAATATCTAAGTGGAGCTTCTGCTCCTCCAGGCACCACCAAGTAGAGGTGAATCCTCTTAGATGCATAATAACGCATCTCGCACGGGTATTGCTACCATAAGGGTGCTTGGAAAGGAATCTACCCAAATCCAGTAGCTAGGTCTCAGCCTCTAATCCACCTCCTGTACCATCAAAGGTAGGAGGGCGTGCCCTCAGTAAATCCCTCATGTGTCCTGCAGTAATAGCATCCTGATGCACTGTATCATCTACTCTCCTAGGAGATCTATCTCTCTCTCTACTAACCTCCTGCTCAACTTCCTGTCTAGGTCCAAGTCGAGCTAGGACCTCCTCTAATAAAGGATGTATCTATGAACCCTCTACTCCTGACTGTTCAAGATTCTGTCCCTCATTCCTCTAATCCAACTGTTCTGCCTGATCACTGTGATGAGGGCTCAGAGGGGGAGTAACCCGAGGGATTGGCCCTCGACCTCCACATCGATCTCTACCACGACCTCTTCCACCTCGCCTAGGATGTTCCTACACATAACAATAACGAGTCTTAGATAGTAATCAACCAAGGCTAACAGATAGCGACACTACATACTAGGTCAACCTAATGGGCTCACAATTACCTAGAGCGTCCAGTGTTTGTAACCTTGGCTTTGATACCAATCTGTAATGCCCCGTCATAATAACCTAAGGAATGTTGCAATTGTGTGTAATAGTGAAATATATATTTTTTAAAGTAATAATATTAAGTTAATTAGTTGTAGACATTCATTAAGTTACGCGACGTTACACTACTTTGAGTTTCCATAGACGACTTTAGTATTTCGCATTGCACATATTTAATTATTCATAAAATTAAAAATAAACATTGCATAACATTTGAAATTCCATTCAAGATAGTATAAAGTACAAACATGTTTCTTACATAGCATTTGATAAGATATTACAATACTCATTCATTTGATGAGGTAGATCAAATAATAGTTACAATTATATTTTACAATGTTCACCTCATATACAATTGAGGGATGTTTTACAATACAAGTTTTACAATAACGCAATAAAGAAATTACATCTGTATCCAAGTACGAGCTCTCCATCTACGGAGCTCTCGTTGCCATGATCATAAACTGGGGACCCAACAAAGTAAGGTGCATGTTCCACCCAACCATAGGTGCACGTTCCACCCAACCATGTGGTACCCGTAGGTCCACCCCCCGTGCTAGGAGATAGTAATATGGTTACCTAGACATAATCTACTAACCCTAGACACGAGTATATAACTAACTAATGGTTACAATGCTTCTAGATTTAAGACAATTGAATGTACTAAGTACACAAGGTTAACTGCTATTTTAGCTGGAGTGTCATCACAATATTGCAAAGGTTACCTTGGTGTTTCTTCCTAGGTTCCGGCCCCCAACCTTGGGTTACCCTGGTAACCTCTCATGAAACCCGGCCCCATTGCAAACTATTGCAGAAATCGAATATCTTTTAAGGTAACAAGATATCGATTTTACCATTCCAGGCCTTGTCATCTTATACTCAAGACTAAACTAGCTGAAGAGTCCATAAGTGAGGCATAAACATCTTATTAAGGATTTTAATCTAACTACTGTGTTATTTAGTTATCACTGACTTACTAACTCTTTGCAAGTTACCCTAGCACCACTTTGTGTGCCGACCCTTACATAGAGCCACTCCCCTAAACATAACAAAGGAATCTAAGTTTTCTTGACTAAGGTTTACAAAGTGTACAACATACAACAGACAATTTCAACACTATTCATAATGAACATCAATGTCTATGTTCACAAAAATCAGGTATCTAAGCACCATGCTAATACCTTCTACACAACTTAGCCAACACATGAATTCAACTTAACAATCACAATCCCCACGATATTCAATTGGTCTGGAAGACTTGTTCATTTAAGACTTTCCCAATTTGCCCAACAAAGAAACAAGATTTAAAGCAAATTGAAAAATATTAAAGAGTCTATATTAGGATATACTAAATCCAATTCAAACAATAATTTGGAGCACCAAAATTATTCATCTAAGATTTAATTCATCTTCCATGCAAAACAAAAATCAGATCTACAATTTACCTAATTTTCATAACCAAATAATATAATAAAAACAATATAAACTCCAGAATAACAACCTATTCAAAGCACAAATATCTTAATCATGATAATTAATTATTTAAATATTTATATCTAATAAATTAACTCTTTTAAATATCTCATTTAAACATGATAAAACTTTCAAATATTTTAACAATAAATAAATATATAATTATAAATATTATATATATAATATATATTATTAAAAATATACATTACATATATCATATATGTATATACATAATAAATATAATATATATAATCTTTAATGCCAAAAATTATTAATAAAAGAAAAGTCGAATTTAAAATCTGCAGGTTTTAAAAGAAACTCAGGGTTCGAAGTTAGGGCCATACCCTAACCCGCGCACTATGGGTAGGGCTGCCTTCGTAGCCCGCCCCATAGGCTCGACCGCAGGGTTGAGCCGAGCACTGCCCGCAAGGGTGGCACTAGGTCGGCCCTCGCCACTATGCCCTCGCAGAGATGGCTATGGGTAGCCCCGCCACGGGCGCTGGCTCACACAGAAGGTTTAATATATATATATATTTTATAGTATAAAACATAAACAATTTTAATAAATTAAAAATCGATAGAAATTCTAAAACGCGTACGGCGATTTTCCGAATTTTCTCAATAATGCGAATTTCAACATTCACATCCATTTATATATATATACATTTGTATATTTATATGTATTTTCAATACCAATACATATACATATACATATACATATACATATACATATACATATACATATACATATACATATAATATACATATACATATACATATATATATACATATATACATATATATATATATATATATATATATACATATATATATATATATATACATATATATATATATATATATATATATAACTAGTAAATAACATTAAAGTTATAGTAATTGTGCAAATATTTTTAACAAAGTTTTCATCAGGTAATTGAGAAAACTAACATTTGCACAAATTTTCTAGAGATTTAAAATTCAACTACAGAGAATTTCTTTTCTTTCACAACTAATTTTTTTAAAAAATATATCCTGCAGGAAACATATAACAAAATTTGACAGGAAACTTCTTTTAAAAATTTTCAAAGATCTTTCCTACTTCTTTGAGAATCTTTTACTGTTTAAACAAGATTTTTACAAAATTCCTGAGAAGAATACAGGAAACACAAAACTAATATTTTCTCAATCATTCTTTTTTGAAAGGAAACAAATTAAAACATAGAAAAATACCTGTAACTTGAAAATTGCCCCTAGAAAAGAAAGCCTCTGTTGCCTGTAGCGTAAACTCCTCCAAGCTTCTCCAGAGAAACCCCAAATCCACAGGAAAACTATAACCAAACACAAAGAACTTCCCACCAAAGGGATCTTCCACAAATATACAACCAAAATAGAGGAAGTACAACTTCTTAAAAATTTATTTTTATAGAGCAAATTGTTCTTTCATTTTCCGTCAAGAAAAATTGATAACCCTTCTATATTTCCCAGATCCAAAATAACCTATAAGAAATTCCTCAACCAAAAATCATAAATGCAACTGGCACACTTGTCGAGAAGAAGAAAAATATCTTCAACAACTTCTCGGCAATCTTGCCTTTCAAGATTTGCATGAATTAATTTTATTTAATTTTCCAATTTCCAAAATACAAAATTTTATTTACAATTTAAAATGCCATTACCACAAATAATATTTAAATTTATTTACACACATTTAAAACAATTTTAATTTAATCAATTAATTTATTTAATTAAATAAATTTAATCTTTTAGGATCAAATTATTTAACCAAACAAACTAATTAATTAATTAAACAAAATGTAAAACCTTATTTCAACATTTAAAAATTAATTTAAATAACAACTAATTAAGGAATAATAAACTATCATTAAAATTGACAAGATTCCCCTATCAAAGCAATTAATCCAAATAGGAAAAGACAAGACAATCTATGACTCTGAACAAAAACAGACGATGTCCTATGATCGGGTTATAGACTAGACTAGGATGAACCATGCTACTACCTCCCAATCAACATTTCTGTTGAGCCTTGACACGCTCAAACCTGAGTAACTAGGTGGAGTCAGTGTCATGTACCTACAATCCTGCAACCAAGCAATAACATGCACATATATATATAATCCACTGTATAGGCACACCATGTGGAGAAAATCACGTACATCATAGGGCACTCGCAAGCGAGTGATGCAATTCCGTTCTCCACACCAATACATGTCACATCAGACTGATGAATTAAATAACAGTTAGTCCAACATAAACATATACATAGCAATAATCATCTGAAGGAAAACATCTACGCTATATCAAAGCATGTCAGAAATCAAATATCGCAATTCAATGTATCATCATGTCACAAAATAAATCCACTGCCACTCAAAATCAGCGATCCAAATATCCAAACCAAGTACCAGAACCTAACAATATGAAAACATGTAACCAAAAAGCAAAAGCATAAATGGAGGGGTACTACATCATGATGGGTCAAAAGGTGGCAATATGATGGATATTTGTAGGGTATGTAGCTAATGACTTTTTTTTACCCAAAATTGATGAAATGAAAAGGGTTTTTAAAGGAGATTCTTAGCTTTCCACCAATATAAATTATGCTTTACTTTGAATTTAATAAATAATTGTTATTCATTTTCTATATGAATTATGACTAAATTTCTAATTGATAGGTTAATTGAAAAACATCTATAGCTTTCAAATGGTATCACATTTTTTGAATCCAAAACATGCATCACATTCTATGCTTCGCATACTATAGGAGTAAAAAAGTAAAAATTGAATTTCATGAAGTTTTGACCAAGTTAAGGTGGTCAGACATATGAGTTTTTATATTTTTTAAAATTTGTAATAAAAAATTGATAATTAATTATTTACATGGAAAAAAATTACAAAAAAATATGCATCACATCTGGACATGAGTCCTCTACTTATTTCTCAAGTCTTATAAAAAAATATTATCATTTTATTATGGTTAGGGTGATTAGAGAGACACCTACTTATTTTTTCCCTGAAATTTAAGCACTACTGCATTGAAATTTCAAATTTTCACCAAATAGATTATTTTTAAAAAATAAACCTAGTAGTTTCGAAACTACATTCAATTTTATACAAATTCTATTCTTACATATTTTTAAAATAATATAGATAACTTATTCAAATTTTTATGTCAAGTTGCCTAACTCTAATTTTTCTTAATTTTTTGCCACTTAAGGGCCTATTTTTTCAATGATGATCCTGCACATACCTTGATATTTCATAATCCTTTTCAAACTCATTGTTTCTTTAAACAAAGGGTGCTTTATGTATGCAACCCATGTAATGAATTTTCATCTGTTAGAAGTTTCTCGATAGCTTACCCCACAAGTTATTGTTGTGGGAGGTGTTCTTTTAGCTATTTTGAACCCCAGACGATGTTTAATCAAGTTTGATGAAAAATCCATTTTCTCGCTTGAAGGCATTTTCAGTTGATTAATGAAAGGTAGTGAATTTTGATTTACAAATCAATGCATTATAAAAAGAAAATAAATTGATAGGAACAAGAAAATGAACAAATCCATGCATACAATAACACAGTGATAGAAAGAGATATTTTATTATATTCATCAATGTAATTTTTTACATTGCATCGACACTACAAAACTTTTTGACTTGATTACAAAAAGTTCATATCAATGACAAAAGACAAAGGATACATTTATGTTCAGACACACAGGGCAAATATCAGAACTCGGATACCCTCAACTACAATCTGAAGGCATTCAACCTGAGTAGGGGATAACAGATTATTATGTGATTATAGGAATTAGGAAAAGATTCCCATATCATTCCTCACAATTCCCACACAAAGAAGAGAAAAAACTTCCTCCATGGTCTCATTCTGAAGCATCAACGCTATAGAAATGGCATTAGCTATCAGTCCACTCTGAGGATAGTGACTAGGCCCAGTGATAGCTACAATAACATGATGATAGAATTTAGGATTCAATAGACACTCTAACGCTCTCACACCCCATTCACAATAGCTAGAGGTCCTAATGAACGTGTACACAAAACACTCAAGCATAGTGGTATTGTGTACATGTGCTTGGATTGAAAATGATTCAACTAGAATACTGCGAAGCACCTCTTCTTCCACCTCGCTTTGTACCATGAAGACCTCATTCAACTAATCTGATAGATGCTTGAATAATAAACCTCATTCAATCTCCTCCAAGAAATTGAAATCATTTGCAGAATCACTGTCGCTCTAGGTGCTTGCCATGTGGAATGCTTCTGAATGACGAAGAGTGATATCACTAGCTAAATCTATAGAAGATTGGTCAGACATTAGAACTTTCTCCTAAGGTTTCATGAAATGGCAACTCAGTTCAAATTAATGGTTGATTTGAACTGGTTTAAATTACATTTTAAATCGAGCAGTATACATTTGTTATCATGTGGTGTCTCCTTGAAGTTGCATTAAATGTTTGTTTGTGTGAAAGGTTATTAAAGATTAATTTTTCTTGCTTGATGTCCCCTCAATTTCTAGAATAACTATTTTGATTGATCTTTAGCAGTTTTCAAGAAAATGATGGAGAAACAAGAAGACCACCAATTTAGTAACAATTTTAATGGCTCTAGGAAAATTCACCACCAACAATCCACCGATGGAAAATTGACCCTCAACAATTCACCATGAGAAAATTCACTGCCACCAGCAATTCACCGCTAGGGAAAATTAACCGCCAAAAATTCATGCAATTAATTTTTCGTGTGGTGAATTGTTATGACGGTGAATTTTCCTGCAGTGAATTTTCCATCGGTGAATTGCTGATGGTGAATTTTTTGTATGCTGATTTTAGCAACCATTCAATGGGGGTGATTTGTTATATATTTAAAATTGGAGAAAGAGTTGGGTCTTCCGATATACACTTTGTGGTGTTATCAAGAGGGATTTGATCATTATTTCATGCTATAATAATTTACAATCTTTGAATTGCAAATTCATTCATATACTTAGGACATTGATCTTTATGTCACATGTGCAATAGGGTGATGTCTTATTTGTGAGATAAGCTTTATGGTGTCTATTTATTACAGTATGATTATATTTCCTTTAATTAGATAGTCATAGGTCTTGTCAATCTTTGTGTTGATCGCTTATGGATGTTGTTCATTGCTCCCACATTGGTCTAATATTTATGAACTAGAATTCGTTGCCTTTCTTGCTTTCTTGTTATAAGCATACCTGTGTTTATTTGGTTTAGATAAATTCATTGCATATCATATGAGGGATTTGTACCTCCAAAATTCAGAGGAAAGCCATAAATGTAATTGTGGTCTTTCCAAAGTTTTTGACGAATTGATACTAGTGCCAGAAGGGCTAAGAGTCAATTTTTTTTGAGTATATTTATCATGAGCCAATTTGTTCACTAATATATTTTTGGCGACTCCACTGGGGATTAAAGTAATTTTAAACATCTAACAATATATGTCGCATCATGCAGCAAGATGGTACTTCCTCATAAGAACATTTTTCCTATTTTGAAGCTAGATTTAGATTGGGTTGGAGCAGAACAAGAAGATAGTATTTCACAATTGAATACACTCGCCTTGAGATACAAGAGGAATGCAACAGATTATATGTGAGTGAATCTTGCCTTGGAAGAAAAGGAATAATTGGCCCAACACCCACTTGCACCTATAGTAGAATGCTCCTCAAGGTTGGTGTTCATGTACTATGAAAATCCTCCCCGTCATCCTAATCAACCATTCCATCATCCGTGGGACCCACCTCTAGCTCCACCACCTAGGAATTAACTCAAAATTTTCTTTTCCATTTTTCTTTTTACTCCCTTGTGAGTTGGCAACTCCGATCATCCATGGCCCTAAATCTTTAGTTGTAATCCTGTTGGCCCTCTTTCCTTGTCACAATATGATAACTTACCTCATGGTTCTCCGAAACAATTTCCTATATTTTCTTGTTAAAATGAACAAGACCCTGAAGAGGACATCCTGGCTATGACTGTAGTAAGTGGAATTTTAGGAATTCAAGAAGAGGATTTTTTCATAAGAATTTTCATTGATAGTTTAATTGAGAAGGCAACATAATGGTACATAGGAATTGAAAAGGGAAGTATTACTGGATGGAATTTTCTTAAAAAAAAGTTTCTCCAATGCTACCAGATTTCAGTCAATATTGTGGCCACCTTGCTACTCTTTTTCTAGTTCATGAAGGGTAAGGTTGAAACCATTAGGAATTTTGTATACCATTTCAACCGATCACTTCAATGAATTCCTATTCCAAAAGACCCATCGAGGAGATCAAATTTCACATATTTATTTCTGTTATGGATCCTGATATTCAATTCATCCTCAAATGAGAAAAAATTCAAGGAATTGAAAGAGGTCAATCAGAAGCAATAAATATTTCAAGGATGATTTCATAGCCATGAGAAAATGGAAACTAGTTGTAAAGTTGAAACTTGAAGTTAGTTGCAAATTATCCTCTGAGTTCTAGATTAAATGTCATGAAGAAGTAGAATCCCCTCACTCGACTGCTAAAAATATTAATTTGACAATTTTTTATAACATGCAACAGTTTAATGAAGAATTAGACCAACATTGCAATGATCAGACCTTTAGTCTATATACCTCATTTTAGGTTGAAAGTGATTGTAGTTCATCTAGTGATGATGAAGAGGATACACCATAGAAGAAAGCGCTGACTATCTCTCCCTTTCACTCTAAGGATGAATCTTTCTCTTCTGAGGCCAATTCAAGGAATTTGGCATCAAATTCCCTTTTCATCCCTAAAAACAAAGCAATCTCCTTCAAAGAGGCAGTGGATTAGACTACAGTCTTTCATCTGGGAGAAAATAGAGATTTCGTATATGGTGCTTCCCAAGAAATGATGAAATGGTCAATTCATTCTAACTCTCTTTTAAGTTTTGATGAATTTGAAATATATGATAACCCCCTCTTTACAATTTTAATCCATGATAAATCTATTTTTGAGGTTGAATTTTGTGTATCAACAGTTGAAAATGGTTGCAATCAAGGAAAAAGTGAGGGAATTGCTAATCCTTTATTAGAGGAAGGAAAAAATTTCTAGATTGATACAAAATCAAGGGCTAGAGGTGAATTGGTTCCTACTTTGTCTTTGTTTACAAAGCTAATCATCCCTCATGAAAGTAACTTGATTGAGGAAGGGAGTGACATAGCTAAGGAAAATATTGTTCTTGATGATGGAGGGATGCCTAGGAAATGTAATGTCAGAGAGGAATTTAGAATTTAGGATTTTGTATTAGAATCAGACATTACTAGATTGATGAGGCTCGTTTGTGGAAACCAATTAGTAAAGGATGGTCTAGTACTAGAAAAATGACAACAAGCTGAAATTTTTGATGAGAAGTGGCTTTTTCGGAAATCATTTGGCTATGGTTACATTTTTGTTCGAATCAATGTTGGGATGTTAATGTTTCTAGAATTGCTTTAGAGATTGTACAAGAAGGTTGGTCTTTTTAGAAAAGGGTTATTCTTTTCTCAGTCAGTGAATGGGTTTGTATGATTGTTACCTTTCTTTCCCTTTTCCGCTAGTACTAGAAAAATGACAAGCTGAAATTTTTGATGAGAAATGGCTTTTTGGGAAATCATTTGGCTATGGTTACATTTTTGTTCAAATCAATGTTGGGATGTTAATGTTTCTAGAATTGCTTTAGAGATTGTACAAGAAGGTTGGTATTTTTAGAAAAGGGTTATTCTTTTCTCAGTCAGTGAATGGGTTTGTATGATTGTTACCTTTCTTTCCCTTTTCCGATAGGTTGATCTTGCCTTGTAAGTAGTTGCATTTTTGGTGTGTTCATTTTTGGCTTGTTGTTTGGTTTGGTATCCTTTTCGTTTTGACTTTGTACCCTATGAAAAGGACTATTCATACATGTTGGGTTCTTCATGTCCTTACAGTCCTTGTCACCAATCAGAGCCACTGTTACTCATAAACATGATCCTACCTTTTTTTCTTAACTACCTTTCCTTATGTGCCTTAATCATTTTATTCAAATTCATATTTAGGTGGTGTTTTATTGTATGTCTTGAACTCGAGTGGGGTTTTCATTGGTTTCTCTAACCTCTCATTTGTCCACCTGTGTTGTTCTTTCTTTGTCTAGGCAATTTTTCATAATTCTTTTCAAACTCACTATTTCTTTAAACAAAGGGTGCTTTATGAACGTAACCCATGTAATGAATTTTCATCAATTAGAAGTTTCCCGGTAGATTACCCCGCAAGTTATTGTAGTGGATGATGTTCTTTGAGTTGTTTCAAACCCTAGGTGGTGTTTTATCAAGTTCAATGAATAATCCAGTTTCCTTCCTGAAGGCACTTTCAGTTGATTAATGAAAGGAAGTGAATGCTGATTTACAGATCAGTGCATTATATGAACAAAATAAATTGATATGAACAAGAAAATGAACAAAGCCATGCATACAGTAATATAGTGATAGAAAAAGATGTTTTATTATATTAATATATATACATTTTTACATTGCATCGGTACTAAAAAATTGTTCGACTTGATTATAAAAATTTTATGTATCAATGACAAAAACAAAGGAGACATTTTTGTTCAGACACACAGGGACAATATCAAAACTTGGATGCCCTCAACCATAATCTGAAGGCGTTCAACCTAAGTAGGGGATAGCAGATTATCATGTGATTGAAGCAATTAGGAAAAGCATCCCATATCATTACTCACAATTCCCACACAAAGAAGAGCAACTGCTTCCTCCATGTTCTCATTTTGAAGCATCGACGCTATACAAATGGTGTCAACTATCAATCCACTCTGAGGATAGTGACTGAGCCCAACGATAGCTACATTGACACAATGATGGATTTTAGGATTCACCAGATGCTCTAATGCTCTCACAACCCATTTGTGGTGGCCAGAGGTCCTGATGATTGTGTACATGTAAGACTCAAGCATAGTGGTATTATGTACATGTGCCTGGCTTAGAAAGGCTTCGCACATAATACTATGAAGCACCTCTTCTTCCACCTCACTTTGTACCATGAAGACCTCCTTTAGTTGATCTGATAGATGTCTGAACAATGGACTTTATACAATCTCCTCCAAGACAATGAAATCATTTGCAAAATCATCGTTGCTCTAGGTGCTCGCCATGTTGGATGCTTCTGAATGACGAAGAGTGATAACACTAGCTAAATTTATAGAAGATTGGTCAGACATTGGCACTTTCTCCTAAGGTTTCATGAGATGGCAACTTGGTTCGAATTATTGGCTGATTTGAACCAGTTTAAATTACATTTCAGATTGGGAAGTATACATGTGCTATCATGTGGTGTCTCCTTGAAGCTGCATTAAATATTCATTTGTGTGAAAGGTTATTAAAGATCAGTTTTTCTTGCCTGATGTCTCCTCAATTTCCATTTTAATTATTTTGATTTATCTTCAACAGTTTTCAAGAAAATGGTGGAGAAACAAGAATACCACCAATTTGGTAACAATTTTAGTGACCATTCGATAGGGATAATTTGTTATATATATTTGAAATTGGAGAAAGAGATGGGGCTTCTGATATACACTTTATGGTGTTATCGAGAGGGATTTGTTCATTATTTCATGCTATAATAGTTTACAATCTTTGAATTGTGAATTTAATAAGATACTTAGTACACTGATCTTTGTGTCATGCGTGTGATAGGGTGTTGTCTTCTTTGTGAGATAAGCTTTATGGTGTCTATTTATTACAGTATGATTTTATTTCCTTTAATTAGATAGTCATAGGTGTTCTCAATATTTGTGTTGATCGCTTATGGATGTTGTTCAAGGCTCCCACGTTGGTCTCATTTATAAGAATTGGTGTTCATTTCCTTTCGCACTTTCTAGTTAAAAGCATACCCATGTTTATTGAGTTTAGATAAATTTATTGCATATCATACGAGGGAGTTGTACCGCCAAAATTTAGAGGAAAGACACAAATGCAATTTTGTTCTTTCTAGAGCTATCAGTGAATTGATACTAGTCCTGGAAGGGCTGAGAGTCAATTATTTTGAGTATATTTACCATGATCCAATTCGTTCACTAAAAGTCATAAATCCTTCTATAGTATTTTTTGTTTCACTTCCATTAAAACTGTTGCTTGAGTGGTTATGAGACCTTCGGTATAACAACCTATGTTTATGTTTCTTGAGATATTTTTTATGAGAATAACTACATGTGACTTATCTCATTCAAAAGTGGGCATGTAGGCAGTTCTTGGGTGAAGAGTGCCCCTAGACCCAAGTTAGTAGAGGAGGGTTTAGGGAATATCTCCAAGATGGGGTTATTCCAAAATTTAATCAACCTTCCTCTTTCAATATGTTACAAATTGAGGCTATAATTTATGTCAAATAGTTATAAACTCATCATTTTAATTTACATGTCCCCACTATGTAGTTAGTGAGCCAATAAAAGATATTCTATTATCATCAAGGTTATCTACTATTTGGTTTGACATGTTTCGACTTCTAAATCTACTCCAATATTGGAATCATTTTTAGATTCATGATCTTCATGGTTTGTATCTAATTTGAATGTATGAGGATGCATCTATAATCAAAGTTGAACACTATGACATAGTGTCTTGGCACAATGATAATCATGAGAAAATGTATAATTTTCATAAGACCCTAGTGAGTCCTGATTCTTCCAATATATAAGAGCATGATAACATTGGCCATGACATGACTATGTATGAATTAAGTAAACCCATTAACTTTGCATTTGATGATGATGCTTGTTAACAAGAAAAGTGGAGGATCACAGTTTTGAGTTTTGTGCCCTAAGTGTTCTTTATATGTTGTATTTACACCCTAGACTCAATAGTATTAGAAGAGCTAGAATTTGGAATCTAGTGCAATATCTATACTTAAGATATTAACATAAATCATGAATCATAATCATTATACAAATATATAACATAGTACTCAAGGCCTTCATAGACTTTAGTATGTTGATATATTAATTACTACATTTCCACCATTCCATTCTTCTATATTCTTCTATACGTCACATATTATTTCCTATCTATACATGTGTCCTTTGTTTGGGACATGTCCCTTACAAAATGTATCCTATATTTGAGAGGTCTAATTGGCCTTCAACTCCACATCTCTTTTGTGGTGGTTTGCAATATGTTTTGGTGTTATTTTGAATATCTACTCTTTCTTTTCAATTTATCTTACCAACATCATTCGCCCTTCAAAAACTATTCCTCAAGACATGTATGTGAAATTTTAGTTGGTTGGAATTTTTTTTTTTATAGTTTCCCTTAAGTTGCAAAAGTTTACTATCCACTAAACTTTAGCTTGCTATAGAAAATTAATGTGAGAGTTAATATAAATCAAGGCATGATCTTGTTTAGTGGGAGTGGTGGGAATCTAAAATTTGAAAACTATATTATGTGCATCATAGAGGATGCTAATGATATGTGCCAACTTTAGGTTGATCACTTCTTGCAACTGTTTGAATTGGCCCTTGATTTGTTCACACTAATCCTAAAGCTGTTGTAATTGTCCATGGAGGGTTTCTAGTTGTCCCCTTACATTTCCATAAATGTCTTGCATTGCATTTTAAGTGGTAGCCACCTGTAGGACCTACTATTCAACTTGCTCCATTTGTGCTTTGAGAGTATTTTTTGAGGTGGGCCATTGTACAAGAAAAACTAATAAAGAGCGTTGATATTGCCTTGAGTTATTTTAATTGCAATAATTTTTTATTCTAGTAGAGTGTGGGATGTCAAACATTTCTGCATCTCTTCGTTCATTTTTCCCTTAGTGAGCTCGACGGTGATGGATTTTTGGAGTGTACCTTGTTGTTCTCCATATTTGTTTAAGGCGGCCACCCACTAAATATTTAAGTTGTTTCCCCAAAGGTTGGTGCTTTATCACATAAATCATCTTTACTAGCTCGAAAAAAGTTGTGACAAAGAAAAAGAATTGTGTTCTAATTGATTTTCATCACATGGATCCACATCACCTTCTACCCACCAACCCCTTGCAGTGATGGAGCCATGCTACAATGATATGCATTAGTGCAAGCTTAAGCCCAGGTCCACATGGGAAAGCTACAAATATGGACATGCATCAATGACTCGTGTCATTGCAACTTGAGGCTATCTTGAATGAAATGAACCTTCGATATGAAGAAGGAAAGTGAAATGATGGCAGTGTCCTCCAAGTTGGCAAGTGTATCCGTGTTGGTATTTGGTATTTCACTTGTTCCTTCTGAGCCAATGCTGAATGAATGCCACATGTTAGTAAAGCATGATAGTGCATCCTTGGCCTTGTGAGAGCCTTGCAAATTTTTAATAAGCAAAATGTTTGGGTACAAATGAGAATGTGACACCTTAGGACAATGAGTTAGAGTTTGTTGAATGAAAGAACTTGGTGGACACATGGAAACATTGTGCGATATTGCAACATTGAAAAGTGCAAGAAAACATAAGTTGCAATGTGCTATGCAATGATGTCTTGCTATAGAGCCAAGGTGGTGGTGTTCAACAAGCGGGTAATTAAGTCATTTCATTTAGCACACAAGTATAATGGTTTAAACCGATGTGTTAGGCAAAGAGGAAAGTAAGCTGATCACATAAAAGTCTTGATACATGACTTTTAAAGGGATGGGCATCAACTGAAGAGGTCACTGAAAGAATAAAGATAAATTTCACATGGTAGCAATGCATGTTTTAAGCCAACATCTAGGGTTTAGGGTTTAAGCCCTAAAAGGATATTTTTTCAAACAACATTGTAGATCAAATCTTAGAACATTTTGCATGTGTTAAGAGTCCCCAAACTTCACAATGATGTAAAATGGTCTATGTCATTGAACTTAAAGTGGGGGATGTAACTTATGAATCCTAAAATATATTTTAGGACTTATCTTAATAAATTAATTTTAAAATTATATCAACCTTTTTCTATGAATTACATCATAAAGAACCATTGTCATAGTTAATGCTTGCTTGAAATAATGTTTAGAGATTTTCAATGAGATTATAAGTTTCCAATGCTATGTTTTAACATTGTGTTCTTAAGTTGATCAATCATACCATACCCTTTAGGTACATTTTGAGTATGTGATATAGTAAAACCATGAAAAGTGGTATGGGAGTGGACAAAAATTGTATATCATAAAAAGTAGGATATACAAATGTGAAGGCCATATGAATTTAATATTACCATGATACATAGAAGTAATGATATAAAAAATTATAACAATTCCATGTGCAACAATAAGAGATGTAACCTTAGTATATAAAGTATTTTCTCATTACTTATATTTAAAGGAAGATGATGTACTATGAGCCACAAATTAAATCATGTGGTGGAAAGTTACTTAAAGGAAAATTATTATTATGCTCAATCGTGATGCTATAAATATAGACGCAAGGGAAAGAGATAATGTGATGCCATCCATATGATAAAATGACATGATTGAAACAAGGATGTTAGGATCAAATGCCACCAATTGTATAAAAACATAAAAAACATATTAGAAGTATGAACAATAGTCTAAGATAAGAAATCATGAGAATCCTTGATAAAAATCACTAAAGATGTGTCCAAGGGTGGGTGAGTAGGGTTAAAAGTTATAATACAATAAACACCCAAAATCCTAACAAAAATGAATACCAAATAGAGGAATAAGTTGATGACTAACATCAATCATAAAATTGATCACTAGCATATATGAAAATGAAACCCTAAAGGTAGGAACAAGGGTGAGTAAAAGCAAAGTCAGATAATGGATCAAAAATCCTAGAATACAAACATACCTATAAAGAAAAATATGAATGAAAAATAAAATCCTAATCAAATCATAAATAAGTATAATCATAATTATCATATTCTAAAAACCCTAATTGGAAATAAGGATAAACCCTATGCAGTGTAGGAATTTTGGGCACCAAAATGGAATGAAATGAAATAATTTCTACTTGAATGACATAATAATTCAAGATAATTAAGTCAAATGATAAAAATAAGCATTATTAACCTATATTATAGAGCTAAGTTGATAAAATTGTGATAAATAAATTTAAAAATTAAATGCAATGAATAGGGGTTCTTAGCTTTCAAACTAATGCTGAAATATTGAAGTTGATTATTTACAAGATTGGTTATCATATGTTTTGAATTTTATGTTTTCAATTTGATGAATTCCATGAAATGAAAAGTCCTAAAATTCCCTACAATTTGACTTTGCACCCCTTAGGTTTCACCCCAATCACCACAAAATTAAGTTTTAACATGTAGATATGATTTAATAAAGGGTAAGCTTAAAATTTTACTATAGCCTAATTTTAATATTTTAAGACTCTTGTGAGGACTATGGCATTTCAAAATAATGTTTGAGAATATGCCAAGTTATTAAGGTCAAGTTGTCTAGGTCAAACCCCTAGGTGGGTTGACTTTATAGTTTTGAATGAATATTTGAAGACAACCATTCACAAGTGTGTAGATGGATTCTATGATTTTGATGTGATGGGCTCTCATTATAAATTCAAAGTGTGTTCTAGATTCTTTTTACCCTTTTTCAAACATGTGTTCTAATTGTTGAATTTTTCATTCATGGACCAGCTAGGACTTGAACCTAGGACCTCTCATTTGTCACTAGAGTGCTCTACCACTAAGCTACTAGCCCACTTTGTGGCCAGTCCATCTTCAGTTCGGATGTGGCTTTTTTCCAACACCCCCCCATAAGCCACATTTGTTGCACCTAGGGCTCCTAGCCTGGTCTAGGTCTAATACCATGTTGAATTTTGCATTCATGGACCAGTTAGGACTTTAGCCTAGGACCTCTCATTTGTTGCTAGAGTGCTCTACCACTGAGCTACCAGGACACTTTATGGCCGATCCATCTTCAGTTCAAGTGTGGCTTTTCTCCAACACTAATGACATATTGAATGTTTTTAAATATAAAACCCTACTTACAAGTCACATTAATATCTATCAAATGAGTTCATAATGACTAATACAAATAAGAAAAAAAATTTAAATTCAAAATTTAAATTTAAAATTTTATATTTATTTCAACATACATTAGAATTGAAATAGAACAATTTTAGACTACCTAAAATTGAACTTTAATTTAAAATACTAACTTCAAAATATGAAATAAATTAAATAAATATCTAAGTATAAATAAAAAAGAGGTACAATAGATATAAAAAAAACCAAACTTTGAGAACTTATTAGGTAGTATTCATTACATCAAAATCCATTTCATAAAAATAAATATAAAGCTAAGAAGAAAATGGAATGGAATAAACTAATATGTAGCAATAGCCTTCACTAAAACAAAATAAATCTTAAAACTTGATTTAACGTGGCATCTCTACAGAGAAATCCCGTGTATAGAGAAATTTCTTTTGTGAGATGTATTCATCGACATGTGTAGGTATGTAAACAAGTCTAAAGTTGAGTGAGGACGAAATAAAGCTAAAATCTTGTGAGATTCTGTTGTTTTTAATTATTGTGATCACTGTAAGTGATGTAAGTGAGCAGGACCTGTACTGGGGTGTACACCATGATCAGGATTGTTGCATAGGATTCCTTACGCAACCCCACGATGTGATCTAAAGTGGGCCTACACTCTTCTCTGAAGTGTCTACAGAGATATCTGTGCCAACAAGCGTAAAGAGAATGTGGACGGGATGAAGTGAAACCTCAACAGTTAGATTCTATGTTGTCTTTAATTATGGTGTCTGCCATGATCGTGATGGTCGCGCAGTTTCCTTCCAAGCGGTTTCCCAGGCAACCCACGTCTACTAGTTTTAACCATTGCATATTGTGGGGTAATCGACTTGTGTGGTTGTAGATCTCCTCAGACCCTTCTGCCTTTCTTCCACGCGGTTTCCGTATGAAAAAACAGTCTTTCAGCCACTCAAGATTCGATCACTTTCTTCATTAGTAGATCCTCTCCTCTTACAAATACTAGCACTTCATGACCTTCTCAACAAGAAGCCTTCTTTCGTTCCAATTTATATTTTCGTGTTTCTTCCTGTCAAAGTTGACATGCAATTTCATGGCGTCTACTTCTACTTCTAGTTGTAACACTGGGTGTTAAACAGAGATTGAGCATACACATGCTTGTCAAGGAATCGCTCCATCTCCATCTACTCCTGCTGCACCCTAAGTCGGAACCCTGATTTCATCCTGTTTCAATTGGTTTTCTTTCTTTCTTTCTCTGTGTTTAACGTAATCTAATTCTATAAGAAAGGGCCCTCAATTCAACCATCAACTTTTGTTCACTTATTTTCTAACATAAATTGATAATTTGGGAAAACTTTTAGTAATCAAATGAAGTCACCATGACATGAGACTTTGTAGGATCACAACCCTTTGAAGTAAGTTTTGTAATCAAGGTAATTTGAAAGTAACTTCTCTGGATTCTCCATCTAATTCAATGATAAGTTTATCATCCATCATTCTTATCTCCTTGGTTGGAGGATTATAATGCTTCATGCACTCTAAGACAAGGTCAGTGCATTGTATGTGTAAAGGAAAAATTGTTACTTGTAGGATCCCACTATCTACCACTTTCTGTGCAATTATGGATCCATTTCCTTCTCTCACCCTATTCCAAAAAGTCTCCAAGTTTATATGCCCGAGCTTTGTGTCTCTAAATTTTTGGAAATATACTTTGCAAAATAGATAAAGTTCCATACCCCAAATATTTATACTTTGTAATTTCTAAGATAAAATTTTAAAGAGAGAAAATCAAATCCTTAAACACAATATCGAGTGAATTTAGGGGAATCTTGTTCTTTGGAAAAAAATACTATAGGGAATAGATTTTCATGAAGCCTTCTCTACAAAAGAAGCTCATCTTCCATGTGAATTATAGTAATAGAAGATAATTCATGTACCTTAGAATTTGGGAGACCTTCTACCTTTTATCGCCTTTTAATTTACTTTTCCATGTGAATTACAGTAATAGAAGATAATTCATGTACCTTAGAATTTGGGAGACCTTCTACCTTTTATCGCCTTTGAATATACTTTATATAGTCATTAGTATGCACTCCGAAATTTTATCTTGTTGTTCACTATCTACTTTGATAAATTCCTATCAATTTTTTTTTCCTTTTTCTTTACATCACCTTATATTTTGTGAGAAAATTAATGGTGCCATGCAGTTTTTGGTACATGTCAAATCCCACCACATTATTAGCTTTAGTTCCCTTTTGTAATAAATGGCCCTTTAACTTGCTTGCTAGCTATTTGGGGAGTAAAACCTATTGACTTTTAACAATGGTTTTGAAACTAGGTTCATAAGCCAACATATAAGATTTACCTAACACATATCTTTAAAACCTTCAAAATTTTCCTCTATATCTTTGTCAATCTACCTTGAAATATTCCCTTAACGTTTCCAATGGTTGTGAAGATCTTGCGAAGTTTCAATTGCGGGTTTGTGACAACCTAGTCAGAAGCCAACATAGGTTTTCAGATGGTATAGATTAAAAAATATAATATAAATTATTCTTTTTATATTCAAGTAGGTATGTATTTGAGTCCTGGGGGTATGCAAACTAGATTAGTGCCTAAAGTTACAAAGAAAATAACTCTAATAACTATTCATTTCCTACAACATAATCAAAATTATGATGGTTTATATGTTATCACTAACTTACAAAAATAAAAACAACTAAAGGCATAACACACACTCAATATTAATAATTCAATTACAATGATTGCACAACCTATATCTCTATTGAAATGTTTACTCTTCTTGAACATAAAGCAACCATATACAATAAACAATGCAAGAAAGATGCATATATGAAATAAAAATCCTTAATTTCTTAGTCACAATCTTAGAGATTTTACAAAAATATTGAATCGTAAAGATTTTACCCAAATATTATGATGCTTTTGTTTCTCCTTATCTTCATTCAATAACACATTGAATATATATAGGATTCACAAATACTATCTTTTAGGAAACTTCCTAAACAACCTCCCTAATTATATTAAGTTACTTTAACAGCTCCATATAAAAATATATTTCTACCATCAATATAATATCCTATTAAGAAACCTAATAAATAATTATTATATGCATCATATAAATGATGCAATATTATTAACACCCCTCCATATTGAATCAATCTCCTGATGGGGATGAGTAGACCAACAATACTTAATGATCACATTTAGTAGCTCATCCTAAGGTATGAGTAGGTACATACACATCTACTCATGAGAAGTAGTAGAGGAACTAGCCTCACTAAGCTCACTATAATTTCATCCAAGTTTAGGGAATAACACATATACTCATGAAACCAAATATAGGGATTGACACATCTACCCATGGTTTTACAATAGGTTTTGATGGGGAAAACACATCCATCCAACATCAAGGTTACGAACAAAGACACATACATCTGCTCACAACAATTATTATTGGGGACAAATGCATCCAATCATAATTACCAACTCTTTTGATTGGGGGAAAAAAGTTCCAATCACTTAACACCATCTTGTGATTGGGAAGAAACATGTCCATTCACAAACAATCAACAATTGTGATTGGGGACAAACACATCCAATCACTTGAATACAAACTTTTTACTTGATGTAGAAAATATATTACTCCTCGTTGTTTTCATGTGGAGAGTCTTCAGTAAGGAATTTGAAAAGGAATTATTCATAATCATCTATAGTCAATGCTTTATTTGAATTTAGCTTTCCATCAAGGAGATCCTTGGTTCGTAGAATGCAATTCACAATGATGTGCCATTTTTTCTTGCAATAGTAGCATAAAATTCCATCCTTTAACAACCGATTTCCCTTTGAAGCAGAAGAGCTAGATGTAAAAGTATGGTTAACCTTTTTTTTTGACAAGCATTGTATTTTCCTCAATAATTGAGTCATTTTTCTTGGTTCCTTAATCAATCAAAGTAGATATTATATCTTCTATAGTAACATTTGCTTTGTTCAAAGTGAACACAATATTACCATAGATAGGAGGTATGATATTCAATAAAATGGCCTTTGCATCATCATCTTCTACTTGGGCTTTTATACCATCTAGTTGGTTCATCAAGGAACAAAACTTACTAATATGTTGAACAATATTGTCGCCTTCCATCATTTTTAGCCCAAATAATTTTTTCTCTAGACCCATCTTTGCACTTGATGTTTGTGACCTAGAAAAAGAATTAAGGACATACCATACTTTATTTGAGGTCTTAAATAAGTTAAAATGGTGGAGGTATTCATCTAAAAGTGCAAGTCCAATCAAAGCTATTGCTCTTTGATCCTTTGTAGTCCATTTTGTGATTCCATACATGTTACTTCGTCGCGGCATGATTCCATACATGTTACTTGGTTGTGGCACAATTCCACTCACTACATCCTGGCATAGATCCATTTCAATAAGGATCAATTGTAATTTTACTTGCCATGTGTGGAAGTCCTTACCTTCAAATTTCTCAATCAATGTGCTATTTTTCTCCATATTGAAAATATCTAAGGCCCCCTTAATGAAAAAATTCAAAGGTGTTGGTTTCCACTGATAATGCACCTTGAATAATACTTTTAATATATTGACACCATTAAATGAATAATTGATTCTATAAAACCAATAAATAATACTACCCTTTCCATGTTTTAATACACATATTTTTGGAAGCTAACATTAATCTTTAAAAAAAAAAAGAAATTTCTAAGCTATGGGGATGGCACTCTTCTATAATGGAAAAATCATATCTTTAATTTGCTCTGGAAAATACCAGAATAAATGTATATTCTTATGGAGTCTACAAGAATATAGAACACATGAGTTTCCTCACTATTTTATCATATGCAACAATTGAATCTCCAACCCAATCAGTTTATATTTACCAATGTATTCACAATGTACAATGTGATTTGAAACTCCCTACCTCTATGTTTTGATTATTTATTTTATTGCAAATATGATGGAAGTTGTTGTGGATCTACACCACTATAATAATCCTCTACAATTTGCACATCCAAAAGAGCCAAAGTTCTTCTCATGAATACCCTTCTACATGCATTCACAAATATAACTCTAAACAATTAAAATTAATTTCAAATACAAATTGTGATTAATTTTTCACCTACTAAAATTCCTCACTTCTTCTCATTTCCAACAAATATCAATCAAATTTCTACCTCAAACAACTCACTAATTATTACGAATTTGGAAATATTTGACATTGAGTTAACATAATTATGCCTTGGTTTATTTTTGTAATATGTTGTACACATTCACATCAATCTAGGGCCCCTTTTTGGTAGTGTACTTAAATTGTACCTTTTTAAAGTGTTATAAAGTGTTGTAACACACTTTCACACTTTTCTAGGGTTTCTTTAATTAATGGTTCCTAATTTCCCCCTTTTTCAAATCAAATGTACCTAAAATGTACCTTATTTATGGTGTTGTAAAGTGTTGTAACACACTATCACACTTATATAGGGTCTCATTAAATAATTGTGGTTAATTAGAATTAATTAGCTCCCTTAATTCAAATTTAAGCCTTATTTATGACACCTTCCAAAGGATCTATCCCAACACCCAATATTCAAATTGTAAGACATTTATTTTGGAAAAATAAAGGTCCTATAAATTGGTGCTAGGACCCATTCACCACTAATAGCAAATGGGTCCTCTCCAATTAGGACATGCCCCTTTCTATGTATTTTTGAGGTGGGTTTTTTATGTTCTTTCCACCCCTCAGAGCAAGGTCCTAGAAAATTGTGCTAGGACCCATTTTCCCTAGGTGGTGAATGGTCCTCCTCACATAAGGACCCCCTTTTTGAATTTAATTCTCATAGGATTTTAATAATTTCATTTCCAAATCTAGTGTTAGTCTTAATTATTTTAATTTTGAGATTATTCTCTAAATTTAGTATAAATAAGGGGTTAATTCTCATAGCTTCCTCTTAAGTCTTCAAGCATTGATACATTATAGAAAATTTGAGTTCACAAGAGCATTACAAGAGCATTTCAAAGGCATTTCAAGGTAGATTAGTGAATTTCATTGCAACAAGTCAAGATCATTTCATCATGGCAAAGGAATAGTGCATCCAAGCATGTTGTTGAGCTAAGATAGTTGATGTAGCATTGAAGATCTATTTCCAAGCATTGTTTCACATCATACTCAAGATCAAGATCTACATTCTTCATGGCCACTTCATGTTAGTTTGCATATGTATACTCCAATACATATCTCAAGGTATCAACATTGCATATTTCATGTTTCATGCTTTTATTTCATTATTTCATCATTTGGTTTAATTACCTAAAATGGGTTTGAACAAGGAATACCCCTATTCAGTAAAAATCAAGAAGTTTTTTTGCTCTTGAGTGTGTTTTTTCATATTTACAGGTTGAAGATCAAGTGGAGAAGTTTAGAGAAAAAAGTCAAAAGTTATCAAGTTGCAAAGTTGACCTTTATAGTGAAAGAAGATGAAATTGAAGCTACAAAATTTGTTACAGGTTTTTAGAAGATGACAATCGGGGATCTGAGAGTGCAAACATCAAGGAAAATAACCCAGATCGCAATTTTAGAAAACCTAATAGGGACACATTCACCACTAAAGGCGAATGAGTCCTTTGTGCCCTAAAATAGGCTTCTTGCATAAATGTACACATCACTTTGAGCTCTAAAAACTTTCCTCATAGTTATAATAGTTAGGGTTAATTTACAATTGTTATTTGCATCATATCATACACATAATTGCATGTTTTATGTTGAAAATTAGTGGCTCATCATCTTGTTGACTCATTCTGATGTAAGCCCTTAATTTTTATATTAAACAAAGAGATTTCACAAAAATATTAAAACATAAATATTTAACAAAAATAATACAATGCTTTTGTTTCTCCTTATCTTCATTGAAAAATAGAATTACATATTTTTAGGATTCACAAATCCTATTTTTTTAGGAAATTTCATAAAAAACATACCTAATTATATTAAGTTGTTTTAAAAACTCAATATAAATAAATAGTTGTACCATTGATATTATAAGCTATTAAAAAACCTAATAAATAATTATTATATGCATCCTATAAATTATGCAATATTCCTAAAACCCCCCATATTGAATCATTGTCCTAATGAGGACAAGTAGACCAATAATACTTGATGAACACATTTATTAGTTCATCCTAAGGAATGCGTAGGGACATACATATCTACTCATGAGAAGTAGTGGTGGAAGTAGCCTCACTATGCTCACTATACTTTCATCTAAGGATAGGAACAAACACATCTAGACCCATGGAAGAAAAGATAGGGACTAACACATCTACCTAGGGTTTTACAACAAGTTTGGATAGTGACAAACACATCTACCCAACATCAAGGTTATGAACATGGACACACACATGATCTACTCACAAAAATTATGATTTGGGACAAACACATCCAATCATGATTACCAACTCCTATGATTGGGGACAAATACTTCCAATCACTTACACCATCTTGTGAATGGGAACAAACACATACATTAAAAAACAATCAATATTTATGTTTGGGGACAAACGCATCCAATCAAAACTACAAAATTTTTTATTTGGTTTAGATAATATACTACTCATCACTTATTTTGTGTGGAGGGTCTTCAGTATCCACTTCAAAAAGTAATTTTTCATCATCATCTGTAACCAATGCTTTATTTAAATGTACCTTTCCATCAAGGAGATCCTTGGCACATTGAATGTAGTCACAATGATGTTTCATTTTTTCTTGCAATAGTAGCACAAAATTATATCCTTTGAGAATTGATTTCCTTTTGAAGTAGAACAACTGGATGTAAAATTATGGTTAACCTTGTTTTTGACAAGCATTGTAGTTTCCTCTACAATTGTGTCATCTTTCTTGGTTTCTTCATCAATCAAAGTAGATATTATATCTTCTATAGTAAGATCTACATTTTTCTTGAAGTGAACATAATATTACCATAACTAAGAGGCATTCTATTCAAAAAAATGGCCTTTGCATCATCCTCTTCCACTTTGGCTTTTAAACTAGCTAGTTGATTCATCAAGGAATGAAACTTGCTAATATGTTGAATAGTATTGCTTTCTTCCATCAATTTTAGCCCAAATAATTTTTCTTTAAGCCCATCTTTGGACTTGATGCTTGTGATCCAAACAAAGTATTGAGATAATCTAATACATTCTTTGAGGTCTTTAATAAGTCAATATGGTAGAGGTATGCATCTGAAAGTGCAAGACCAATCAAAGCTATTGCTCTTTGATCCTTTCTAGTCCATTTTGTGATTCCATCCACATTACCTAGTTGTGGCATAGTTCCACTCACTACATCCCATAGATCCTTTTCAATAAGGATCAATTTTAGTTTCACTTGCCATGTGTGGAATTATTTGCCTACAAATTTCTCAATAAATGTGGAAATTTTCTCCATATTGAAAATATCTAACCCCCCCTTAATGAAAATTGTCAAAGGTGTTGGTTTCCATTGATAATGCACCTTGAATAATACTTTGAATACATTGACACCATTAAATTAATAATTTATTCTATAAAACCAATAAATAATACTACACCTTCCTTTTTTTAATACACATATTTTTAGAAGCTAACATTAATCTTTAAACAAATAAAAAAAATTCTAAGCTATGGGGATGAAACTCTTCTATAGTGGAAAAATCACCTATTTGTTATGGTATTACAAACACCAAAATAAACGTATATTCCTATGGAGTCTACAAGAATATAGAACACATGAGTTTCCTCACTAGTTTAGCATATGCAACCAATAAATCTCCAACCCAATCAGTTTATATTTAGCAATGTATTCACAATCTGTACACTGTGATTTGAAATTCCCTACCTCTATGTTTTGATTACGTATTTTATTACAAATATGGTGGAAGTTATTATGGATCTACACCACTACAATAATCCTCTAAAATTTTCACATCCAAAAGAGCTAAATTTCTTCTTATGAATACCTTGCTACATGCATTCACAAATATAACTCTAAAAAATTGTAATTAATTTCAAATCCAAATTATGATTAATTTTTCACCTGCTAAAATTCCTCACTTGTTCTCACATCTAACAAATATAAATTAAATTTCTTCCTCAAACAACTCAATAATTATTATGAATATGTTCAAATAATTTTGGGTTTTGTTCCCCTCTTCACCTTCTTTACAAAACACTTTGAACTTTTAAATTTTGTTGAGAAATGAATGAGATATCACCATTTTATTGATACTGCATTATACCAATATAAAAACATGATTTTAAAATAAAAACCTAATCTTACCAATTCTCCTATGCATTATTTTGGTTCAAATAATATTCTTCATTCTTCCATTGGCATTCTATCTTCCTTGAAGGAAACTCCATGGATTTTCGTATGCACAAAGATGATTATTTCTCTAATACCATATATAAGAGATTTTGCAAAAATATTAAACTTAAATATTTAACACAAATAATATGATGCCTTTTTTTCGCCTTATCTTCATTCAATAACACAATTGCATATTTATAGGATTCACAAATCCTATTTTTTTGAAACTTCATAAACAACCTCCCTAATTATATTGAGTTGTTTTAAAGCTCAATATATATAAATATTTTTACCATCAATATAATAGGCTATTAAAAAATGTAATAATTAATTATTATATGCATCCTATAAATGATGAAATATTCTGAACACCCTCCATATTGAATCATTGTCCTAATGGGGACAAGTAGACCAACAATACTTGATGAAAACATTTAGTAGTTCGTCCTAAGGTATGAGTAGGGACATACACATCTACTCATGAGAACTAGTAGTGGAACTAGCCTCACTATGCTCACTATACTCTCATTTAAGAATAGGGACAAACACATATACCCACGAAACCAAAGATAAGAATAACACATCTACCCATGGTTTTACAACAAGTTTGGATAGGAAAAAACACATCTATCTAACATCAAGGTCATGAACATGGACACACACATTTGCTCACAACAATTATGATTTGGGAAAAATACATCCAATCATGATTACCAACTCTTGCAATTGGGAACAAACACTTCCAATCACTTACACTATGTTGTGAATGGGGACAAACACATACATTTACAAAAAATCAACAATTATGTTTGGGGACAAACACATCCAATCAAAAATACATACTTTTTCATTTGGTTTAGAAAATATATTACTCCTCACTCCTTTTGTGTGGAGGGTCTTTAGTAGCCACTTAAAAAAGATGTTCTTCATCATCATCTGCAGCTAATGCTTTATTTAAATTTAGCTTTCCATCAAGGAGATCCTTGGCACATTGAATTTACTCACAATTATGTGTCATTTTTTCTTGAAATAATAGCAAAAACTTCTATCCTTTGAGAACTAATTTCCCTTTGAAGTAGAAGAACTAGATGTAAAATTATGGTTAACCTTGTTTTTTGCAAGTAGTTTCCTCTACAATTGAGTCATTTTTGTTGGTTTCTTCATCAATAAAAATAGATATTATATCTTTTATAGTAACATCTACTTTTTTCTTAAAGTGAACACAATATTACCATAGGTACGAGGCATGCTATTCAACAAAAAGGCCTTTGCATCATTATCTTCTACTTTGGATTTTATACTAGCTAGTTGATTAATCAAGGAAAGAAACTTACTAATATATTGAAAAGTATTGTTGCATTCCATCATTTTTAGTCCAAATATTTTTTCTTTAGGCCTTTGTTTGGACTTGATGCTTGGAATCCAAAAAAAGTATTGAGATCATCCCATACATTCTTTAAGGTCTTCAATAAGTCAATATGGTGGAGATATGCATTTGAAAGTGCAAGTCCCATCAAAGCTATTTCTCTTTGATCCTTTGTAGTCCATTTTGTGATTCCATCCACATCACTTGGTTTTGGAATAGTTCCACTCACTACATCCCATAGTTCCTTTTCAATAAGGATCAATTTTAGTTTGACTTGTCATGTGTGGAAGTCTTTACCTTCAAATTTCTTGATCAATGTGCTATTTTTCTCGATATTGAAAATATCTAACCCCCCCTATATGAAAAAATGTCAAAGGTGTCAGTTTCCACTAATGATGCACCTTGACTAATACTTTTAATATATTTACACCATTAAATGAATAATTGATTCTATAAAACCAATAAATAATACTACCCCTTCCTTGTTTTAATACACATATTTTTAGAAACTAACATTAATCTTTAAAAAAATTAAAAAATTCTAAGTGTAGTGTAGAAAAATGTATCGCTTTCACATTTTCATAACTAATTTGGAATTAATATAAAAAAAAAATCAAATTATTCCTTTATTTAGTGTTGTAATATGTATTTTACATATTCACATTAAGTTTAGGGTCGTATTAATTAAAATTGACTTGATTGTATCTTATTTTGGTGTTGTAAGGTGCACCCCTTTACACTTTCACACTTATTTAGGGATCCCTCGATTAATTGGCCCCTTTAATTCAAATCCAAGCCTAATTAATCACATTTTTTGAAGAGGAAACCTAACATTCGTTAATGACTAAACATAACACTTCTCATTGCTCAAAATGTGTGTCCTAGTTGGGTGACATATGACCCATTCATCCATGGGAGAATGGGTCATCCCTTAGACCTAAGACCTAAATTTAAATTATGTTTTTAGTGACATTTTAACATTTTCAAATCTATATTAAAATTTCGGCTTGTGATATTTGAATTTTGGGTAATTAAAGTCACATATCTATAAATAAAATATTATTTCATCATTTCAAATCCTAGAAAAGTGATTCAAGATCCTATAAGGTTTAAGAGATTTCAAGAGCCGTTCAAGGCATTCAAGAGCATATTAATTGAAGTTTTATTGTAGCAATCAAGATCCAATTTTCATATAAAATTCCTCTTGCATCATGCATGCTATCGGAGCTAATATGTTGATGTAGGTTTCATGATCTATTCAAATATTCAAAGCATTGTTTCAAATCAAGATTCAAGGTTCAAGATCCACATACATATAAGCCATTTAATGCAAGTTGTAGATTTACATTCTAAGGTTCGTTCAAGGGTTTGGTGAGTTGTGACATAAATTTTTTCATTCACCATTCCTTTCATGCTTTTTCATTTCATTTCAAGATTTAATTACCAAAATGGGGATTGACCAAGGAAAATTCCCATTCACCAAAAATTAAAAAAATTCCCCTCTCTTTATGTGTTGTAGATTTGCAGGTTGAACAAAAGTTGAAGATATCAAAGTTGAAAAATTGAAAATTTGAATTTGTTATTACCTTTGTTGTCCTATCATGAAAATTTAGATCCTAGATTTATTTTTGATTGTCTAAATGTGAAAATTGGGAATTTGGAAGTGTAGACATAGAAGTAGAGAACCCAGAAACATATTTTGAAGAGCCCTACCCAAGACCCATTTTTTATAGGGTGAATGAGTCCCCAGACAACTTTTGAAAACACCCTTTTGTGAGAGGTACATAACATTTATCGAGATCTGTCAGAAACTTTATAGGTTCCTTTATTTTTATGTTTAATATACTAAATCCAAGTGATAGATTGCATTTTGGAGTTGATTTTCTATTTTGAATCTTTCTCCCAAAGTGTTGTTTGATCTTGACCCCCATCCTAACGTAAAAATGGAAATTGCAAGATTCCTCAAAGAAATCACTCACCTAAGGGTTGAAAGTGGATTTTGACTTGAGGGATCTCATTTATTGAATGAAATTGAAGAATATGTATGTTTAGTCACCCCATTTTTACCTTTCTATTTATAGTAAGTTTTGGTGAAATATCCCAAATTTAGTATAAAACCCTATGTGTTTGAACCCCACCCCATTTTTCTTTGTTTCATTTTGGTGAACTTGAGTATTTGAATATTCTAATTTTTTATTTGGAGTACATTCAAACCTTAGATCTAGGATTTTCTTTAATTCATTACATTTAGGGTTTCTAATTTTTGAATAAAATTACATTGCATTTTAGGTGTAAACTTGCATTTTGCATTCATTTTAAATCTGAAAATTCAACAAAAATTACATACTATTAAATTAATTTTGCATAGTGCTTGCATATTAGTGTAAGTTCAATCATTCAAATTCAAAAATTGAGGAAAATTTTCATTTCAAAAAGTGTCATATAGTTCATTATTTGTCATTAATTTTACTTGCATTAGGTCATTAAATTCTAGAAAATTATGTTACAAAATACCATTCTGAGACATAAAATAGAGAACACATATAATCACTTAGAAATTGCATTTTTCATTTAAAAATAAAAATTATTCTCCCCTAGTGAATGAGTCCTTGAATGCCTACAAAAATCAACTTTTTGGAACTTTTTTGTGCTTTAATGCACTTCCTAGGCCTATTGGTAAACTACACTATCAGTCTAGAAAGTTTCAATATTTTTTGTTTCATGCATCTAGGTCCAAAAAATCATTTAGTGTTAGCCATTTTGAATCATTCCAAAATTATTTCAATAGTGAAAATCATTATATTTGAGAATTTTTACATTCTTGAAGCATTGCATAAGATGGATAAAAGTATTTTTCATTTTCAGGCACACAACATTAGTATCTTACCTTTCTAAGCATGCCAAGAAAAAGTTCATCTCCCACTTATGTGAATACAATAGTGGACAATCATGACAATCAAATTTGGTCTTCTCCCAATATCTCTCCTATTTGTGAAGAAGATATTTTGGTATTAGAAGATCTAATTAATTTGAGTTATGAGAATCCTATTTGTCTCTCTTCCCCTACCTCTCTTACTTGGGAAGACATTGTTGGATACAAGGATGAGACAATTGACACATCCCTTAATATCACTTTTCCTATTCTTTATATTTGTGAGAATGTTTTAATACAAGAGAATGCCATCGTTTCAATGAACAAGAAAATCCAACCATTGATGAATCCCCTACTTGTGATGAAGTTAGTTTAGAAGAACCAACCATTGTAATTCATGAGCATCTAGTTTTTTTCTCTCCTAAACACTCTTCTACTAGGAAAGATATTGATATGGTGCAAGAAAATGACAACATCGACACATTCCTTTCAAACAATAGTAATGTGGCTTCCTTAGATGAAGATGATGAAGTGAAATTAGAGTCCCTTCACTGAGATATTATGAAAATAATGATAATTCTTTTAAATTTATGCACATTAGATATCCCTTGAAGTGATCTCCTGAGCTAGTTCTTATCCTCTATCCACCCTTACAACAATCACAATTTTGAAACAAAACTATGCTTACCCTAAGACCACATCAAAGAAGTGTTTTGTAACAATCGAGTTATAATTTATCATTGCTCACACATATAATACAAGGAATAATAGGAAACCACAAACCACTCCCACTTCATTACCATTGTCTCAACCTATTTTTCCTAGTGCTCATTTTTTGCCTCTACATAGTGGAAAGGAGAACAATCTTGTTTAACAACTTAAGTATAATCCTTTTAAGATATCCTTATGGGATCTTATTCAAGCCTCACCTAGTTATCATAGTCTTCTTCAAAATGGATTGCAACAAGCTATGGTTACCCCTAGTACAAACCCAAATGCCATAGCATCCCTAATACAAGGAATGAATGTAGACATTGTTTTCCACCAAAGTGAGCTCCCTCCTTTGGAAGTAAAAAAACAATATGAAGATTTCATGATTATAGCCATTATTAATAGGAAAGGACTAAAGAGAACCCTTGTTGAAAATGGCTCCACCTTTAATGTGTGTAGTGTAAATATTTTGGATAAGGTTGGAGTAGACAAAATTGAAATACAATTAGACCCTTTATCTATCTATGAATTTGATAATGTAGGGAAACAAGTTCTTGGTGTGATCACATTATCTATTACAATTGGAAAGGTCACGTTACAAACACATGTCCATGTCATGCCTCAAGAAATTTCATATAACCTTCTTTTAAGTAGACCATGGATTCATGAAATGCAAGTAGTTCCTTTAACTCTTCATCGTATAATGAAGTATTTCTACAAAAAAAAAGTATATACAATCAAAGTTGATCATGAGCCTTATAGTGTTTTACAACTTCAAAACGATAAGGAAAATCCTTTGAAAACATTGACACCAACTACACAAGTGGAAGCCATGCAAGAGAAAGACAAAGAAAAACATATTGAGGAAGTCATAAAGCTATTTGAAGATGATTGTGGTTCCTTGGATTTCACGTCTACATTCATGGGAGAATAAAAGATCACAAAAAAGATTCTAAAAGGGTAAAAGAAAAAGTGATAATGTGAAATTTTATTTTGGAAGAACCCTCAAAAGTATCCACTTCAACCACTTTAAGAGAAAGAACAAATTACATAAAAAAACTTTGATGAAGTTGATTATAGACAACCACTAAATCCAAAAGAAATGGAAAAAATTTATGGAAGAGGTTATGAACTTATGAAACAACTTGGTTACAATGGAAAAGGATGTGGTGCTAGAGAACAAGGTATTTGTGTCCCTATAGAACCTAATACTATAAAAGAAACCACTAATGGTGTTGGTTAATGTTCTTCAAAAGAAATCAAAGCTTCAAAAAAGCCTTCACTCAATGTCAACACTCTTACAAAAGATTCTTCCAAGCCAACTCTAACTTTTGTGCATCCTAAAATAATAGATACCACATGTGGGAATATATAATTATGATGTAGGAGCATCCAGTGGTGTAAGGGCAATCTTGCATCACCCAAAAATAGTTAAATTTCAAGTTTCTCAGTTTTTAGATGTTTTTACATTTTTTGATACCCTTTTCGTCATAATGAAATTCCCAATTTATGGTTTTTATTTTCTATTCCTAGGTTGAAAAATATTGAAATTTTAGTTGCCCAGATTTGCACCTAAAAACCTTCTGAGTTAGATTTGAGGCACTTAGAGTTCCTAGAGTGGCCCCAAAACTTTCCAAAATTGGTGTGGAAAATCTCAATTGTGTTGTTGACTTCGAGACCTTTCCAACGGTTCAAACGGTTCGTGAATCAGAGTCCTGGATCAAAAGTTATGGCCCCGAGAAGTTGGCGCACTTTCTAGAAGATACAATTGCAAATGTTCTTTTGAAATTTGAACTTCAAGTTGTAATTTTTTGGTGCCAAATGGCCTAAACTCAAATTTGTATGTTGTTTTGGCTCCAAAATAAAGAGGAGCTCTATTTATTGGCGGGTTTCTAATTTTTTTGGTAACTTTTTGGGGACAAGCTTGCATATTGCAAAAGGGTGATTTTGTAGCTTTATGTAATTGGCATGTGTTGTAGAACTTAGGGATTTGAGATCCTCTGTATGTAAGAAGCTCCATTTTCTGAATAATAAAATTATTCTCTTATTTTTGGGTTATTTTCTAAGTCTCGGGTTGTGCCCTCATCAAGTGGTATCAGAGCGAGGTTTTCTTGAGCGTGTGGACAGATCGCCGATCGTGAGGCAGTTCACACCAGGACCGTGGTTGTGGGTCAAAGTCAACAAAGATGCCTCCAAGAGTGATGCCTGGTAGGCATGATGGTGCCAGAGGTGGTCAAGGTGGTAGAAATGCTGGTGGAAGAGATGCACTGGCAGCCCTCCAGAGACAGATTAATGCATTACAGGAGCAGTTGAGAAGAGGGTTAAACCCGAGGGAAGAAAGTGAGGATGAAGGAGAGGAAGAAGGTTCAAATGTAGAAGAGGAAGAAGAAGCAATTGATCAAGACCAAATGCAACTAATAAGGTCCATTTCGAAGATCAGGAAAAGATAGGGGCCAATAAGGAGAAGTTAGCTCGATATCTTAATGGGTTACGACCAAGCATTCAAGAGGAGTTAAGCCTAGTCAGAATGACCACCATTGAGGATGTGTATCAGTTTGCTCTGAAAGTGGAAGAGAAGCTGAACAAAATATTTGATGGTAAGCAAAAAGGACGAGGAGGTCAAAGTGGAAGGGGCAGTGGAAGACCTTTAGGAAGCCAAAATGATGATGAAAAGAAAAGTGAAGATGTGGGTACCAGCCGAGGCCAAATGAATGAAAACTTCTACCGCCCTCATGATTAAAATGGTGGTGATCAAAGAGGTAGAGGATGAGGGAGGTATGGACAAGGATCTAGAAGAGGTGGTTTCAAAGGAACGTTTTTCCAGTGTGGTGAAGAAGGGCATCGAGCCTATGAATGTCCACAACACCAAGGAAGGGAAGATAAAGGCCAGAAGGTCATGGAAGGGTTGCACATGTAGATGAGGGGGCCCAATCTGAACATTTAGATGATGTTGAAAGGGGAGAGGCCCTAGTGATTAGGAGATCCCTGGTGACTGAGGAAAAGGAACCAGAACAGAGGAAGAATATGTTTCACACAAGGTGCAAGTGTGAAGGAAAATGTTGTGATGTCATTATTGATGGTGGGAGCACTGATAATCTAGTGTCAGAAGAGATGGTCACAAAGTTGAAGCTGAAGAGGGAAAGGCACCCGCATCCATATCAGATTGCCTGGTTGTAGAAAGAACACAAAGTTTTGGTCAATGAGCAGTGCCTAGTAAAGTTCAAGATCGGGAGCTACCATGATGAAGTACTCTATGATATCATCCCCATGGATGCATGTCACATGTTGTTGGGGAGGCCATCACAATTGGATAGGCGAGCTATACATCATGGCCATGCAAACACTTATTCCTTGATAAAGGATGGAGTTCGTCACAAGTTGAAACCCTTGAAGGACACCGAAGAAAAGGTATGCAGTAGTGCTAGAATTTGTTATGTAGATGGAAGAAAATTTTTAGAAGGTATGAAGCATGAGCGTGTGTGTTATGCATTGATTCCTAGAGTGAGTAAGGAGGATAGTGAGAAGGTTCCAGAAGAAGTTTATGGGATGTTGGATGAGTTTCAGGATATTGTTTCTGATAATGTACCTGAGGGTTTACCACCAATAAGGAAGATCAGTCATCAGATTGACTTGATTCCTAGAGCTAGGTTGCCAAATAAGGTAGCTCATAGAATGACTCTAGCAGAAAATGAGGAGTTGAACATACAAGTTCAAGAGTTGTTGAGAAAGGGTTTGATACGGAAAAGTTTGAGTCCATGTGTAGTACCTGTAGTATTAGCACCAAAGAAGGATGGGGAGTGGAGGATGTGTACACAAATTACCAAGCCATAAACAAGATAACAATCAAGTACGATTTCCCCTACCAAGGGATGGATGACCTGATGGACTGCTTGAGTGGAGCCAGTACTTCACAAAGATTGATCTAAAGAGTGGATATCACTAGATCTGATTCAAGAGGGAGATGAATGGAAGACTACCTTCAAGACCAAAGAGGGCCTGTACGAGTGGTTAGTCATGCCTTTTGGGCTAACCAATGCACCGAGGACATTGATGCGGCTCATGAATGAGGTACTAAAAGAATTTCTAGGAAGTTTTGTTATTGTGTATTTAGATGATATTTTGATTTTCAGTAAGACATTGGATGAGCATCTGATGCATATCCAGAGAGCCTTTGAGAATTTAAGAGAAGAGAAACTGTTGATTAATCTGAAGAAGTGCAGTTTTTTGAAGAGGGAGTTAGTGTACTTGGGGTTTGTTTTCTCAGAAGGTCCCAAGATGGACCCAGAAGGTGAAGGCTATTCTAGAATGGCCTACCCCAAGAACTGCTACCGAGGTGAGATATTTCCATGGTTTGGCTAGTTTTTATAGAAAGTTCATTAGAAACTTCAGTAGTATTTGTGGACCCCTGACTGAAACAATGAGAGGGGATAGAAAAGAATTCAACTGGAGGAGTGGAGCGGCAAAAAGTTTTGAACTGTTGAAGTAGAAGGTGACAGAGCAACCTGTTCTAGCCCTCCCATAATTCAACAAGGTGTTTCAGCTGGATTGTGATGCCATTGGTTGTGCCATTGGAGCAGTGTTGAGCCAAGAAGGTAAGCCCATTGCCTATTTTAGTGAAAAGTTAAATGATGCCAAGAGAAAGCATTATGTATATAATCAAAAATTTTATGCAATAGTTCAAGCATTAAAGAAATGGAGACATTATTTGTTGCCGAAGGAATTTGTTCTATATACTAATCATCAGGCCTTGCAGTACCTAAATAGTCAGGGAAAACTAAATCAAAGGCATATGAAATAGGTAGAGTTTTTTCCAGAGTTATACCTTTGTTTTGAAACATAGGAGTGGGAAGTCAAATAGGGTTGCAGATGCCTTAAGTAGGAGGCATACATTGATGACAAAGATGCAGATTGAAGTGGTTGGGTGATGCAGATTGAAGTGGTTGGGTTCAATGAACTTAAGACACTGTATGCAAAAGATCCTAATTTTCTAGAGGCTTGGAAAGCTTGCAAGGAACTTGTTACAGTGGACAGGACAAGGTGGTTGGATTTCATAATACAGGATGGCATGTTATTTAAGGGAAGTCAATTGTGTATCTCGAGGAGTTCCCTGAGAGAGAACTTGATAAAGGAGAAGCATAGTGGAGGAATGGTAGGACATTTTGGTCAGGATAAGACCATTGCCATTATCAGTGAGCATTATTATTGGCCTCAGTTGTCTCAGGATGTGAATAAGTTTGTACAAAGTTGTAGGGTATGTCAGATGGCTAAAGGAGTGAGTTAGAATATAGGCTTATATCAGCCCTTACCTATACCAAAGAGGTCATGGGAGGATATAAGTATGGACTTTGTTCTTGGTTTGCAAAGGACACAATGAGGGAATGATTTAGTCTTTGTGGTGGTTGATAGGTTTTTGAAGATGGCACATTTTATTCCATGTCAAAAGACCCATGATGTTGTCCACATTGCTAACTTGTTCTTCAAAGAGGTGGTGAGGCTACATGGTCTACCAAAGAGTATTGTTTCAGATCATGACACCAAATTTGTGGGATACTTTTGGATGACCTTGTGGAAGAAGTTGAAGACAGAGTTGAAGTTCAGTTCTGCACACCATCCACAAACAGATGGGTAGACAGAGGTTGTTAACACGAGTCTGGGTAACCTACTGAGATGTTTGGTAGGAGATAAACCCAAGGGATGGGACTTGATCTTGCCCCAAGCAGAATTTTCTTACAATAATTCTGTCAATAGAAGGACTGGTAGATCACCATTTCAGATTGTGTATGGAGGTAGCCCCATAACAACCCCAAAATTGAGGAAGATGGACCAAGAAAAGAAAATAAGTGTTAAATCCAAAGATTTTGTAGAACACATCAAGGATATCCATGAGAAGGTAAGATAACATATTAACAAGATGAATATGTAGTATAAGGCTAAGGCAGATCAGAAGAGGAGGTATAAGGAGTTTCAGATTGGTGATGAAGTGATGGTCCACTTGAGGAAAGAAAGGTTTTCAGTGGGAACATATAATAAATTGAAGATGAAGAAGTTTGGTCCCTATAAAATTTTGAAGAGGCATGATTCAGGGAATGCATATGAGGTAGAGTTTCTAGATAGATTCAACATTTCCCCTATGTTCAACATTTCATATTTTACAGAATATCATGAAGGTGGTGTAGAGGAAGTACCAGCGATGGCACAGTGTAGTACTCCAGCACCTACTTCAGAAAAGGAGGAGATTGAAGAAATCCTGGATAGTCGTGTGGGAAGGAGTACCAGGAATAGGCAGTATGAAGAATATTTGGTGAAATGGAAAGGAAGGCCTATTGAAGATTCATCCTAGTTGCCTAAGGCAGAGGTTGACTATTTGGGTTTTCCTCCACCATCTGAGACATGATGGGGTTACTTCTCAAATTACCTTGGGTGTTTGATGCAGGAGCATCCAGTGGTGTAAGGGCAATCTTGCATCACCCAAAAATAGTTAAATTTTAACTTTCTCGATTTTTAGATGTTTTTAAAATTTTGGATACCCTTTTCATCATAATGAAATTCTCAATTTATAGTTTTTATTTTCTATTCCTAGGTTGAAAGATATTGGAGTTTTAGTTGCTCAGATTTGCACCTAAAAATCTTTTGAGTTAGATTTGAGGCACTTAGAGTTCCTGAATCAGCCCTGAAACTTGCCAAAATTGGCGTAGTGAATTTCAAACGCGTTCTTGACTTTGATACCTTTCCAATGGTTCAAACAGTTCGTGAATCAAAGTCCCGGATCAAAAGTTATGGCCCCGGGAAGTTGGCGCACTTTCTAGAAGATACAATTGCAAATGTTCTTTTGAAATTTGAACTTCAAGTTGTAATTTTTTGGCGCCAAACTTCCTAAACTCAAATTTGAATGTTGTTTTGGCTCCAAAATAAAGAGGAGCTCTATTTATTGGTAGGTTTCTAATTTTTTTGGTAACTTTTTGGGGACAAGCTTGCATTTTGCAAAAGGGTGATTCTGTTGGTTTCTGTAACTAACATGTGTTGTAGAACTTGGGGATTTGAGATCCTCTACATGTAAGAAGCTCCATTTTCAGAATAATAAAATTATTCTCTTGTTTTTAGGTTATTTTCTAAGTCTCAGGTTGTGCCCTCATCAAATTAGATATGCATAAATTTGATAGTTTGTCTACTCATTATAATTAATAACATTAGTTGTTGCTCCTTGTCATGTGGTAGTTGTAGTATCATAGCATATTCACTACTATGCTTGAGGATATAAAATTGGATTTATACAATCATATTTTATTTTTGCAAGGAGCAACATGTCATCATCCATTTTTGGCTCACCTTTTCCCTTGAGGGGTAAGGGGTTCAGTAGCCTTTTCCTAGTTTAGCACTTGATGTCCTCCCTTTGACTAGTTGTCTTCCTTCTCTATATATCTATCAAGATTGGGATATAGACAACCTGCTATAGGTTGACTTGCATGTGCCTTACTAGTCTTTTTCTTTATTTTCTTTTTCATATTCTTTGTGTGATTGCATGTGCATAATATGATCCCTCTTATTGTTTTGTTTGATGTATCTCTCTTCATGTGCATTCCTCTATTTGTATCTACATTCCTCTACATGTCATAAACATTTATCTTTTCTTTTGTCTTGTGTTTTCCTTTTGGGGATGATGCAAGGAATTAAGACATTTAGGTCTCTTCCATGTTGACCCAAAATCTTTTTCTTTTTTTTTTCACTCTCTATGTGTTATTCTTCATATTTTGTGAGTATTTGGTGAATGATGATGTTTTTGATCTCTATAAAAACATTGTAGAAAATATATAGGGTGTGTGCAAGATCATGGGGGTCCAAAAAGTGGCAATATGACCCAAAAGTGGATGAAAATATTTTTTTAATCCAAATATGATGAAAAGAAAAAGGGTTTATTAATAAAATTGTCAGCTTTCCAACAATATAAGATATGAATAATTTAGAACTAAATAGATAATTATTATTGATTTTCTACATACATTCCAACAAAATTCTTTATTGATAGGTTGATTGAAAAATTTATAATTCTCAAATGATTTCACAATTTTTGAATTTGAAAGATGCAACACATTCTATGTTTCCCGTACTATAGGATAAAAAATGAAAATTTAATTTTCATAAATTTTATACCAATTTATGGTGGCTAGACAAAAAAAAATAATATTTAAAAGAAAATTCTAATAAAAAATTCAAACTAATTATTTACTTGCAAAAAACATATTAAAAAATGTGGCACATCTGAGCATGTGTCCTCTACTTTGTAAGGTAGGGGGAGCAACCACACCAAGGCTCTAGGTCATGGAGAGAAGAGAGCAAAGCGATGCCCTATCTTACCTTAGGTTAATAGATGTTTGGAACAAGGATCAAGAATGAAGAGCACTCTCAAGTGCTTATGTCACTCTACAGATCCAAAAACATAAATGGTGCTAGATGAGCAGTTTCTAGATTCCAAACTATACCTTAGAAAACTCTCTATTTGAGGATGACAACATGGGTCTGGGATGATAACATGATGCGCTAGTGTCTCTCTAGTGTGTTGGTTTTTGTACAGCTAGAAAACATAAAGTATAGTGTGGAAAGCTAAAAATACTACTAATGGGCTAGCTGGTTAACTTTAATGAAATAAAAAAAATGATAAGATAAGAGAAATAACTATGTAGATTATGAAGAAAGTAGATGAAGAAAAGGGTGATGAATATCAACTCACTAAAGCTCTAGTTTGCCAACAAGCTCCACACACACTTTCACCTACACATAACCAAGAGAGGGAAAAATGTTGGGTTGTATAGGGCTTTGCCTCAGTCAAACCCCCACTTTGGTGTTTCTACCTCCATAGATAGCCGAAAAAGCTATGAAGTAGAAAAGTATGATAAAGGAAATAGAAGGAAATAATTGAACACTACAAAAGATGCAATGCTACTCTATCAAACCACAACAAGAAAGGAAAGTGAAGCAATAACACCTCCCCCCAAAGGATCTCAAGGCCAATGAAGGGAGAATACAAGGCAATGAGCTTAGAAAATCCAACACGACTACAATAGTGACGAAGGGGGGTCTCACAAGACTCCAAACTCGTAGTTTCTATGGTAGCACTACACGTTCTTAGATGAAGTTGATGGAATAAAAAGTTGCTGAAATTATCAATGGAGTTATGAAAAAATGTGGCTCATAGAATGAAGTGAAGTTGTTTGAATTGTGAAGAAGATGAAGTGAGTGTGAAGTGAATCCATTTGTAGGCTAAAATGGAAGATAATGAGTCATTTTTGAGTCAGTTGGTCAGCACAGGAGTGTTAGAATTCATCCCCAATGAGGAGTGTAACATCCCTACCAACTTCAAGCATAGGAATCTATTAGGGATGGTAGTGCACCACATAGGCATCCATCTGCTACACGTACATACCCAACAAATATTCCCCCACAGACACACAAGAAAAATGCGAAGTGGATGGAAGGAAGGTGGGTGATATGGAATTTCATCTTTAGATTTTATTTTCTAAGGTGAGGGAATGCAAAAGGGGATTTTCACAAGGGGTATAATGTCACTCCTATACATTTTTCCGCCACTTTAGCAAGCATGAGTATCAATGAGTGTTCGATAAAGTAGATCAAAGAGTTATAAATATATACCTAAATTGTCGAGGAGGCAGACTACAATCTAGTGAACTCGAAAGCTTAGGGCAGGTAAAGGACTCCACAGGTACTTTCTCTTGAGGAGTTTGAAATAAAGGATTTCATAGATTTTTAGAACTACAAAGTTGAACAAAGAACATCGAGGGCCCGTAGAATAATGATGGACAAATATCGCAAGATGCAAGTGCTTTACAAGCCCTTGGACCTGCGAAGAAGGTATTCCTCCAAGTACTCTCTCATGAAGGAAGCCTAATGTAGAAGGGACTCCGTAGAGTTGGACTATAATTCGGCTTCATAGGTTCACCTCCAAAGAAACATGTTAATCCATAGATTAAACATGTCAGAAAACAAAAGGAAACCACACAAGCAAACAAGTAGATATTCACATAGATAGTCAAAAAGTGAAAAGGGGTCCTTCAAAGGGGTCCCTCAGGAACCTTTCAAAAGAATAGGGATCCAATCAAGGGACACACTATTTGAAAGTGCAAAGAGTTCTTTTTTGCAAATCAATTTGACATCAAAGGATCCTTTTGAAATATTTTCACTTTGATCAAGGAATTCAAAAGGAAGAAAATCCCCCCTCAAGAGGGGAAGGTCAAAAATTTTCCTGTGAGAAAAGCTACTCATACCTTGGAGGACAAGTTCTCCAAGTTCTTTCTTTGTGAACCCTTGATGAAGGAAACACATTTCACTAGGGGTCCTAGTTGTGAATGCAATTTTTGAAATAATACTTTGAAGAGATTTTCAAGAAAATATTTGTTGGCCATTGAATGCATTTTTTAAAAATCAAAGTGACATGGTAGCCCCCCCTTAGGATGGTGTGTTTTGAGCACAAGGCATGTGGCATCCTAAGGATAGAAAAGCAATGCAAAGAAAAAGATTGATGTTGTGGCCCATGGAACATAGCAAGATGTCCCTATGGTAATTTTGTTGCACACATGAGGGACAACACATGAATACCACAATATCACAATTCTAGCAAATAAGAGAGAAATATAGCAACACTACAAAAAGAGACAATAACATCACGAAAAAGGGCATAGGAGCGATCTAATATTTTTGGCTCAGAGTTTCTCATAAATATATATAAGTATAGTAATAGTATATTAATGAATCGTCATTATCCCCCTACTATATCATAACATGTGAAGAATGCACAAGAAGACAAAATAAAAAATAAAAAATTGGGTCAATATGGAAGGGAAGCCTAAATGCACCCAATGCTTTGCATCATCCCAAATTTTCCAAAAATTAATACACATAACAGATGAAGAATGATGCCAGAAATAGAGGAATTTTTATGACACATAATCACTCTTGTATCCAAGCACCTACAAGGGTGACAAGGATCATCTAGGAGCACATAGCACAAGCATGGGGAAACACATCACAACAAACAAACACTTAATCTAAAGGAAAAGAAGAGGCAACCCCCTAACAAGGCGAGTGTAAAAAGATGGGGGGGCCAAAATTTCAAAAAAATATATTTGATAGGCTATAATGTGAGCACGTTATAATGCATGCACATTATAACATGAGCACATTATAATGCGAGTTTGTTATAATGCACTCACATTATGGCTTGGTGTGATTGAGCCTAAGGCTTGGCCACATTGATCCTATAACACACTCGCACTATAATGTGAGTGTGTTATAGGTTATTAAAACAAAAAAAGGGTATGTACAGGATCATGATGGGCCAAAAAGTGGCAATATGTAAGTGGTATGATGGCCCATGTGGCTAACAAAATTTTTAACCCAAAACTGATGAAACAAAAAAGGGTTTTTAAAGGAGATTCTCATCTTTCCACCAATATAAATTATGCTTTACTTTGAATTTAATAAATAATTATTATTCATTTTCTATTTGAATTATGACTAAAGCCCTGATTGATAGGCTGATTGAAAAACATCTATAGCTTTCAAATGGTATCACATTTTTTGAATTTGAAATATGTGTCGCATGTTATGCTTTGCACACTATAATATTAAAAACAAAAATTGAATTTCATGAAGTTTTGGCCAAGTTAATTTGGTCAGACATATGGGTTTTTATATCAGTCCTCAAAGAACTTTTAGATGAAAAACTTATTCAAGTACAAGAGGCTAGGAATTGGGACCCTCAAGTGAAACCATCATGGTGGAATGACTCACATTACTGTCACTACCATCAAAATAAAGGCCACATGACTGAAAATTGTTGGCAGTTAAAACATGTGGTACAAGATCTTATAGATCAAAAGAAAGTATTTGTAGAGGGGCACCAAACAAACAAAGATCATACAACATTCAAAAATCCTCTACCCAATTATCAGAAGGGAGAATCCTCTTCCGCAAATAGCAAAGGTAAGAATGTTGGTTATGTTTATGACACAACGATCCTTTGTCTTTCTGCTGCCAAGGAGGATGAGGAGTTATGCAATCAAATCAATCAAAACAATGACATTACACCTAATAATTTGGTACAACATATGGAAAAATCTGAAAACCAAATTAATGTAATCACACTCAAAGGGAAACAAGAGCACCAACCGGTTAATGCTACAACAAGGGCACAATCCAAAGTTATATTGAAAGGAGCATCATTATCATCCCAATATGTAGATCCTCCCTCCAATCAATATAATCTCATCGATCAATTACAAAAAATACCGGCACAAATATCTATCTTGGAACTTTTAAAGATCTCCCGATCACACAAAGAGGTTCTTGAGCAAGCTCTTGTATCAACCACGATACCTAACAATCTGGATGTATGTCAATTTCAAGCTATGGTGGGACATCTATCTACACCTCATTGCCTTTCATTTTCTGAACATGATGCTGTATCACTCACCCATCCACATAATTCTGCCCTTCACATTGAAGTCCTCATCCATAAACACCGTGTAAAGCGTGTCCTGATAGATGGAGGGGATGGTTTAAATATTTGTACCTTAAAGTTGATTTGTGCACTAGGATACTCAGATGAACCCATTGATACAAGAATAAAAATCACAATCAAAGCATATGATGAGGAAGAAAGATCCTCTAAAGGATTGATCATATTACCCATTCAAGTGGGACCTATTGTCCAAAATGTGGTTTTTCAAGTCTTAGATAGGGAACTGACATACAACATACTGTTGGGACATACTTGGATTCATGATATGCAAGCAATACCTTCCACCTATCATCAATGCCTAAAATTTCCTGTCAATGGACAAGAGGTAACAATCACAGTAGACTATAATGACACCCAAGCTTCTCATACATTGAAAACATCTTAGGATACATTAACACCTCACAATAGATAAATTAGCACATCAGATTCATCTAATGGTGAGAAACAACAATGCTTCATATCAAAGTGGCTTCCAAAACAACAAAAATCACAAGAGATCAAGGTGGCACAATCTAACCCTTCAAATGATGAAGAACAATTGGCTTCACTCTCACCCCAATTCACCAACAAAGTACAGATAAGTGACAAAGGAATAAGTGAATATGGTGTTGGACACTCTTTCCATCTATCACAGATGTTACCCTACTTACAAATGTATGGACAACCATCTACAACCACCCAAAAATCAGCACAATCTACAATGACATTAGATGGCAGATTTGTAAAAGCTGGAAACTTAGATGAAGAGTCAAAAGATAAGGCTATACTAAATTGGCTTTATAGGGATGAGGAAGCTTCCACTTCCACGAGTAATATCATAGAGGCAAATCAATATGGAAAGGGAAAAACTATTATGGAGAAGATGGGATATTCAGGATAGGGACCTCTTGGGTTAAGGAAACAAGGCATAATAGAACCAATCTAGCCACTCACGCTCCAACATAAGGATAAAACTGGACTAGGATATATAGCAGGACAAGGACCTCTCGAACGAGGGGAACAAAGTGTAACAAAACCAATCCAAGTTCTCACAATTCAGCATAATAACACAAATGGGCTAGGATATATAGAAGGACAGGGCTCTCTTGAATCAAGGGAACAAGGCACAACAACACCAACCCAATCTTTAACACTTCAGCAAAATGGCAGAACTGGACTAGGATAAACAGAAGAAGCAAGAGCAGAATTCACCAATAGAACTATGGAGCGTATTCTTCAAATGAGAGATAACTCTGAAATAGATTCAAATGAATGAGTGGGACAACTTATCAGATGTTTCCTATGAAGATATTCAGATTGATGTTATCAAAAAGTATACCCCCAAATGTGAGGAGGGTCAAAGCTCGAGTTTTAATCCTATTGTCTTTGAAACAGAAAATTTTGATGACTCAAGTGAAGATGAACAGACATCGAGTGCGATAAATGATGTAGAAGAAAATACCTTCATAGACCTCGACATAACCACTAACAACTGGGATGACATTTCCGTTGGAGCTTTCACAATCGCTGACCTCAACCCATCCAATGATTCATTGCCTTTACTGCATCCCAAGCTTATCGAGTGGGAACCCCAACACCCCATCAATCTCCCTGTTTTTGACAATGACTCCACTATTATTAACTACCTTTGTTGTGAAGAATCCGATACTTGTTCTACCAATGCTTCTTTTAATGATGTTTTGAGGCAGGAGGGTGCCAAGCCTTTCAGTTGCAAAAGTATGGAAATAAATAATGGATCTAATGGTGAAAACCATTCTATGGCAGTATTTGATCCTTAAATAGTAAAAACAAAGAACGCATCCAATGGTGAAAACCTCATTGAGGCACCAAAGGATGGAAGGCTTGACATCCTCCCACAACATTACCATGAAAGATCATCAGTGTTGGTAGAACCCATAGAGTCCATTGATATTGGCATAGAAGAGAAAGTAAGAATACTACACCTGGTAGCATCCATGATAGATACAGAAAAGCCAGATTTTATCAAATTCTTTGAAGAACGATGCATCATTTTTGCTTGGTCATACTCTGACATGCCAGGCTTGGACACATATCTTATTATGCATCACTTATCTTTACCAGCTGGCACTAAACCAGTAAAACAAAAACTGAGAAAGATGCATCCACATGTTGCATTATTGGTAAAAAATGATTTAAAGAAACTACTAGATGTTGGATTTATCAGATCTATTGATTATGCTAAATGGATATCCAACATTGTACCTATTTCAAAACTAGATCACACCATTAGAATATGTACAGATTTCTGGGATTTAAATAGAGCATGTCCAAAGGATGATTTTCCTTTGCCAAACATAGACATGATTGTAGATTTAACAGCTGGCCATCAAATGCTATCACTCATGGATGAATTTTTAGGATACAATCAAATCAAAATAGCTCCTCAAGACCAAGAAAAGATAGCATTTACATGTCCATGGGTCACCTTTTGCTGGAACATCATGCCTTTTGGGTTAAAGAATGCAAGAGCTACATACCAGGGAGCTATGACAACAATCTTCCATGACATGATGCACACCTTCATGGAGGACTATGTGGATGATATCTTAGCCAAATCTCACACCAGAGAAGGACATCTAGAGATACTTGCCAAAATATTTGACAGGTTGGAGAAATTTAAAGTCAGATTAAATCCCAAGAAATGTGCCTTTGGAGTAACCTCAGCAAAACTCCTTGGATACATAGTTTCTACAAAAGGAATTGAAGTAGATCTAGAAAAAGTTAAAGCCATTGTGGAAATGCCACCTCCTAAGAATATCAATATATTAAGATCTCTACTAGGCCGATTACAATCCATTAGAAGATTCATCTCTCAACTAGCAAATCAGTGTCATCCATTCAACCATCTTTTGCATAAAAATGTGTCTTTTAAATGGGATGAACAGCGTGATAATACTTTCAATCAAATCAAGAATTATTTAATGACACCACCAATCTTGGTGCCACCCAGTAAAGACAAGCCATTGTTGCTATATATCACAACAACAGATATTTCTTTAGGAGCCTTGCTAGCACAAGAGGATAGAGAAGGAAAGGAACATGCAATATACTATATCAGCAGGACACTCAATGGACATGAAGTAAACTACACCTTCATTGAAAAATCATGCTTAGTAGTAGTATTTGCAACACAAAAATTGTGACACTATATGCTCACTCACACTATCAAGCTCGTTGTAAAAATTGATCCCCTCAGGTATTTACTGAGCAAAGCAGCTTTAACAGGAAGGTTAGCAAAGTGGGTCATGCTCCTCAGTGAGTTTGACATTTAGTATGTTGAAAGGTGGGCTATCAAAGGACAAGCCATTGCCGACCAATTAGCAGAAGCTCCATTGTCAGACAGTCATCCTATGACCACAAAATTTGCTGATGCGGATATCCTCAATGTTACAACACAACCATGGCAACTCTACTTCGATGGATCCTACAGACAACATGGATCAGGGGTAGGAATTTTATTTGTCACACCTCTTGGGAACACAATTCCATGATCTTACAGGCTTATCTTCTATTGCACTAACAATGTGGCAGAATATGAAGCTTTAATCCTTGGAATTAAAGTGGCTATTGACTAGAGAATCATAGAACTACAGCTGTATGGAGACTCTCAGTTAATCATCTATCAAGTCAACAATGATTACCAAACTAAGGATGACACACTAATTTTATACAAGAGACTGGTAGATGATCTAAGGAAATACTTCATAGATATCAAATTTGAGCAGATACCAAGATCATAGAATAAAGCAGCAGATGCCATGGCCACAATAGCATCTCTTCTACAAATGACAGAAACACAAGATCGTTATCGATTTATTGTGGAACAAGTGTCAAATCCTGCATATGCAAACCCCAAATCCCAAACCATAAGCCTTTTGGATAGTGCCCAATCTTCCATTTATGGAGACATTTATACTTACCTACAAGATAATATCTTACCGCCAGATCTTTCTCACAACCAAAAGCACAACTTCATACGCCAATCTACCAAACATACCATTATTGCTAACACTCTTTACCGTCGAGGCCTAGATGGTACCCTTTTGCATTGTTTAGAACATAACGAATCTGCTTCTGCTTTACATGAGGTCCATGAAGGAATTTGTGGCACACATTCAAGCGGATTATCTTTAGCCAAGAAACTCCTTCATTTGGGGTATTACTGGCCACACATAGATCAAGAATATTATAAGTTTGTCAAGAGATGTCAAAAATGTCAGATTCATGGCAATCTTATACATGCACCAGCACAGGAGCTCCATCCATTCACAACTACATGGCCTTTTTGTCAGTAGGGATTGGACTTGTTAGGGAAAATTAACCCATGTTCATCTAATGGACATAAGTTCATTATCACCGCAATAGAATATTTTACAAAATGGGTGGAGGCAGTTCCCTTAACCACAATCATGGGGAAGAAGATATCATCCTTCATACTTAATTATCTCATTTGTAGATATGGGATACCCTAGTCGATCATCACAGATAATGGCAGGCCTTTCAAGAACCAAGACGTCTAAGAGATGTGTGAAAAGTTCCACATCCAACATCAGTTTTCAACCCCTTATTACCCTCAAGGTAATGGACAGGCAGAAGCTTCAATCAAAACAATCCTAAAGATTCTCAAGAAGACTGTAAATGTGGTAGGGCGTGATTGGCACGTTCAGCTTAACCCTGCTCTTTGGGCTTATATGACTAGCATCAGAATACCAATAGGAGCTACACCATATGCTCTTGTCTATGGATTAGAGGCAATATTACCTATTGAGGTAGAAATTCTATCCCTTCGAGTTTCACTAAAAGGACTCATTTCAGATGAGGATTATAGGATCTCTAGACTTCAAGAATTAGAGCTACTTGATGAATGTCGACAACAAGCTATCAATCATTTGACAGCCTATCAACAAAGAATGTCTAGGAACTATAATCATAGGATTAAGCCTAGAGTCTTCTAGATCAGAGGCTTGGTCCTACGGGAAAACCCTAGAAATCAAGCAGACAGAGAAAAGAAGGGAAAGTTTGAACCTAACTGGATAGGGCCTTATGTCATTATATCAGTCTATGGATCAGGAGCATACTGGCTGTCTACACCAGAAGAAGATATGTTGGAGGAGCCAATGAACAACATCCATCTCAGGTGATTCTATACTTGAGGATACCTAGTGCATAGTTGGTAAGGTTGTCTTGATGAAAACCTAGCAAACAGGTGTCATGATGATAGAAAAAGAAAAAAACAAAATAAAAATAAAAATACAAAAAAAGGAGGACACAATAAAAACAAGTGATGAAAACTTGGCAAACAGGTGCTACTTGTGATTTTCACCAGCTCTTCTATCTATTAGGTACAGTTTTGTTACGATTGTTTCCTTTCATATCAATTTCATCTATCATTTGAGATAATTAGTATCACTATTCATACCATGGCAAGATCACCATGTCTTACCCTAGCTTGGGGACAATATCCTAGAATTATTTGGTACAATGGAATTTGAGCTTAAATGGAAAGGAAATCAAACATGACAACACCAAGTGTCAATACTTGAAAAGGCATCCAAAAACATCAGAAAATCCATCAAAATCCAAAAACATCAGAAAATCCACGAAAATCAAAATAAAAACATTCAAAAATCGCAAAACAAAAAAATAGAGTCTGTATCAGTCGAACTATGTGGTCTCTGCGTGTATGACGTAGGCAAGACTAATCTTTGATCAATCCTCGAGGCCCCTAGGATAGGTCTTTAGGTTACGTTCTTTGGTCAAACATCTGAGAATATCATGCAAACATCAGCACACACATTTCAACATCAATGATCTAATCTGAATAATGATTTGAAAATACATTAAGTAGAATTTGAATTGTTGTACTTTTTATTTTATCATTTGCTTATCATTTCTTTGGAGCTACTCGATGATGTATTAAACTAGAGAAGCATGGAAGGAGAATGATACCTTTTCTTTGTTTGGTGTTTGTGAGTTAGTCATTATTATTTTGTGAATTGTCCCGATAAGTGCTCTTCCAAGTATCATGGATGACATTCCCATTCACTTAAGATAATGATTAATTCTTGTCTGTTTACGCAAAAAATGCTCAGGTCATCTCAGTTTAATTATACCTTGATGCTTGTGTTCGCTTGCAATATCAAATATCATGAAAGAAATACTCAGGTCATCATTGGTCTATCTCATATCATTGATGCTTGTATTAGCTTTCAACATTTTTAAAAGCTCAGTGATGATGCAAAGCAAAATAAAAAAATTGTTGAAATGACACTTAAGTTTGCATTGATAAAATAGGTTTGCATGGTAAAAATAGATTGCATTCATAATAATACATCTGCAGAGTATTGGTTACACAAGTTACAAAGATTCATTTGCAAATAATGTTATCTTTTCTTATTAAAAGATTGAGTATACTTGACACATACAATTTTCATAATGGCATGCATATAAAATCATTTCTTCATCTCATAATAAATTTCACAATAAACATCTCATTTCGTGATATCATATACACGTTATGTTTCATAATTCATTATATTTATCACATTTACATCTCATCACAACGTCATTATCATGTAGTTGCAAAATCATCATTCATTGCATACATATAGAAGGCATTTTATAATCTCATCATATATATCACATATACATACATCATTCATTTACATCTCATTTTACATATCATACATTGCATTTCATTAGATCATACATACATCATTCATTTACATCTCATTTTACATATCATACATTGCATTTCATTAGATCATACATACATCATTCATTTACATCTCATTTTACATATCATACATTGCATTTCACTAGATCATACATACATCATTCATTTACATCTCATTTTACATATCATACATTGCATTTCATTGGAAAATACATACATCATCAATATCATATCACATCATCATCAATGCATCTATCCCATCTAGTATAATAAATCATCATAAAACATCAAAATTAAAATGCATCCATCACATAAGTCATGTAGAACACATCATAGATCAATCAAACCACTACACATCATATATATCTCATCAAGTGTCAAGTATACAATGAAGTCTGAAAAGGATGAAGATGACATCATATCAAAAAATGGTTGTATATATCTCTTGAAATAAATCAAAGGGTGCACACATGATCTCAAGTAGTGCTCGCACCAGAAGGAGCAGGTCTCACATCGGTATCACCACCACCACCAGCTATCCCAGGATCTCTTAGATCTCTCGGATCTCTCAAGAGAGGTTGTGTCATGCCTCTGCTCACTATCCTCAAACGAGTCCTCTCTGAGCGGGACTGAGCTTAACTAACTCTCTGCTTTGGGGGGGAAAATCTCATTGTATCGGCTCCTGTAGAACTCAATCTCTGCACCTGCTTGCATGGCCTCTCGCATATAATCTACCACAGAGGTCCCATCGGCCACTCTCTGCAATCTCTCTGTAGTCGCCTGTGCTGTCTCTGCTATTTGTCTAGCAGTATCTCGCTCTGCAGTTAGGGCAGTAATTTGTGCCTACGCAGTGGTCAACTATGCTCATACACCTACTAGCTGAACCTGTGCTCACTCTGCTGACTGTCTGGCCTCATCTCTCTCACCAATCAGAGAGGTAATATACGTCTGTGCAGTAGCTAGCTGTGCCTGCATTTGGGCCTAAGTCTATGCTACTAATCCTTGCGCCTGTGCTAGCTGTCCCTATAATGTCAAAATCTCAACACGCAAACCAACAACCTCTGATTGCTCTGCTAGAGAGGGAGCAACTGCCTACCTCTTATAAGATGCACTAGTCGATGGCTCTGAAGTACCTGCTACATTCTGTCTCCCCCCGTCTCCACTGTCATCATCACTATCATCATCACTGTCGTCATCACTATCATCACTGTCACTCTCATCACTACCCTCCACATCCACATCAGTATCTACATCCTCCTCTCTCCTCCATCGACAACCACCGTGACCACCCCCTGTAGCTGCTGGTGCTGGCTCATCTGGAATAGTAATACGGGGAGGTGGGTGTAGAGCTAGATACTGTCCATAGTCAGCAGTAATGGGTGCCTCTACAATATCTCAGCATATCCCATGCTGATGGCTAAAGAGCACGATAACCCTCAATAAGTGCCTCATAAGGTAGGCATGGACCCCAATCACTGGAATCTATCTGGCGTAGTCCATAATGAGCTACCCCTTGTGGCATACACTGAATAATCCCACACTACATGTAGACGCAGCGAAACAGGAATTGCTGCAAAATCTTGGAGCTCTTCCCGATCAAATACATCGAGTCGGCCAAATATCCCAACTCAACATCATCCTCATCCCAGTCATCACAATCTAAATATGGACGCTAGGTCACTGTCTCCACATCATCAAGAACCCATCTCCAATGATCTAACTTACCCATCATATGCTAGGTAGGCCTGCCTCTGTAACGAAACACATAGGGTCTTATCACTGGTCTCAATAACACCGGCTCAAGACGCGTGACAACAATATGCTCCCATGCCCATACTTGAAGAAGTGTAGCTCCTACTGATAAACTATTACGTCCCAGGTACACAATCCAGTGTAAATCATGATATAACTGGGCAAGCATACACATACCCCAAGCATATCTCATCCTGTGTACCATCATATCCTCTAATACCCAACCCCATCCAAGCAATAGACCCTTTGACCTCTTATCAAGACAAAGGAATCCACCAATAAAACCTGCCAAAATTGAAGGAAGTGGAGCATATGAATGATACATCTCTACCCAGGGGATCCAAACTCCCGCAATATGAGGATCTTGAAAGACTCTCCAAATAGAATCTATCCCACCCCGCTCCTCTGAATCATGCACAACAATCTCACCAACAAAAGGAATCTGAAGGATACGCCATAGATCCTTTGGCGTCACAGTCATCTCGCCGGTAGGTAAATGAAAAGTGTTGTGGTCGCTATGCCACTGCTCTGCCAATGCTGTGAGTAGACCCCGATTAAGTCTAATCTGGGGCATGTCCAACATCAAAGCTAAACCACAATCAATAATATGTTGTCTCTCATCCTGTGAAAGACATGGAATCATTCTAGGGGCTAGGGGAACTGCTCTCGCACCTGAATAACATCTAAATGCTCCTGATATCAAAAGACACATTTTTACAAATCAATACATTATCATTAGAATATCAAACATCATTTTACTCTATCTAAACTAATGATCAGATCTTACGGGTAAAAATGTTTTAAAACCTCACCTATCATGAGGTCATCAAATTCTAAAAGTGTGTTTATCTATCATATGATCAATTTATCAAAAGTGAACCCTCATCTATCAATCAGGTTCATTTCATCAAATTTTCAAATTATTCCTTACCTATCATGAGGATAATTGTTATCAATCAATAAATGGATCTCGCTTATCATGAGATCGTTTACCATTTATTTAGTTGGATCAAACTAAAATGGATGGAGTGAACAACAAACCGACGAAATAAAAAATCAAGATTCACAATTTTTCATCAATCTATTTTTCCACGTGCTAAAACAGGTGGACAACATGCTAATATTTTTGAGGTGCTATAGTTTTTGGTTGTTGAGCTGAAAGATTTGGTCGACGCGCTAAAAATACTGGGGCGCTATGCTATCTTGTCGGTGCGCTATAACAGAGCTCGGGGGTGCTATTTTTGGTGGGGCACTAAAACAAACCTATGGCGCGCTATAGAATATACCTAAGGTGCTAATTTTTTGACACGCTACACTAGCCTAGTGATGAGCTACGGAATTCTACTGACGTGCTAAAACTCTTGTGCGCTAAAATAGATGACCGATGCGCTATTTCGCGTCGGTCGGGCGCTAAAACGGTAAAAAATGTAAAAAAATGAACTAAAAGGTACAAGTGTGAATTACGAGGAGACTTTGGGGTACGTACTGGAGGTCCATAGTCGGTCGGACGCTGGTGATGTCGCACACGCTCGATTCGGTGGGTGTGGTAGGGGATCGGCATCCTACTACTCCTAGCTCTCTAAAGGTCTCTATCACAAGTTTTTCAAAGTCAAATGCACAAATGACTTTTGAAAATGACCTTTTTAACTTTTATAGGTTCTTTTTGTGGGATTTTTTTTAATTTCTTCCTGTGAAATTAATTTTTATCTATCAGTGGGGCATTTTTTCACAGTTTTATTGGGAGATAAATTTTTTCTTTATCGTTTCTTTATCCAATCATTCTAAAATCATCAAATCATCATAAAAATTCAAATTTTTTTGAAAAATCATAAAAAAAATCAAAATTCATCAATTTATCTACCGTGGGGGCATATATCATTATCATTTCAAAATTCAATATCTGGGGCAAGTCTAGAGCATATTTCAAACTTTTCGTCAATACTGGCAGCTGAAGCAAAATCATTCTTTGAAGCAACACGTAAACACATCACTTCAAAGAGGGGCAAAATGTAGACACCTAAAAATGGTCTGGAGAATCTAATTAATTAAATACGACTTATATGATTAATTAATCTTAAATTCATCTACTTAGTAAATAAATAGAAATATTTATTTATATTAAGTTCATTATTAGTTCTTCTATTTTATCATATTATTTCCCTCTTAATTAAATAAACAAAATTAAATACTTTGTTTTATTTAATTATTATCATTATTATTTCTTCTATACTTTATCCATTAATTCTATCTTAAATTAAATACACATCTTCAATAATTAGTGTTATTTAATTACCTCATCACATTTCTTCTTAATTAAATAAAGATATCCTAGAATCTTTAATTTAGTTATCATATTCCTTTTATTTTAATTTAATAAACAACTCCTATAGTTTGTTTTATTAAATTATTTATTCCTCTTTTGTTGAATTTAAATAAATCAAAAATATTTAAATAAATGCATAAATCATATACCTCTATTCCCTCACCAATAAAATTAGATTTTTTAAATCTAATTAATTCAACTGTCATTCACAGGAAGAGCCTCGGGGACAAACCTGCAGGAAATCTTCTCAATCTTCTGCCTCAAATCCTTCCTCTCATCTTTCCTGGTGTTTTCATGGGGAGGAACAATCCTCCATGATCAACTCCATCTTCTCATCTCATAACATTCAATTCTCCTAATTGAATCTCAACCTCTGGTGTGTTACCCCTTCACAAATGTGTTTCGTGAAATCTATAAATACAGGTTTCTGGCTACAGGAAAAGGATCTTAATTTGTGCAATCTTACTCTGCAGGTTTTCCAGGCATTCAAGCATTCAAGCAATCAAGAAAATAGAAGTAATCATCAATCAATCAAGCATTTTAGTTCATCAATCATGGTTGTTTACAATAGTTTCTTTCTCATAAGTTTTACTATAGAATCATCTTAGTTGCATTTAGGAATCATAATAGTTTAATTGTCATTCTCTATCATTTTAGCAATAAATTAGCTTCTAAAATTTGAGAGCAAGTTGATTAAAGAAATCTTTAGAGTTAGAGAGCAATAAGACAGATTTCTAAAGATTCTTAGTTTAAATTAGCTTAAATTTCTTGAATCTTAGATACAATGTCTTATTTAGAAGTGTATATGCATTTTAGATTGTTTACCTCATTCATACACTTCCACCTTGAATTCCTTAGTGGTTGTGTCAATTTGCGCCTTTGGAATTGATCCTAATGAACTTGAACCCACTCCTACTCCTCCAACTCCTAATGCATGTCCTCCTCATGATGTTGAAATAATTGGAGAAGATGATGAAGGAATGAATAGGTTCTTAAATGATTGTCTTACATCCTAAAACACAAGTTGAGTCTCAACCTCCTATACAAGGTGAACCTGGTTCCTCTAAACAAGCCACCCCTCAACCATTTTATGACAACAAAGTAAAAAATACTTCCATCAACCTTCAAGAAACATATGGAAAAGGATTCACTATCTTGAGCAAAGAAGGATGTCACACAACAAAGGAACATGAAATACATCACCTTCTTGATCAAAAACCAATTGATGAAAACACCAAGGGGAAAGGTTATCAAGATTCCCCTCATAACAACAAGCCTCATAGAGAGTATATAAGGATTCTTGATAATGTCATGGTGATCTTTGATACTCCCCCTAATTTGAATATCCTTCTCCCTCAAGAACAACCCCTAGCTAATAACAATGATAAGGAAGCTAGGATCCCTATGGGTTCTCCTCCTCCTTCAATTAGAGAACAAGGTGAATCTAGAGAACACAAGCACCCTTACAAGTTACAAAAGATAAACTTGTTTCCTCTCCTTCCACCACTTAATAGTGAAAGGAAATTACAAATCCTCTTAAACAAATGACTCATCCTATTACCACCTATGAATAGGTGGGTATGTATAGGATCGTGATGGGCCAAAAAGTGGCAATATGATGGGTATGTGATTGACGACTTCAAAATTGATGAAACGAAAAGGGTTTTTAAATGAGATTCTCAAATTTCCACCAATATAAATTATGTTTTACTTTTAATTTAATGAGTAATTATTATTCATTTTCTATTCAAATTATGACTACGCTCCTGATTGATAGACTGATCGAAAAAAATGTATAGCTTTCAAACAGTATCACATTTTTTGAATCCAAAACACGTGTCACATTATATGCTTTGCATACTATAGAATTATAAAAAATAAAAACTGAATTTCATGAAGTTTTAACCAAGTTAAGGTGGTCAGACATACGAGTTTTTTATATTTTTTAAAAGTTGTAATAAAAAATTCATAATTAATTATTTACTTGGAAAATAATTACCAAAAAATATGCATCACATCGGGACATGAGTCCTCTGCTTATATCTAAAATCTTATAAAAACAATATTATCATTTTATTGTGGTTAGGGTGGTCAGAAAAACACCTACTTCTTATTTTTTCCTTGAAATTTAAGTACTACTGCATTGAAATTTCAAATTTTCACCAAATAGATATATATATATTTTAAACAAACCTAGTAGTTTAGAAACTAAATTCAATTTGCTAAAAAAAATTTGTTACATATTTTTAAAATAATATAGGTAAATTATTCAAATTTTTACGTCAAATTACCTAAGTCTTTTTTTTTGCCAATTAAGTGCCTACTTTTTCCATGATGATCTTGCACATACCTAGGTTGGTGATTATCCTAAAGATGCCAAAGTCCCACATTGTGCATATCATTGTGTTCTTGGACATAGTAGTGATGAGTTTCGTACATTGAAGGAGATATTGAGCAAGTATCACTTTGATGACAATGATTGATATCCCATTGTCCCATAAAACACTTCCTTACTCCTTGTCATGAACTAGTTGTAGAATCTTCCATTCTTACTATTGCATGACCTTTTCCCTTCACCCATCTCGGATCATTTTTTCCTTGCACTCAGTGGGGGAAATAAGTTGTTAGCCTTGTCCTAGTAATGCAAATTCCATTGTATCTTAGGTTGTGTGATTCCCCTTCTGCTTACACTGATTGAGATTGGGAGGTGGAGGCCTCGCCTATTAATCGACTTGAATTTTCTTTACTATTAATTTTATTTTTATTTTATGTGTGTGAATTGTGATTCCCCATGATGTTATGTTAGATGTTATCCCTCTTTGTGTCCTTCCTCTATTTGTATCTTCATTCTTCTGTCTATCATACATATTTTTCACCTTTTCATTTTTGTTTTGTGTTCTCCTTTTGGGGATGATGCAAAGCATTGAGACACCCTATGTATCTTCCATGTTGACCCAAAAGATCCTTTTTATTTTTCCTTTTTCTTTGTTTTGTGTTCTCCTTTTGGGGATGACGCAAAACATTGAGATGCCCTAAGTCTCTTCCATGTTGATCCAAAAGATCCTTTTTATTTTCTTATTCTCTTTTTGTGGATGATGCAAGGCATTGAGGAAGCCATGTATCCTTCATGTTGACCCTATAGGTTCTTCTTTTTCTTTGCTTTCACTCTCTTTGTGTCATTCTTCAGGTTCTATATGTTTGGGGAATGATCACAATTCTGAGCTCCTTACCAAATCATTTCAACAACATAATAACCCCAAATTCATAGATCCCTTATGTGTTTGGTGTTTTCCTTTTGGGGGGAACCCCTCTTTTCCTTTATTTTTCTTCTTTCCTTTTACATGACGTAGACTTACTTGGAAACATATGACTTGGCATAGGGCTTTACAAGTTAGCTCTTATTTCTTTCTTCTTGATTGCATTTTTCATGTGCTACTTTCCAGTAATTTCTCATAGTATGGTGTGTAGCAATTTCTTTAAAGTGGGGGCATACATTTGAATTATTCATTTGCATGATTATTTTTCATTTTTCCTTGGTTCTTAGTGCAACCTTCTTGCTTCATACGATGTGTTTATCACTTTATGGAAGACATTGGGTATGATTTCCTTCATAAACATGATCTATCTTAGCATATTACATTCCTCTTAGTGGCTTGATGTGACACACTATATCCCTTAAGTTGTGAATCTACTATTCTTTGATCATTCCTCTCTTGGAGACATTATACACAATATTCCCTAAATTAAGACCTTGCATGAACAAAGCAAGAATACTTTGAACATCCCTTGCTTGTTGCATTTTGCATTTGTTATATGGCCACCTTCCATAACGCAACTTGCATGCCTATGCTGCCATCACTTTTGTTCATGAGTTTTAAGTGTACAAAGTTTTGCTTGTCCATGAAGCTCAAAAAGTAATTTTCTTTGTGGTGTCTTATTAAAGTTATTAGGAGGTATAAATTTAGTATGGTTGAGTAGGAATCCCATTCTGAGGCATGAATTTCCCCATAGCCACCTACGTGTGTGTGAGTACATAGCAACCAAGAGTGTGTGTTTCTCACCTTATGGGCCTTCTCACCCAATATAAAACCATGAGTTCCATCACCCCAGAGTGAGTATGCATGTTTTTTTTCTTCTTTTTAAAGAAAAATATCCTATATCTAATCCACAACAAGCTTAACAAATGAATGAAGCTTGATCCAATTTCTTATTTTCTTTGTTCTTCTTCTCATTTTCATCTTCATGTGTCTTCCTTTGTGCTTATGTTTGGTTAGTCATGTGATCTTGGTCCTAGGGACTTGATCACCCCTCTTGATTATTTTTGTCTCATATTACTAGCATAAGTGCATTTAGATCCCTCTTGATGTGCATAATTGGCTACTTTAGTTTCAGTTTGAAGTAGGTTCATCCTCTCACTAAAGTGGGGGCTAAATGTACCATCAAAGATTGTAGCTTTCTACATTTTCACATTCATTTGGGTCATTCTTATGGATGTTGGCCTTGTTTTTCCTAGATTTGATGTTGTAATTTGGTCAAAAAATTCACATTAGGTCTTGAGTACTTATAAATCAATAAGAATAATATAGTTTCCTACAAGAGTGTTGTAAGGTGTTGTAACACATATTCACACTTTTCTAGGACCTTATCATAATTCACTTAAATAATTCTTTTTTATCCCTTATGTAGACCTATTTCAAAGTGTTGTAAAGAGTTGTAACAAACTTTCACACTTTCCTAGGCTTGTCATCAATTTTAAACCTTTCTTATGTTTAAATGACCCCTGTGTATACTTACAGGTCCTATCTAAGTTCCTTTTTGAGAATAATACTATTAAACAACATTTAATACTCTATAATTCCAAACATCCACTTAAAAATTCCTAGTGGACTAAGTCACCAATAGGGGTGACTTAGTCCCACTTGGCTCAAAAATAAAAAAGTATTTGAAAACTCTAGTGGATATTATTGTCTAGGTCTTAAGGTTTTCCTATGATGAGGTATTTTTGGGAAATTTTGGGAAATCATGTCTAAATATAGGGTTTTTCTCCTCATTTCACATCTAATGCAACCTAATTTAACTCATTCAAGCACTCAATCTTCTCAAGCACTCAATCAAGCAATCTAGAGGTAGAGGGAAAAGCTTCAAAGGTGGAGGAACTTTTAGTGGAAGAGGATCATCACAAAGAGCACAAGGAGAACAAAGTGGAAATTAGGAATTAGGCAGTGAATCAAGGGGTAGTTTTAGATGTAGAAGGCCAAGCGGTAGAGGTAGGTTCAATGGACAAGGTAGAGGGTCTAATACCTTATTTTGGAGGTTTTATAAGTGCAACCAATTTAGACATTCTACATAGAAGTTCCTGAATAAACAAGGTGCAAGTTCTCATGGAGGAGAGAGGAGGACTCAACTAGTTCATGAGGAGGACAGTGAAAGTGTCAATTCACCTTCCCTACATGTTCTAGAGGTAGTAGATCCCTTAATGATAAGGAGGAGACTAATTAAGGTGCCAACCATCAAGCAACCCCCACATAAAAAGTCATTATTTAGGACAACTTACAAATCATAGGGAAAGGTATGTAAAGTGGTAGTTGATTCTAGTTCAACTAATAATATAGTGTCTTTAGAGATGGTAGAAAACTTAAAATGAAAAGGAATCCAAATCCAACACCCTAAAAAATTTCATGGCCCAATAAGGGGAAACAAGTTCTTGTAAATGAGCAGGCTTGGGTGGAGTTTAACATTGGGGCCTACAATGACAAAATCTTGTGTGACATTGTCCCTATGTATGTATGCCACCTACTCCTTGGAAGACCTCGAAAATTTGATAGGAAGGCCAAACATGATGGGGAGAAGAATATTTATGTCATTGAAAATGATGGAGTGTCATACACTCTCACACCTTTGTAAGAAGATAAGGGTGTTGTTCATGAGAGACCAAGTGTGATGATTGTCAAGGAGAAATAGTTTTTGAAGAGTTTTAATGAGGAATACATTGGTTATTCCATTGTTGTTAAACCTATTTCAAATGTAGCAATAGTAGATAGAGAAGAGATACCTAAGGAAGAGCAAGTATTATTGGATAAGTATGAAAATATAGGGATGAAAGAGCTACCAAATTCTTTGCCTCCCATCAGAGATGTGAGTCATCACATTGATCTTATATCGAGTACAAGAATGCCTAAAAAATCAGCATACAAGATGACACCTAAGTAGAATGAAGAGATAAGAAATCAAGTTCAAGTTTTGTTGGAAAAAGGGTTGATAAGGGAGAGCTTGAGTCCTTGTGTTGTTCCTACTATATTGGCACCAAAAAAAGATGGAGATTGGAGGATTTGTACTGATTCAAGAGCAATTAATAAGATCACAATTAGGTATAGATTTCCTATATCTTGGATGGACGATTTAATGGAAAGTTTGTCAGGTGCAACGTATTTATCAAAGATTGATTTGAAAATTGGATACCATAATATCATAATAAGGGAAGGAGATGAGTGGAAGACCCCCTTCAAGACCAATTAGGGTTTGTATGAGTGGCTAGTGATGCCATTTGGGTTATCAAATGAGCCAAGTACATTTATGAGGCTGATGAATGAGGTTATAAAGAATTTCATAGGAAAATCATTTGTGGTATAGTTGGATGATATCCTCGTGTATAGAAAGAAAAAGGAGGACCATTTGGAGCACCTAGATAAGGTATTGAATAGACTGAATAAGGAGAAATTGATGATCAATCTCAAGAAGTGTGAATTTATGAAGATGGGGCTTGTTTATCTTGGATTTGTGATTTTAGAGGGGAAATTGAAGATGGATCCCACAAAGGTAGAGGCCATACTCATTTGGAAAAAATATACATCAATTGGAGAAGTAAGGATCTTTCATGGGATGGCTAGCTTCTATAGAAAGTTCATCAAGAACTTTAGCCACATTTGTTCACCAATCATTGATACCATCAAGGGTGAGAAGAGGGATAAGTTTCAATGGACTACTAAGGTAGATAAAATATTTGAATACATGAAGGCTAGAGTGGCTCAACAACCTATTCTCACACTCCTTGACTTTAGCAAGCTGTTCATAGTGGAATGTGATGCAAGTGGGTCTTCCATAGGTGTAGTTTTGAGTCAAGAAGGGAGACCTGTGGCATTCTTCAGTGAGAAACTCAATGAAGCAAAAATGAAGTATTCTTCATATGACCTTGAGCTCTATACAATGGTACAATCACTCAAGAAGTTGAGGCATTATCTCTTACCAAACAAGATCATTTTTTTCATAGATAATCATGCATTAAGTTTCTTTAATAGTCAAGATAAGTTAAGTCATAGGCGCATGAAATGGATGGAATACTTGCAATCCTACACCTTTACAATCAAGCACAAGAAGGGACAAGAAAATAAGGTTGCAGATTCCTTAAGTAGGAGATCTATGATGGTATGAGAGATATAACTCCAAAGTGTGGGGATAGATACACTAAAATTTATGTATAAGGATGATGATAATTTCAAAGATGCATTTGCTATTTGTAGTCAATCTCAAGATACTTTTCATAGGGAGTATTCTAATTTTGTGTTCCAAGATGGTTTTTTATTTAAGGTGGCTTATTTTTGTGTGCCAAAATGCTCTATGAGGGAAAATTTGATAAGGGAGAAGCATTGTGGTAGTTTGAGTGGAAACTTTGGGTTTGATAAAACTTTAGAGTAGGTTAAGAGGTTCTATCATTGGACACAGATGCATGTGGATGTTAAGAAGTTTGTAGAGAGTTGTGGGATATGCCAAAGGCCCAAAGGATCAAGTTCTAATGCAGTACTCTATCAACCTTTTCAATACCTAACCTCCCATATGGGTCAATCAACATGAAATTTGTTTTGGGTTTGCTTAAGACATAAAGAGGTATGACAATATTTATGTTGTTGTTGATAGATTTAGATAGATGGCCCATTTCATTGCTTGTAGGAGTACAAATGATACATCTCACATATCTAGTTTGTTTTTCAAGGAGATTATAAGGATTCTTGCACTACCTTTGACCATTGTGTTTGATAGAGATTCTAAGTTCTTAGGTCACTTTTGGAGGACCTTGTGGAGAAAGTTGGGAACAAATCTGACATTCAATGTAGCCTATCATCCACAAATGGATGGTAAAATTGAGGTTGTCAATAGGTCACTTAGGAACTTGTTAAGGTGTCTTACCAAAGAGCATAATCGGCAATGGGATCTCATACTTCCTTGAGAAAAATATGCTTATGATGATTCCATCAACCAAAGCATAGGAAGGATTCCATTTGAAGTGGTATATGGTATGATTCCAAGATGGATACATGAACTCAAGGATCTGAAGGATGGGTACGTGTGGGATCATGATGGGCTAAAAAGTTGTGATATGATGTGTATTTGTAGGGTATGTGGCTGGCGAATTTTTTTTACCCAAAATTGATGAAATTAAAAAGGGTTTTTAAAGGAGATTCTCATCTTTCGACCAATATAAATTACTCTTTACTTTGAATTTAACAAATAACTATTATTCATTTTCTATTTGAATTATGACTGAAGTCCTAATTGATAGGTTGATTGAAAAGCATCTAGCTTTCAAATGGTATCACATTTTTTGAGTCCAAAACATGTGTCACATTCTACGCTTCACATACTATAGGATTAGAAAAAGAAAAATAAATTTCATGAATTTTTGACCAAGTTAAGGTGGTCAGACATATGAGTGTTTATATTTTTTAAAATTTGTAATAAAAAATTCATAATTAATTATTTACTCGGAAAAAAATTACAAAAAATATGCATCACATCGGGACATGAGTCCCCTACTAATATCTAAAATCTTATAAAAAAATTATTATCATTTTATTATGGTTAGGGTGGT